>OY720448.1:41359591-41538470 GCA_963082715.1 Harpalus rubripes | reverse complement strand
TTAATATTATTAATTTATTAATTTATTAATTTATTAATTTATTAATTTATTAATTTATTAATTTATTAATTTATTAATTTATTAATTTATTAATTTATTAATTTATTAATTTATTAATTTATTAATTTATTAATTTATTAATTTATTAATTTATTAATTTATTAATTTATTAATTTATTAATTTATTAATTTATTAATTTATTAATTTATTAATTTATTAATTTATTAATTTATTAATTTATTAATTTATTAATTTATTAATTTATTAATTTATTAATTTATTAATTTATTAATTTATTAATTTATTAATTTATTAATTTATTAATTTATTAATTTATTAATTTATTAATTTATTAATTTATTAATTTATTAATTTATTAATTTATTAATTTATTAATTTATTAATTTATTAATTTATTAATTTATTAATTTATTAATTTATTAATTTATTAATTTATTAATTTATTAATTTATTAATTTATTAATTTATTAATTTATTAATTTATTAATTTATTAATTTATTAATTTATTAATTTATTAATTTATTAATTTATTAATTTATTAATTTATTAATTTATTAATTTATTAATTTATTAATTTATTAATTTATTAATTTATTAATTTATTAATTTATTAATTTATTAATTTATTAATTTATTAATTTATTAATTTATTAATTTATTAATTTATTAATTTATTAATTTATTAATTTATTAATTTATTAATTTATTAATTTATTAATTTATTAATTTATTAATTTATTAATTTATTAATTTATTAATTTATTAATTTATTAATTTATTAATTTATTAATTTATTAATTTATTAATTTATTAATTTATTAATTTATCAATTTATCAATTTATTAATTTATTAATTTATTAATTTATCAATTTATCAATTTATTAATTTATTAATTTATTAATTTATCAATTTATCAATT
This sequence comes from Harpalus rubripes, assembly GCA_963082715.1. Taxonomy (NCBI): domain Eukaryota; kingdom Metazoa; phylum Arthropoda; class Insecta; order Coleoptera; family Carabidae; genus Harpalus; species Harpalus rubripes. The sequence goes on along the minus strand of OY720448.1, from coordinate 41,537,527 downwards.
TATTAATTTATTAATTTATTAATTTATTAATTTATTAATTTATCAATTTATTAATTTATCAATTTATCAATTTATTAATTTATTAATTTATTAATTTATTAATTTATCAATTTATTAATTTATTAATTTATTAATTTATTAATTTATTAATTTATTAATTTATTAATTTATCAATTTATTAATTTATTAATTTATTAATTTATTAATTTATTAATTTATTAATTTATTAATTTATTAATTTATTAATTTATTAATTTATTAATTTATTAATTTATTAATTTATTAATTTATTAATTTATTAATTTATTAATTTATTAATTTATGAATTTATTAGTTTATTAATTTATTAGTTTATTAATTTATTAATTTATTAGTTTATTAATTTATTAGTTTATTAATTTATTAATTTATTAGTTTATTAATTTATTAGTTTATTAATTTATTAATTTATTAATATATTAATTTATTAGTTTATTAATTTATTAATTTATTAATTTATTAATTTATTAGTTTATTAATTTATTAATTTATTAATTTATTAATTTATTAGTTTATTAATTTATTAATTTATTAATTTATTAGTTTATTAATTTATTAATTTATTAATTTATTAATTTATTAATTTATTAGTTTATTAATTTATTAATTTATTAATTTATTAATTTATTAGTTTATTAATTTATTAATTTATTAATTTATTAATTTATTAGTTTATTAATTTATTAATTTATTAATTTATTAATTTATTAGTTTATTAATTTATTAATTTATTAATTTATTAATTTATTAATTTATTAATTTATTAATTTATTAATTTATTAATTTATTAATTTATTAATTTATTAATTTATTAATTTATTAATTTATTAATTTATTAATTTATTAATTTATTAATTTATTAGTTTATTAATTTATTAATTTATTAATTTATTAATTTATTAATTTATTAATTTATTAATTTATTAATTTATTAATTTATTAATTTATTAATTTATTAATTTATTAATTTATTAATTTATTAATTTATTAATTTATTAATTTATTAATTTATTAATTTATTAATTTATTAATTTATTAATTTATTAATTTATTAATTTATTAATTATTATTATTAATTTATTAATTTATTAATTTATTAATTTATTAATTTATTAATTTATTAATTTATTAATTATTAATTTATTAATTTATTAATTTATTAATTTATTAATTTATTAATTTATTAATTTATTAATTTATTAATTTATTAATTTATTAATTTATTAATTTATTAATTTATTAATTTATTAATTTATTAATTTATTAATTTATTAATTTATTAATTTATTAATTTATTAATTTATTAATTTATTAATTTATTAATTTATTAATTTATTAATTTATTAATTTATTAATTTATTAATTTATTAATTTATTAATTTATTAATTTATTAATTTATTAATTTATTAATTTATTAATTTATTAATTTATTAATTTATTAATTTATTAATTTATTAATTTATTAATTTATTAATTTATTAATTTATTAATTTATTAATTTATTAATTTATTAATTTATTAATTTATTAATTTATTAATTTATTAATTTATTAATTTATTAATTTATTAATTTATTAATTTATTAATTTATTAATTTATTAATTTATTAATTTATTAATTTATTAATTTATTAATTTATTAATTTATTAATTTATTAATTTATTAATTTATTAATTTATTAATTTATTAATTTATTAATTTATTAATTTATTAATTTATTAATTTATTAATTTATTAATTTATTAATTTATTAATTTATTAATTTATTAATTTATTAATTTATTAATTTATTAATTTATTAATTTATTAATTTATTAATTTATTAATTTATTAATTTATTAATTTATTAATTTATTAATTTATTAATTTATTAATTTATTAATTTATTAATTTATTAATTTATTAATTTATTAATTTATTAATTTATTAATTTATTAATTTATTAATTTATTAATTTATTAATTTATTAATTTATTAATTTATTAATTTATTAATTTATTAATTTATTAATTTATTAATTTATTAATTTATTAATTTATTAATTTATTAATTTATTAATTTATTAATTTATTAATTTATTAATTTATTAATTTATTAATTTATTAATTTATTAATTTATTAATTTATTAATTTATTAATTTATTAATTTATTAATTTATTAATTTATTAATTTATTAATTTATTAATTTATTAATTTATTAATTTATTAATTTATTAATTTATTAATTTATTAATTTATTAATTTATTAATTTATTAATTTATTAATTTATTAATTTATTAATTTATTAATTTATTAATTTATTAATTTATTAATTTATTAATTTATTAATTTATTAATTTATTAATTTATTAATTTATTAATTTATTAATTTATTAATTTATTAATTTATTAATTTATTAATTTATTAATTTATTAATTTATTAATTTATTAATTTATTAATTTACTAATTTATTAATTTATTAATTTATTAATTTATTAATTTATTAATTTATTAATTTATTAATTTATTAATTTATTAATTTATTAATTTATTAATTTATTAATTTATTAATTTATTAATTTATTAATTTATTAATTTATTAATTTATTAATTTATTAATTTATTAATTTATTAATTTATTAATTTATTAATTTATTAATTTATTAATTTATTAATTTATTAATTTATTAATTTATTAATTTATTAATTTATCAATTTATTAATTTATTAATTTATTAATTTATTAATTTATTAATTTATCAATTTATCAATTTATTAATTTATTAATTTATTAATTTATCAATTTATCAATTTATTAATTTATTAATTTATTAATTTATCAATTTATCAATTTATCAATTTATTAATTTATTAATTTATTAATTTATCAATTTATCAATTTATTAATTTATTAATTTATTAATTTATTAATTTATTAATTTATCAATTTATTAATTTATCAATTTATCAATTTATTAATTTATTAATTTATTAATTTATCAATTTATCAATTTATTAATTTATTAATTTATTAATTTATTAATTTATTAATTTATTAATTTATTAATTTATCAATTTATTAATTTATTAATTTATTAATTTATTAATTTATTAATTTATTAATTTATTAATTTATTAATTTATTAATTTATTAATTTATTAATTTATTAATTTATTAGTTTATTAATTTATTAGTTTATTAATTTATTAATTTATTAGTTTATTAATTTATTAGTTTATTAATTTATTAATTTATTAGTTTATTAATTTATTAGTTTATTAATTTATTAATTTATTAATTTATTAATTTATTAGTTTATTAATTTATTAATTTATTAATTTATTAATTTATTAGTTTATTAATTTATTAATTTATTAATTTATTAATTTATTAGTTTATTAATTTATTAATTTATTAATTTATTAGTTTATTAATTTATTAATTTATTAATTTATTAATTTATTAATTTATTAGTTTATTAATTTATTAATTTATTAATTTATTAATTTATTAGTTTATTAATTTATTAATTTATTAATTTATTAATTTATTAGTTTATTAATTTATTAATTTATTAATTTATTAATTTATTAGTTTATTAATTTATTAATTTATTAATTTATTAATTTATTAATTTATTAATTTATTAATTTATTAATTTATTAATTTATTAATTTATTAGTTTATTAATTTATTAATTTATTAATTTATTAATTTATTAGTTTATTAATTTATTAATTTATTAATTTATTAATTTATTAATTTATTAATTTATTAATTTATTAATTTATTAATTTATTAATTTATTAATTTATTAATTTATTAATTTATTAATTTATTAATTTATTAATTTATTAATTTATTAATTTATTAATTTATTAATTTATTAATTTATTAATTTATTAATTTATTAATTTATTAATTTATTAATTTATTAATTTATTAATTTATTAATTTATTAATTTATTAATTTATTAATTTATTAATTTATTAATTTTTTAATTTATTAATTTATTAATTTATTAATTTATTAATTTATTAATTTTTTAATTTATTAATTTATTAATTTATTAATTTATTAATTTATTAATTTATTAATTTATTAATTTATTAATTTATTAATTTATTAATTTATTAATTTATTAATTTATTAATTTATTAATTTATTAATTTATTAATTTATTAATTTATTAATTTATTAATTTATTAATTTATTAATTTATTAATTTATTAATTTATTAATTTATTAATTTATTAATTTATTAATTTATTAATTTATTAATTTATTAATTTATTAATTTATTAATTTATTAATTTATTAATTTATTAATTTATTAATTTATTAATTTATTAATTTATTAATTTATTAATTTATTAATTTATTAATTTATTAATTTATTAATTTATTAATTTATTAATTTATTAATTTATTAATTTATTAATTTATTAATTTATTAATTTATTAATTTATTAATTTATTAATTTATTAATTTATTAATTTATTAATTTATTAATTTATTAATTTATTAATTTATTAATTTATTAATTTATTAATTTATTAATTTATTAATTTATTAATTTATTAATTTATTAATTTATTAATTTATTAATTTATTAATTTATTAATTTATTAATTTATTAATTTATTAATTTATTAATTTATTAATTTATTAATTTATTAATTTATTAATTTATTAATTTATTAATTTATTAATTTATTAATTTATTAATTTATTAATTTATTAATTTATTAATTTATTAATTTATTAATTTATTAATTTATTAATTTATTACTTTATTAATTTATTAAATTATTAATTTATTAATTTATTAATTTATTTATTTATTTTTTTATTTATTTATTTATTTATTTATTTATTTATTTATTTATTTATTTATTAATTTATTTATGTATTTATTTATTTATTTACTTATTTATGTATTTTTTATTTATTTATTGAATTATTTATTTATTCATTAATAAATAAATAAATAAATAAATAAATATATCCTCAAGGCCATTGCGGGGGCTGGGGTGCCAATTATTGTATCGTACTAATAAAAATCTTTTAAATTACATAATCATACAGCATGAGCCAGAAAAGTCAAGGAGAGGGTGAGTAGGCAGTTTGGGTGGGCATTTTGCGTGGGCATGTTGCGTGGGCATGTTGCGTGGGCAGTTTGGGTGGGCATGTTGCGTGGGCAGTTTGGGTGGGCATGTTGCGTGGGCAGTTTGGGTGGGCATGTTGCGTGTGCAGTTTGGGTGGGTATGTTACGTGGGCAGTTTGGGTGGGCATGTTGCGTCGGCAGTTTGGGTGGGCAAGTTGCGTGGGCAGTTTGGGTGGGCATGTTGCGTGGGCAGTTTGGGTGGGCAAGTTGCGTGGGCAGTTTGGGTGGGCATATTGCGTGGACTGTTCGGGTGGGCAATTTGGGTGGGCATGTTGCGTGGGCAGTTTGGGGTGGGCATGTTGTGTGGGCAGTTTGGGTGGGCATGTTGCGTGGGCAGTTTGAGTGGGCATGTTGTGTGGGCATGTTGCGTAGGCAGTTTGGGTGGGCATGTTGCGTGGGCAGTTTGGGTGGGCATGTTGCGTGGGCAGTTTGGGTGGGCATGTTGCGTGGGCAGTTTGGGTGGGCATGTTGCGTGGGCTGTTTGGGTGGGCAGCTTGGGTGGGCAGTTTGGGTGGGCATGTTGCGTGGGCAGTTTGGGTGGGCATGTTGCGTGGGCAGTTTGGGGTGGGGCATATTGCGTAGGCAGTTTGAGTGGGCATGTTGCGTGGGCAGTTTGAGTGGGCATGTTGCGTGGGCAGTTTGGGTGGGCATGTTGCGTGGGCAGTTTGGGTGGGCATGTTGCGTGGGCAGTTTGAGTGAGCATGTTGCGTGGGCATGTTGCGTGGGCAGTTTGAGTGGGCATGTTGCGTGGGCAGTTTGGGTGGGCATGTTGCGTAGGCATTATAAACCACTATCGGCGGAGCCCTAGGGAAAACTCGGCGAAGCCGAGGTTACGCTAGTCCTAATGCTAAAAGGTTAGAGTATATTTCTATATATTCTTTAATCAAAAAGCCGATCGCCAAACTTTAGACAAGGCTACAGCTTAAACGGAGCGATCGATTTTCGTGAAATTTGTACCAAGTTATCGAAAATGATTTGCTTCAGGGCCCTTCTGATGGATCGAATTTCTGTAGGATGCATAGTTTTTGTGTAAAAAATTAATAACGGTTGAAAATTGGAACAGAAACAATAGGGCACAGTAACGATCACAGTTCTCCTAGAAAAATTTAAGAAGATAAACGCTGTCATGTTATTTGATATGTCAATGTCAATGATGACAAATTATTGGTTTTCATCCTCTTACATGCAAAAAATGCTTAAATAATATGTAAAATTGAAGAAAAAATGAATTAAACGAGGTAGGTATATGTAATTTTGTAAATATAATTTTGAAAAATGTATAAGTAAACACGACGAAAAGGATTAGAAGGGCAAGAATATCATAATAGCTCGAAGAGTGCATATATAAAATTACAAAGATAAACATTGTCATCTGTCTCATTTGATATTTTAATGACAATAAATTATGCATGTCGTATCGGTTGTCCTTTTCAATGCTAAAAATATTTAAATAATATGTAAAATCGAAGAAAAGTCTGTAAGAGTTAAACGAGGTAGGTATATGTAAAACAGCACTTAAATCGTGGAAGAGAAGTGCAAAAATATGGGTATACCTTTGGAAGATCAAACAAATTTACACCTTATACTTTGTAGATGATCAAATACTTATTGCACAAGACTATTATGATAGTAAACACATGACTAGAAAAATGATCAAAGAATACCGTAGCTGGGGCCTAGAAGTTAACTTGCATAAAACAGAATATATGTGTTTAAATGGAACCGAACAAGATTTGATGCTGAACACAGGGCAAAAGATTAAACACTACAGAATATAAATACTTGGTATTAGAAATAACGTATGAGGGCACCATAAAGGAACGCTGTACATAAGGAAGAGAAGCTATATCTCAACTAAATAGCATGTTATGGGATCAAACTATTTTAAAAGAAATTAGAAGAAATGCTCCTAGCTACGGAAATGGATTATTGGAGGAGGTCAGCAGGAAAGTCAAGAGGAAAAAAGGTAAGAAAGGAAAGAATAAGAGATATCATGGACATTCAAATTACTATAACCAATGAATGCGTAATGAGGGGCTTTCAAAATAAATAATACAGTGGACTCCTACCGGCAAAAATAAAAGAGAGTCACCTAGAAGAAGTTGGGTAGTCCAAGAAGGATTAAGAGAGAAAGGATTAAATGAAGGCCTATGGCAAGATAGAGAGCAGTGGAGAAATGTCATCAGAAACCATCTCTTACAACGTTATAAATCGATTGTATAGGTATATGTAGTGATTATAATCCATGTTTATTGTTAATTTTTATATTTTATTTTGTAAATAAATTTAACAAGAAACGACAAAGAGAAGAGAAAGACATAGTGAACATCACAGTTGACAAAAAGTACGTGTACAATATCTAATACGTATTTATGGGAAAAATAAAAATTAAATTTTGACAGACGGAAGTTTTCTTTTCATTACGAAATACAAAAATATGGCATGATTTGTCCATGGAATTGTTTTCTTATTAATTCAATTCTTTTTCTGTATTATAGAAAGATTGTAAAGGTTGATTGGCTATTGTTTTCTGCATACAGTTAATTCGTTTGAGAGAAGGCAGGACTTGGGTATCTGACAAGACTGTTGGCGTTAGCACCTTGGTTTTATTTTGTGCGAAGACGGATTGAATGTGCGTATAGACTATAATTATAAAACACTATCAGGAAAACTGGGCGAAGCAGGAAAATAAATACTTTAGAAGACTGTTAGCGTTAGCACTTTGAATTTAAAGTGTACGTAGACGGATTGTATGTACGTATAGTCTATCATAAAACACTATCGGCGGAGCCCTAGGGAAAACTCGGCGTCGCCGAGTTTTCGCTAGTCCTATATACTAAACGGTTAGAATCACTATCTATAGTTATATATATATATATATATATATATATATATATATATATATATATATATATATATATATATATATATTGAATTCATCACGACGATCGCCCAACTTTAGACAAGGGTACAGCTTAAACGGTGCGACCGATTTTCGTGAAATTTGTACCAAGATGTAGGAAATGATTGCCTTCAGGGCCCTTCTAATGGGACGAATTTCTGTAGGATGCATAGTTTTCGAGTAAAAAATTATTAAAGATTGAAAATTGGGACAGAAACAATATTATTCACAGTAACGATCACAGCTTTCCTTGAAAATTTAAAACGAAGAACGCCATGTTTGACATATCATGTCAAACCTTTAAATGGAAATATTTATGAAATGGAGACAATTTGAAGGAAGTTTAATTCATAATCATAAATTTTGAGAACAGGTAACTATATCCGCACAGATAAAAAAGGCCTAAACCATTTTAATTAAAAATTATAAAATTTGACGTTTCATATGTACTTGGACAGTGTTACCAAATATATCATAAGTAACTAGGTAAAAAACAAATATTCCTAGCTAGACTAATGTGAAGTCAGTACACAAGTGTGTATTTTCCACATCGCAAAATGTGAAAAAAATGACCGAATATGATAAGCCGGTGGCCGACAAAAATATTTTAAATTTGCGGTGAATGTAATGTTTTAATCTCACAATTTCTGTTGCAAGAATAATAATAATAATAATAATAATAATAATAATAACTTTATTGATTTAATCAAAGGCGGGGTTCAGCCAGAGGCTGCTTTTCAACCCAACCCAATAAATACATACATAGTATAGGTACATAAACACGAAAATACATTGCGTTACTCATGAAAAATAATACATACTCGTATGTGTATATGTTAAAAATCAAAGAGAACATTCAAAAACAAAATATAAATTATTAAATACAAAATTATAAGTCAGCAAAGAACAAGTTTTCAGCAGATCGTACAAGTATATGTCTGGTTAATAATTAAAGATTTTTTAAATTATGCTTAACCCTCTGATGCATGACGCTAAAATTTTACATCTGTACATGAAGTGGGTCAATTTGACACAATAATTTTTTTGGTTGATAATATTAAAACAAATTAAATTTAATTGACTTTAATTCAAATAAAAAGAATTACAGTACTATTTGTGTGATTACAATGGGTATTATATCGTTCTTTAAAGTATAATTATAAAATAAGAAAATTTTAAATCGAACACTTTTGACAAACTATTCTACTATGGTCAGATATTACATTTACAACAAGTTTTTTCTGACAGTCTTTTTGCAAGCGCTATGCTCGTAAAAAAATTATCAGTGGTCACGTTGCGCCCACTATTTTTTATTGTTTCGGTCAATTTATGGACAATAGTGAAGCCTAGATTTTGTTGGATTGGCTCACCTGGCGGACGGCCCGTATAAACTATGCCATCAACCGCATACGATGTTGCACTGTCGCATATCCAGAAAATTTTGATTCCATATTTTGAAGGTTTGCTGGGCATGTACTGCAAAAAAGGACATCTGCCTCTAAATGGAGCTAAATGATTTTTTGCAATTTTTTATAAATTCTTGCCAAATGTAACTTATTGCTGCCAGTTTATCGGTCTGTAATCTGGTATTTCTTGTCCTTTTGTCATCAAATCGTAGTGCAGGTCTAATACTTTCAAATCGATTTACAGACATACACGCTCTATAGAACGGACTATGTTCTTCAGACTATAATTCTCTCGTGGATACGTCCCGATTTTTTTCGACACCAGCAAACATCAAAAGACCAATAAATGCAGTCATTTCTTCAACGTCGATTTCGCGCCAATTTTTATTTGTTCTCTTTCCTTCTCGATTCGTGCAAATACATATTTCATTGATCATATCCTTGGTTATGAACAATTTGAATGCGTCTCTAGGCGTTTCTATTGATACATTTTGATTTGGACCAGTGCGAAAATCTATAATATTTTTCTGAGGTGCTCTACCAGATTTTGGCGGATTTTCATCCCAAATCATTCCAGATTTGGATAATTTTTCTCTGGCAGAAAATTGAATAGCTCGGGAAGAGCTAGCCAGTTCATATTCTAAAACTGATTCCGATTCAGGATTGTATTCCGGGTCAATTTCGTTCTCCTCCACTTCGTCTACATAATCGCTATCGCTTTCAGTATCAAACACTCTAATTTCTTCATCGGATTCATCCTCTTCACTAGAAAAATAATGTTCATTTACATCCGACATCTCTTCAAGTTCTTTTTCCAATTCTTTGTCTGTGAGATGACGAGTCATTTTATATCCTGAAAACATAAAACCGAATAATATGTCAAAAATACAAAACAATATAAATATCAATAGCGGTATAAAATATGAAGATTTATAATTTCAGAGAAGTAAGTTGCTTACCTTTTTATAAACTCATGCAAATATCAGCTTCAAACACGTCAACACTGTTTCAAATAGAAACTACAAAAACAAGAATTATAATACAAGGAACTACCAGGTATCGTATACCATCTGTAGTGCATCAATATAACTAACATAGGCATGGGTCAAAATGACCCATATCATGCATAAGTGGTAGGTTATAATAAAACTTGAATATATAAACAAATACTAAATATAATAATAAAATAGACATGTCACTCGAATTATAATGGATATGGAAACAAAGTCATAAATACAAAATATATACAGGTCACAAATATGCCTTATTTTAATATTTCAATATACGTTTGGGTCAAAATGACCCACGTCATGCATCAGAGGGTTAAAAGAATTGACGGACAGAGATTTCATGTCGGATTGTATAGTGTTGTAAAGAGTAGGTGCTAAGTATGAAAATGAACACTTAAACTTAATTTTTTTGAAAGAAGACACAATATATAAATCCTTGATACGTAAACTATAGTTATATTGTTTGGGAATAAGTTTGTCAACCAAATATGAAGGTGTACGAGTTACTAAGGTTTTATGTACCAAAGACAGGTATAATTTTTTGGTACGAGATTCTATATCTTCCAATTTCGCTATTTCTCTGTAACTTGAAATATGATCATATTTACGCACATTATATACATAACGTAAGCAAGAGTTCTGATTAATTTGTATTCTATGTTTATCGGCTTGAGACAAATTTGGTACATACACACAGGCGCAATAGTCAAACAATGGTAGGATTAGAGAATTAATTAAACGTAGCTTTACATCAGAAGATAAAATATTACGGAATTGGTATAAATGTTTTAATTTAATTATTGCTGCTCTCAATTTAGACTGAAGATGGAAATGAAAATTTAGTTCTTTATCCAATAACATCCCTAAACTTTTGCAAACTTTCTCGGGATGCAATTTTATTCCATTCAACAATATGTCAGGAGCGTCACAATTTCCAATCATTAACAAAGTTGATTTATCTGGATTAATTTTGAGGCCATTATCCTCTACCCATTGAGTAAGATTATTCAAATCCGAGTTAATAATCAATAAACATCTCTGAGGGATACCCTGAGGCTAATATTTGCGTGTCGTCGGCGTATGAATGAACATCACAGTGTTTTAATTCAGAAGGTAAATCCTCAGTATAGAGTAAAAAAAATAATGGTTCCAGAACTGATCCTTGAGGTACACCCCGTGCCGAAGGAAATGAAGGTGAATTAAATTCCGTAGATTTGTGTGTCACGGATACTCGAAATTCCCGATTGCTAAAATAATCTTCACACCACCTTAATGTGTCAGCTGAAAAGTTGTAGTATTTCAATTTAGCTAGCAGTTAGGAATGGTCAACCATATCAAAGGCTTTCGAGAAGTCTATTTGGATGAGAAAAGAGATTTTTGATTCATTAGAATTAGTGATTAGTGTATCAATTATATTAAGTAGACATGTGTTTGTACTGTATCCACTTCTAAAGCCAGATTGTTTCGCTGGGAGTATATTATTTTCATTTAGATAGACCATTATTTGTTCGCAGCATATTTTTTCTAAAACCTTTGATAAGGTTGGTAATATACTTATAGGACGCATGTCATTAAAAGTGGAGGAATTGTTATTTTTAGGAATGGGTTTCACAAGTGGTAATTTCCATATATCGGGAACTGTTCCTTTTAACAAACTAGTATTAATAATGTGCGTAATATAATTTATTATTACAGGAAGAATGAGAATAATCATTTTACAGGATATTCCATCAGTTCCAATTGCATTGGACCTTAAATTATTCAAAATGGATTCTATTTTATTATTATCCACACAAGAGAAATTAAAGAAATTTGTGTGTGTGTTTGAAAACTTATTATTGTTAAAAAAAGTTCTTAGTATTAGGATTTATATTAATTGTGCCTACCTGATCCAAAAGATAAAGTCCGTATTCATGTGGTTTGAAATCATTCTGGCACATATTATTTTGAGAAATGTTATTAACACCTATTTGTTTTAGATTAGACCAAAGTTTACTGGAATCTTTAATTGAATTATTTATATTATGATTTAAGTACGCCTGTTTTTCTCTCCTAATTGCAGCTGTTGTTAAATTCCTTAATTGCTTATAATATTCTAATTTTGCTTGAGTTCTAAATTTCTTGTAATCTGTAAGAGCTTTATTACGTTTTCTCTGCATAATTTTGATAACCGGGGTTATCCAAGGAGTAAAATGCTTCTTAGTTATAATTTATTTTTGAGGTGCATGTTTATTAAATAAACTAGTAATATTCTCATTAAGAAATTTAACTTTGTCATTAATATCGTTAATATAAATAATATGATTCCAGTTCACTAACGCGCAATCGGAAAGAAAATATTCTAGGTTAAAGTTTTTGAAATCCCTGTACGCAATTCTTTTATCGGATTTTGATGTTTTTGGAAAATTAAGAACACTATAAATACAATCATGATCACTTAGTTCCTCACAACCAATGTTACCTGAACTGATGCAGATACTTTTATCTGAAAAAATCTTTACATCTAACAATGATCTTGATGATGGCCTTGTGTATTTGGTAATTACTTGATACATGCTGTTGGCAGATAAAAGATCGAAAAAGTATTGTGTTTTATAATCATCGGACAATAAATTAATATTAATATCTCCTGTGCAAATTAAATAGTTACACAGTAAAATAACCTCAGTGAATATAGTTTCAAGAATTTCAAGTTCTCGGTAATATTTGGAGTGAGGATTGTACACGACGCCTAAACATACTTTTGCATTTTGTATTGTACATAATATCCAGGCATGTTCAACATTATTTTTAGGAACAAATGTTGTGTCTAAAACTTTGAAATTAATACCGTTCCGAACATAGAAAGCGACTCCTCCACCAGTTGAATGAGTTCTATCAAAACTTAATAAAGTGTAGTTAGTTATATTAAATAGGTAACTAGGCGAATTTTCGCTAATCCAGGTTTTGGTAACGGCAACTATATCAAAGTTGTAGTCATTCACGAATTCAGTAAATTTTAAGAAACAAGAATTGATGGATCTAATGTTTAGCTGACAAATTGTAAATTTTTTATCATATATATCAATAATTTGTTGCCTGCAATCTACAAAACTCGACATAAAATAAACAATAAAAATTGAATAAACTATATACACAGAAATACAACAATTTTAAACAAACTATAGAATAACGCACGAACAACTTCAAACAGCTCAAAGCAAGTTCGATAGAACAAAGCGAATAAATTTAACAGAGAAGAAAGTCTGTCAAATATAGAAAACAAAGTACACTGTTGCTCCAGAGAATAAGAAAAAGTGGTTATTGTGTTAATATTAACAAGTAATTCACAGTTCATCAATATTACTACCCAGTGGAAGTTTCTTAATGGCCCCATCATCACGTTTTAGAAAGATGTTGCCATCGTGTTTATTCTTACAAAAATGAATTTTAAAGGGTTGATTTGTATATTTCCGGTATAAAAGTGGTTAAATATCGGATTAAAATCACCTCACGCCGGGGTCGTAAAATATGGGTTGAATTATGTATATAATCAAAATTTGGTAGCTTTTTTTAGTTTTACTTTCTCCATTTTGAAATTATGAATTTTTAAAAACAGGACTAACATTGAAAATCAAATATCTGTATTGATTAACAAATATATCAACTGTTACTTTGACAGGGGTTGTTAAAAGTTCATAATTCAAAAACGGGAAAAGATATTCCAAATCTGTTTAGACGAATACACAGGGGAATGATTGAATTATATTTGAGACAAATTTTTAATGGATTAGATTAAAGGGTACAAATTTGTAAACGGAATAAATATTAATGAAATAAAAATTATATATAATTTGTTTACCGCTTAGCCGTTTGTTCAAAAAGTACTATATTTTGGTATAAAAAGCACCGGGACTCTGATTTTGTAACTCTGAAATCTACTATAGATTGATATCTATGAGTTTTCAATTAATAAACAAACAAGAAAAGAGTGAACTTATAATAATATTTATTTGCCATAAGATTCACACAGTAATACAATTGGTTTGTCAATGTCAATACATTCATAAAAGGAATAAATACATATAAAGGTACACATACAAAATATATATAAAATAAAATTAGTGGCAAATAATTAATTAAGAAAATATTCACATAATAAAATCATGAATCATATATTACATAAAAAAGTAAATGTGGCTTATCAAACATTTAATTATTCAAAAACTCATCAATAGAATAAAAACACTTTTCAATAAAAAAATTTTTAGTTTTAATTTGAAAGAAAATATGCTTGTAATAGCTTTCAGCTCCTGTGGCAAATTGTTATATATTTTAATCGGCATATAAGAAATATTGTCATGAAAATTACTTGTTCGAAATTTTGGAATGTATAAATTATTAACATTACGTTTATTATACAATCCAGTGGCCTGTTTAACAGTAAGAAAAGATGACGGATTTTTTTTTAATGAAAAGAGCACAATGGTAAATATATATGCAGGGAAGGGTTAGTAAACCAAGATGTGGGAAGATATCTCTACACGATGTAGTGGGAGTACAACCAACCATGGCTCTAACTATACTTTTCTGCACTTTAAAGACATTGATAGAATGAATGGAATTACCCCAGCAAATTATGCAGTATGACAAGATACTAAAGACATGTGCAGAATAGTATAGTTTAAGTAAATCCACACTGGCATAATTACGCAAGCGTCTTATGACGTGACATGACGAGTTGAGTCTTTTTATGAGATACTGGGTATGATGAACCCAATGAAAATTGTAGTCAACATGGACACCTAAGGTCTTAGTTGTGGGTATCGGAGTGATTGTTGTATTGTCAAACTGAGCTGAAATATTAAAAATATTACCCCTTAACATAAACTGAACTAACTGTGTTTTTTCAGCATTCAGGACTACAGCATTTTCATTGCACCAAAAATTCATAATATCCATACATTCTTGTATTTTATTATTAAGTATGCCCAAGGCAGAGACGATAAGAGAAGTATCATCAGCAAATAAACAAATATCAGCATTTTTAAACATATTTGGAAGGTCATTGATATATAAGAGAAAGAGTAGGGGGCCAAGAACACTTTCTTGGGGAACACCTGTTAATGAAGACTGAGAATCAGAAAAGTACTTTTTTCCGTCAATTTTAGCACATAAAACTTGAGACCTACCTTGCAGATAGGACTTTAACCAGTGCCAAGCATTACCACGAATACCGTAATCAGACAACTTATCAAGCAATATACCGTGATTGATAGTATCAAAGGCTTTAGCTAAATCAAAATAAATTCCAACGGTATAGAATTCTTTATCAGGGTAATCAAGAACACTACCAAGACTGCAAAATAAGGCGTGTGTAGTGGATTTGTTTTTACAGAAGCCAAATTGCGATGGTGATAATATATCATGCGAGTTTATGAAACGAACTATGCGAGAGTACATGACTTTCTCAAAAACTTTAGAAAACGCAGGAACAATGGATATAGGTCGATAATTTTCTATGTAATTTTTGTTGCCTTCTTTATGCACGGGTGTAACTAGTGCAGTTTTGAATTGAGCAGGAAAAGATCCATAATTTAAATATTCATTAATTAAGTAGGTTAGAGGATAAATAATTTCGTCAGCAATAAAAAGTAGCAGTGAACAAGGCACGTTGTCAATTCCAGCTGAAATTTTTTTAGAAATTTCAATTAGAATATTAAAAATTTCAGTTTCATTAACAGGTTCAAGGAAAATTGTGGCAGTGTTTTTATTGATAGTACTAGTGTTGGAGTTATGTTTTGGCGCACTATTCAATGTCAAGTTACGAACCGAAGTTATGAAATAATCATTAAAATAATTTGGAATAATTTGAGATTCTACAATTTCATCGTTATTAAAAAACATAGGCCAGGGAAGTGAGTGATTGGTAGATGTTAACGTTTCGTTATTAATAACGTTCCATGCAGCCTTATTAATATTATGAGCTGATTCTAAATATTTTTTGTAATAGTTCTTTTTAGAGTTGATAATTAAATTATCATATGTGCGCTTCAAATCCTTATATTTATTCAATATCACAGGATTGTTTGTAGTTTTATATATTGAAAAAATAAATTTCAAGGTCTCAGCCAATTGAATAATTTCTGGGGTAATCCATTTCGATTTAATGGCTTTGTTTGATCGTTTTTTACGTACTAACAGAAAAGCATTTTTAAAATGGTAATGAAAAGTATTTAAAAAATTAGAGATTTTTCAGAAAAATTAGGAGCATTGTAAACATGGAGCCATGACTCAGATTGGAGCAAATGTTTAAAGTAGCTTTTATTTTCATTATTGAAGATTCTCATGTCAACAATTATGTTGTTAATTTTGTTGAAATTTATAGTTAAGTTCCACAGCTGGGCACTATGGTCAGACAAACATGGGTTTAAAATTGTGAATTTAGTCTTATTGCAATCAATATTTGTAAAAAAATTGTCAATACATTGTCCAGAGATACTGCGTAACAAGGGAAAACCAGGATGGGGTGCTATTAAACCATATGACGAGAAAAGTCCGCAAGTCTCACTGGATTCCACATGACACGCAAAATTAATATTGAAATCACCACATACGAATATAGGATGATTATAGTTCGAAAAATTAAAAAGTAAATTATTTAATTCACGATGAAAAAAGTTAAGATCTCCACTAGGTGATCTGTAAAGAGCTATGACTAGACATTTACTGTTATTTGAAAATAAAATTTCGATACAGGAATATTCAAAATTTATCACAGCATGTAGTATTTTTAATAGTCAAAGAAGTAAAATTTATAGAATTCAATACGTAAATGGCAACACCGCCACATTCATAGGAAGAACGACAAAAAACGGAAGCTAATTTATAGTTATCAAGTTTACAATTCTCAATAGTCTCAGAAGATAAATGATGTTCAGTTAAACACAAAATCTCAGGAAAATCAATCGTTTGAAGATAAATGTTAAAGTGCTGAAGTTTATTATTTAAACTACGAATATTGTAGTGAAGTATACGAAAATCATATTTATCTTCCTTGATTATTGAGTTTTTGCAGCTTGTGCTGCTGGACGTTTCCGAAAATTTACAAATTTTTTGATTGAAACATTCTCCGGCCAAAGTTCACCATTTAGAAGCCAGCGACTTTCGAAATCTGACATGTATTAGCAAAATAGCAGGCCAACCAAATCACCCATGTTTCAACCATATCTTTAATTATCTGTCCCCAACAACATCTTAGGCGATTTTTGGCCTTGAATCAGTTTCGTAGCGTTTTCAAAACTATTTCGTATATGACGTCATAAATGTGGGGATCGCTAAAATACTGTGTTTTGAACTAATGACATATAAATTTAAATCTGACAAATGTAAATAAGGCGTTTGAGTGACTTTGAATTTGTGGTGTACATAAAAACTATTAAAAACAGTGATTGAAAACCGACTCCTTGACCGCACTCTACTGTTATTTTCTAAGAGGTAACATATATGTATTTTAATATTTATTTGTACACGTACAAACGTTTTATTTTCACAGATAATGGATAACCCAGTATTATTAATTTTTGCTCGCTAAGAGATGTATTGAAATCATGCTAAAAATCTCATATCCAGATTTTAGTGAATAAGCACGTTTTAAGGTCCCTAGAATCTGATTATAACATTTTTACGATGATGTGTGTGTGTGTCTGGGTGTGCGTGTGCCTGTATATGTGTAATTATATTTATTTATTTATTTATATATTTATATTTATTAATTTATTAATTTATTAATTTATTAATTTATTAATTTATTAATTTATTAATTTATTAATTTATTAATTTATTAATTTATTAATTTATTAATTTATTAATTTATTAATTTATTAATTTATTAATTTATTAATTTATTAATTTATTAATTTATTAATTTATTAATTTATTAATTTATTAATTTATTAATTTATTAATTTATTAATTTATTAATTTATTAATTTATTAATTTATTAATTTATTAATTTATTAATTTATTAATTTATTAATTTATTAATTTATTAATTTATTAATTTATTAATTTATTAATTTATTAATTTATTAATTTATTAATTTATTAATTTATTAATTTATTAATTTATTAATTTATTAATTTATTAATTTATTAATTTATTAATTTATTAATTTATGAATTTATGAATTTATTAATTTATGAATTTATGAATTTATGAATTTATGAATTTATGAATTTATTAATTTATTAATTTATTAATTTATTAATTTATTAATTTATGAATTTATGAATTTATTAATTTATTAATTTATTAATTTATTAATTTATTAATTTATGAATTTATTAATTTATTAATTTATTAATTTATTAATTTATTAATTTATTAATTTATTAATTTATTAATTTATTAATTTATTAATTTATTAATTTATTAATTTATTAATTTATTAATTTATTAATTTATTAATTTATTAATTTATGAATTTATTAATTTATTAATTTATTAATTTATTAATTTATTAATTTATTAATTTATTAATTTATTAATTTATTAATTTATTAATTTATTAATTTATTAATTTATTAATTTATTAATTTATTAATTTATTAATTTATTAATTTATTAATTTATTAATTTATTAATTTATTAATTTATTAATTTATTAATTTATTAATTTATTAATTTATTAATTTATTAATTTATTAATTTATTAATTTATTAATTTATTAATTTATTAATTTATTAATTTATTAATTTATTAATTTATTAATTTATTAATTTATTAATTTATTAATTTATTAATTTATTAATTTATTAATTTATTAATTTATTAATTTATTAATTTATTAATTTATTAATTTATTAATTTATTAATTTATTAATTTATTAATTTATTAATTTATTAATTTATTAATTTATTAATTTATTAATTTATTAATTTATTAATTTATTAATTTATTAATTTATTAATTTATTAATTTATTAATTTATTAATTTATTAATTTATTAATTTATTAATTTATTAATTTATTAATTTATTAATTTATTAATTTATTAATTTATTAATTTATTAATTTATTAATTTATTAATTTATTAATTTATTAATTTATTAATTTATTAATTTATTAATTTATTAATTTATTAATTTATTAATTTATTAATTTATTAATTTATTAATTTATTAATTTATTAATTTATTAATTTATTAATTTATTAATTTATTAATTTATTAATTTATTAATTTATTAATTTATTAATTTATTAATTTATTAATTTATTAATTTATTAATTTATTAATTTATTAATTTATTAATTTATTAATTTATTAATTTATTAATTTATTAATTTATTAATTTATTAATTTATTAATTTAATAATTTATTAATTTATTAATTTATTAATTTATTAATTTATTAATTTATTAATTTATTAATTTATTAATTTATTAATTTATTAATTTATTAATTTATTAATTTATTAATTTATTAATTTATTAATTTATTAATTTATTAATTTATTAATTTATTAATTTATTAATTTATTAATTTATTAATTTATTAATTTATTAATTTATTATTTATTAATTTATTAATTTATTAATTTATTAATTTATTAATTTATTAATTTATTAATTTATTAATTTATTAATTTATTAATTTATTAATTTATTAATTTATTAATTTATTAATTTATTAATTTATTAATTTATTAATTTATTAATTTATTAATTTGTTAATTTATTAATTTATTAATTTATTAATTTATTAATTTATTAATTTATTAATTTATTAATTTATTAATTTATTAATTTATTAATTTATTAATTTATTAATTTATTAATTTATTAATTTATTAATTTATTAATTTATTAATTTATTAATTTATTAATTTATTAATTTATTAATTTATTAATTTATTAATTTTTAAATTTATTAATTTATTAATTTTTAAATTTATTAATTCATTAATTTATTAATTCATTAATTCATTAATTTATTAATTTATTAATTTATTAATTTATTAATTTATTAATTTATTAAATTATTAATTTATTAATTTATTAATTTATTAATTTATTAATTTATTAATTTATTAATTTATTAATTTATTAATTTATTAATTTATTAATTTATTAATTTATTAATTTATTAATTTATTAATTTATTAATTTATTAATTTATTAATTTATTAATTTATTAATTTATTAATTTATTAATTTATTAATTTAATTATTTATTAATTTATTAATTTATTAATTTATTAATTTATTAATTTATTAATTTATTAATTTATTAATTTATTAATTTATTAATTTATTAATTTATTAATTTATTAATTTATTAATTTATTAATTTATTAATTTACTAATTTATTAATTTATTAATTTATTAATTTATTAATTTATTAATTTATTAATTTATTAATTTATTAATTTATTAATTTATTAATTTATTGATTTATTAATTTATTAATTTATTAATTTATTAATTTATTAATTTATTAATTTATTAATTTATTAATTTATTAATTTATTAATTTATTAATTTATTAATTTATTAATTTATTAATTTATTAATTTATTAATTTATTAATTTATTAATTTATTAATTTATTAATTTATTAATTTATTAATTTATTAATTTATTAATTTATTAATTTATTAATTTATTAATTTATTAATTTATTAATTTATTAATTTATTAATTTATTAATTTATTAATTTATTAATTTATTAATTTATTAATTTATTAATTTATTAATTTATTAATTCATTAATTTATTAATTTATTAATTTATTAATTTATTAATTTATTAATTTATTAATTTATTAATTTATTAATTTATTAATTTATTAATTTATTAATTTATTAATTTATTAATTTATTAATTTATTAATTTATTAATTTATTAATTTATTAATTTATTAATTTATTAATTTATTAATTTATTAATTTATTAATTTATTAATTTATTAATTTATTAATTTATTAATTTATTAATTTATTAATTTATTAATTTATTAATTTATTAATTTATTAATTTATTAATTTATTAATTTATTAATTTATTAATTTATTAATTTATTAATTTATTAATTTATTAATTTATTAATTTATTAATTTATTAATTTATTAATTTATTAATTTATTAATTTACTAATTTACTAATTTATTAATTTATTAATTTATTAATTTATTAATTTACTAATTTACTAATTTATTAATTTATTAATTTATTAATTTATTAATTTATTAATTTATTAATTTATTAATTCATTAATTTATTAATTTATTAATTTATTAATTTATTAATTTATTAATTCATTAATTTATTAATTTATTAATTTATTAATTTATTAATTTATTAATTTATTAATTTATTAATTTATTAATTTATTAATTTATTAATTTATTAATTTATTAATTTATTAATTTATTAATTTATTAATTTATTAATTTATTAATTTATTAATTTATTAATTTATTAATTTATTAATTTATTAATTTATTAATTTATTAATTTATTAATTTATTAATTTATTAATTTATTAATTTATTAATTTATTAATTTATTAATTTATTAATTTATTAATTTATTAATTTATTAATTTATTAATTTATTAATTTATTAATTTATTAATTTATTAATTTATTAATTTATTAATTTATTAATTTATTAATTTATTAATTTATTAATTTATTAATTTATTAATTTATTAATTTATTAATTTATTAATTTATTAATTTATTAATTTATTAATTTATTAATTTATTAATTTATTAATTTATTAATTTATTAATTTATTAATTTATTAATTTATTAATTTATTAATTTATTAATTTATTAATTTATTAATTTATTAATTTATTAATTTATTAATTTATTAATTTATTAATTTATTAATTTATTAATTTATTAATTTATTAATTTATTAATTTATTAATTTATTAATTTATTAATTTATTAATTTATTAATTTATTAATTTATTAATTTATTAATTTATTAATTTATTAATTTATTAATTTATTAATTTATTAATTTATTAATTTATTAATTTATTAATTTATTAATTTATTAATTTATTAATTTATTAATTTATTAATTTATTAATTTATTAATTTATTAATTTATTAATTTATTAATTTATTAATTTATTAATTTATTAATTTATTAATTTTTAAATTTATTAATTTATTAATTTTTAAATTTATTAATTCATTAATTTATTAATTTATTAATTCATTAATTTATTAATTCATTAATTCATTAATTTATTAATTTATTAATTCATTAATTCATTAATTTATTAATTTATTAATTCATTAATTCATTAATTTATTAATTCATTAATTTATTAATTTATTAATTTATTAATTTATTAATTTATTAATTCATTAATTTATTAATTTATTAATTTATTAATTTATTAATTCATTAATTTATTAATTTATTAATTTATTAATTTATTAATTTATTAATTTATTAATTTATTAATTTATTAATTTATTAATTCATTAATTTATTAATTTATTAATTTATTAATTTATTAATTTATTAATTTATTAATTTATTAATTTATTAATTTATTAATTTATTAATTTATTAATTTATTAATTTATTAATTTATTAATTTATTAATTTATTAATTTATTAATTTATTAATTTATTAATTTATTAATTTATTAATTTATTAATTTACTAATTTACTAATTTATTAATTTATTAATTTATTAATTTATTAATTTACTAATTTACTAATTTATTAATTTATTAATTTATTAATTTATTAATTCATTAATTTATTAATTTATTAATTCATTAATTTATTAATTTATTAATTTATTAATTTATTAATTTATTAATTTATTAATTTATTAATTTATTAATTTATTAATTTATTAATTTATTAATTTATTAATTTATTAATTTATTAATTTATTAATTTATTAATTTATTAATTTATTAATTTATTAATTTATTAATTTATTAATTTATTAATTTATTAATTTATTAATTTATTAATTTATTAATTTATTAATTTATTAATTTATTAATTTATTAATTTATTAATTTATTAATTTATTAATTTATTAATTTATTAATTTATTAATTCATTAATTTATTAATTTATTAATTTATTAATTTATTAATTTATTAATTTATTAATTTATTAATTTATTAATTTATTAATTTATTAATTTATTAATTTATTAATTTATTAATTTATTAATTTATTAATTTATTAATTTATTAATTTATTAATTTATTAATTTATTAATTTATTAATTTACTAATTTACTAATTTATTAATTTATTAATTTATTAATTTATTAATTTACTAATTTACTAATTTATTAATTTATTAATTTATTAATTTATTAATTCATTAATTTATTAATTTATTAATTTATTAATTTATTAATTTATTAATTTATTAATTTATTAATTTATTAATTTATTAATTTATTAATTTATTAATTTATTAATTTATTAATTTATTAATTTATTAATTTATTAATTTATTAATTTATTAATTTATTAATTTATTAATTTATTAATTTATTAATTTATTAATTTATTAATTTATTAATTTATTAATTTATTAATTTATTAATTTATTAATTTATTAATTTATTAATTTATTAATTTATTAATTTATTAATTTATTAATTTATTAATTTATTAATTTATTAATTTATTAATTTATTAATTTATTAATTTATTAATTTATTAATTTATTAATTTATTAATTTATTAATTTATTAATTTATTAATTTATTAATTTATTAATTTATTAATTTATTAATTTATTAATTTATTAATTTATTAATTTATTAATTTATTAATTTATTAATTTATTAATTTATTAATTTATTAATTTATTAATTTATTAATTTATTAATTTATTAATTTATTAATTTATTAATTTATTAATTTATTAATTTATTAATTTATTAATTTATTAATTTATTAATTTATTAATTTATTAATTTATTAATTTATTAATTTATTAATTTTTAAATTTATTAATTTATTAATTTATTAATTTATTAATTTATTAATTTTTAAATTTATTAATTTATTAATTTTTAAATTTATTAATTCATTAATTTATTAATTTATTAATTCATTAATTTATTAATTCATTAATTCATTAATTTATTAATTTATTAATTCATTAATTCATTAATTTATTAATTCATTAATTTATTAATTTATTAATTTATTAATTTATTAATTTATTAATTTATTAATTCATTAATTTATTAATTTATTAATTTATTAATTTATTAATTCATTAATTTATTAATTTATTAATTTATTAATTCATTAATTTATTAATTTATTAATTTATTAATTTATTAATTTATTAATTTATTAATTTATTAATTTATTAATTTATTAATTTATTAATTTATTAATTTATTAATTTATTAATTTATTAATTTATTAATTTATTAATTTATTAATTTATTAATTTATTAATTTATTAATTTATTAATTTATTAATTTATTAATTTATTAATTTATTAATTTATTAATTTATTAATTTATTAATTTATTAATTTATTAATTTATTAATTTATTAATTTATTAATTTATTAATTTATTAATTTATTAATTTATTAATTTATTAATTTATTAATTTATTAATTTATTAATTTATTAATTTATTAATTTATTAATTTATTAATTTATTAATTTATTAATTTATTAATTTATTAATTTATTAATTTATTAATTTATTAATTTATTAATTTATTAATTTATTAATTTATTAATTTATTAATTTATTAATTTATTAATTTATTAATTTATTAATTTATTAATTTATTAATTTATTAATTTATTAATTTATTAATTTATTAATTTATTAATTTATTAATTTATTAATTTATTAATTTATTAATTTATTAATTTATTAATTTATTAATTTATTAATTTATTAATTTATTAATTTATTAATTTATTAATTTATTAATTTATTAATTTATTAATTTATTAATTTATTAATTTATTAATTTATTAATTTATTAATTTATTAATTTATTAATTTATTAATTTATTAATTTATTAATTTATTAATTTATTAATTTATTAATTTATTAATTTATTAATTTATTAATTTATTAATTTATTAATTTATTAATTTATTAATTTATTAATTTATTAATTTATTAATTTATTAATTTATTAATTTATTAATTTATTAATTTATTAATTTATTAATTTATTAATTTATTAATTTATTAATTTATTAATTTATTAATTTATTAATTTATTAATTTATTAATTTATTAATTTATTAATTTATTAATTTATTAATTTATTAATTTATTAATTTATTAATTTATTAATTTATTAATTTATTAATTTATTAATTTATTAATTTATTAATTTATTAATTTATTAATTTATTAATTTATTAATTTATTAATTTATTAATTTATTAATTTATTAATTTATTAATTTATTAATTTATTAATTTATTAATTTATTAATTTATTAATTTATTAATTTATTAATTTATTAATTTATTAATTTATTAATTTATTAATTTATTAATTTATTAATTTATTAATTTATTAATTTATTAATTTATTAATTTATTAATTTATTAATTTATTAATTTATTAATTTATTAATTTATTAATTTATTAATTTATTAATTTATTAATTTATTAATTTATTAATTTATTAATTTATTAATTTATTAATTTATTAATTTATTAATTTATTAATTTATTAATTTATTAATTTATTAATTTATTAATTTATTAATTTATTAATTTATTAATTTATTAATTTATTAATTTATTAATTTATTAATTTATTAATTTATTAATTTATTAATTTATTAATTTATTAATTTATTAATTTATTAATTTATTAATTTATTAATTTATTAATTTATTAATTTATTAATTTATTAATTTATTAATTTATTAATTTATTAATTTATTAATTTATTAATTTATTAATTTATTAATTTATTAATTTATTAATTTATTAATTTATTAATTTATTAATTTATTAATTTATTAATTTATTAATTTATTAATTTATTAATTTATTAATTTATTAATTTATTAATTTATTAATTTATTAATTTATTAATTTATTAATTTATTAATTTATTAATTTATTAATTTATTAATTTATTAATTTATTAATTTATTAATTTATTAATTTATTAATTTATTAATTTATTAATTTATTAATTTATTAATTTATTAATTTATTAATTTATTAATTTATTAATTTATTAATTTATTAATTTATTAATTTATTAATTTATTAATTTATTAATTTATTAATTTATTAATTTATTAATTTATTAATTTATTAATTTATTAATTTATTAATTTATTAATTTATTAATTTATTAATTTATTAATTTATTAATTTATTAATTTATTAATTTATTAATTTATTAATTTATTAATTTATTAATTTATTAATTTATTAATTTATTAATTTATTAATTTATTAATTTATTAATTTATTAATTTATTAATTTATTAATTTATTAATTTATTAATTTATTATTTATTAATTTATTAATTTATTAATTTATTAATTTATTAATTTATTAATTTATTAATTTATTAATTTATTAATTTATTAATTTATTAATTTTATTAATTTATTAATTTATTAATTTATTAATTTATTAATTTATTAATTTATTAATTTATTAATTTATTAATTTATTAATTTATTAATTTATTAATTTATTAATTTATTAATTTATTAATTTATTAATTTATTAATTTATTAATTTATTAATTTAGTATTTAGTAATTTATTAATTTATAATTTATTAATTTATTAATTTATTAATTTATTAATTTATTAATTTATTAATTTATATTTTTAATTTATTAATTTATTAATTTATTAATTTATTAATTATTAATTTATTAATTTATTAATTTATTAATTTATTAATTTATTAATTTATTAATTTATTAATTTATTAATTTATTAATTTATTAATTTATTAATTTATTAATTATTAATTTATTAATTTATTAATTTATTAATTTATTATTTATTAATTTATTAATTTATTAATTTATTAATTTATTATTTATTAATTTATTAATTTATTATTTATTAATTTATTAATTTATTAATTTATTAATTTATTAATTTATTAATTTATTAATTTATTAATTTATTAATTTATTAATTTATTAATTTATTAATTTATTAATTTATTAATTTATTAATTTATTAATTTATTAATTTATTAATTTATTAATTTATTAATTTATTAATTTATTAATTTATTAATTTATTAATTTATTAATTTTTTAATTTATTAATTTATTAATTTATTAATTTATAATTTATTAATTTATTAATTTATTAATTTATTAATTTATTAATTTATTAATTTATTAATTTATAATTTATTAAATTATTAATTTATTAATTTATTAATTTATTAATTTATTAATTTATTAATTTATTAATTTATTAATTTATTAATTTATTAATTTATTAATTTATTAATTTATTAATTTATTAATTTATTAATTTATTAATTTATTAATTTATTAATTTATTAATTTATTAATTTATTAATTTATTAATTTATTAATTTATTAATTTATTAATTTATTAATTTATTAATTTATTAATTTATTAATTTATTAATTTATTAATTTATTAATTTATTAATTTATTAATTTATTAATTTATTAATTTATTAATTTATTAATTTATTAATTTATTAATTTATTAATTTATTAATTTATTAATTTATTAATTTATTAATTTATTAATTTATTAATTTATTAATTTATTAATTTATTAATTTATTAATTTATTAATTTATTAATTTAATAATTTATTAATTATTAATTTATTAATTTATTAATTTATTAATTTATTAATTTATTAATTTATTAATTTATTAATTTATTAATTTATTAATTTATTAATTTATTAATTTATTAATTTATTATTTATTAATTTATTAATTTATTAATTTATTAATTTATTATTTATTAATTTATTAATTTTATTAATTTATTAATTTATTAATTTATTAATTTATTAATTTATTAATTTATTAATTTATTAATTTATTAATTTATTAATTTATTAATTTATTAATTTATTAATTTATTAATTTATTAATTTATTAATTCATTAATTTATTAATTTATTAATTTATTAATTTATTAATTTATTAATTTATTAATTTATTAATTTATTAATTTATTAATTATTAATTTATTAATTTATTAATTTATTAATTTATTAATTTATTAATTTATTAATTTATTAATTTATTAATTTAATAATTTATTAATTTATTAATTTATTAATTTATTAATTTATTAATTTATTAATTTATTAATTTATTAATTTATTAATTTATTAATTTATTAATTTATTAATTTATTAATTTATTAATTTATTAATTTATTAATTTATTAATTTATTAATTTATTAATTTATTAATTTATTAATTTATTAATTTATTAATTTATTAATTTATTAATTTATTAATTTATTAATTTATTAATTTATTAATTTATTAATTTATTAATTTATTAATTTATTAATTTATTAATTTATTAATTTATTAATTTATTAATTTATTAATTTATTAATTTATTAATTTATTAATTTATTAATTTATTAATTTATTAATTTATTAATTTATTAATTTATTAATTTATTAATTTATTAATTTATCAATTTATTAATTTATTAATTTATTAATTTATCAATTTATTAATTTATTAATTTATTAATTTATTAATTTATCAATTTATTAATTTATTAATTTATTAATTTATTAATTTATTAATTTATTAATTTATTAATTTATTAATTTATTAATTTATTAATTTATTAATTTATTAATTTATTAATTTATTAATTTATTAATTTATTAATTTATTAATTTATTAATTTATTAATTTATTAATTTATTAATTTATTAATTTATTAATGTTGCGTGGGCAGTTAGGTTGGGCATGTTGCGTGGGCAGTTTGGGTGGGCATGTTGCGTGGGCAGTTTGAGTGGGCAAGTTGCGTGGGCAGTTTGAGTGGGCAAGTTTCGTGGGCAGTTTGGGTGGGCATGTTGCGTGGGCAGTTTGGGTGGGCATGTTGCGGGGGCAGTTTGGGTGGGCATGTTGAGTGGGCAGTTTGAGTGGGCATGTTGCGTGGGCAGTTTGGGTGGGCATGTTGCTTGGGCATCATAAACCACTATTGGCGGAGCCCTAGGGAAAACTCGGCGAAGCCGAGGTTACGCTTAGTCCTAATACTAAAAGGTTAGATTCACTATATCTAGTGTTATATATATATATATATATATATATATATATATATATATATATATATATATATATATATATATATATATATATATATATACATATATATACATATATTTGAATTCATCATGACGATCGCCCAACTTTAGACAAGGCTACAGCTTAAACGGTGCGACCGATTTTCGTGAAATTTGTACCAAGTTGTAGGAAATGATTGGCTTCAGGGCCCTTCTTATGGGACGAATTTCTGTAGGATGCATAGGTTTCGAGTAAAAAATTAATAAAGATTGAAAATTGGGACAGAAACAATATTTTTCACAGTAACGATCATAGTTTTCCTTGAAAATTTAAGACGAAGAACGCCATGTTTGACATATCATGTTAAACCTTTAAATAGAAATATTTATGAAATGGAGACAATTTAAAGGAAGTTTAATTCATAATCATAAATTTTGAGAATAGGTAACTATATCCGCAGAGGTAAAAAGGCCTAAACCACTTTAATTAAAAATTATAATTATTTGACGTTTCATATGTACTTGGAAGGTAAAAACCAAATATTCCTAACTAGACTAATGTGAAGTCAGTACACAAGTGTGTATTTTATACATCGCAAAATGTGAAAAAATGACCGAAGATGATAAGCCGGTGACCGACAAAAATATTTTAAATTTGCGGTGAATGTATTGTTTTAATCTCACAATTTCTTTTGCAAGAAGAGTGTTTATTCTTAGAAAAATGAATTTTAAAGGGTTGATTTGTATATTTCCGGTATAAAAGTGGTTAAATATCGGATTAAAAACACCTCACGCCGGGGTTGTAAAATATGGGTTGAATTACGTTTACATTCAAAATTTGGTAGCTTCATCTTTATTTTTTTGTTTTACTTTCCCCATTTTGAAATTACGAATTTTTAAAAACAGGACTAACATTGAAAATGAAATATCTGTATTGATTAACAAATATATCAACTGTTACTTTGACAGGGCTGGTTAAAAATTCATAATTCAAAAACGGGAAAAGATATTCCAAATATGTTTAGACGAGTACACAGGGGAATGATTGAATAATATTTGAGAGAAATTTTTAATGGATTGGATAAAGGGTACAAATTTGTAAACGGAATAAATGTTAATGAAATAAAAATTATATATAATTTGTTTACCGCTTAGCCATTTGTTCAAAAAGTACTATATTTTGGTATAAAAAGCATCTGGACTCTGATTTTGGAGGTCTGAAATCTACTCTAGATTGAAATCTATCAGTTTTCAATTAATAAACAAACAAAAAAACAGTGAACTTAGCCAGCGACTTTCGAAATCTGACATATATATATATATATATATATATATATATATATATATATATATATATATATATATATATATATATATATATATAAGTTGGCTTAACACTCCATGTGGAGTTGCGCCGCTTCGATGAAGCTTTCTAGATCCTTTTTTTTTGAGGGGATCGCTCTCCATCTCTGCCTTAGATTTCTTCTGCTATTTTTCTCCATTTGATCCTATCTGCTGTTTTTTCTTTCCAGTTAGTGATTCCCGTTGATTTCAAGTCTTCTTCCACTTCATTTATCCATGACAATCTTGGTCGCCCTCGTCTTCTTTTACTACCTTGATTCCATTGAAGTATTGATTTTATTGGGTTTTGTTCTTCTGCTCTCCATATATGCCCTAGCCATTTAATTCTTTGCTGTTTAATTTTCTTTATAATGTCTTCTCCGTTTATCTCTTTTTCAATTTCATGGTTCATTCTGACTCTATATTCGTGTTCATTTATCTTTTTAGGACCTAGTATAGTTCTCATTATTTTTCTTTCAGTTCTTGTCAATTGTTCTTCGTCCTTTTTTGTCAATGTCATTGTCTCTGCTGCGTAGAGTGTTACTGGTCTTATTATGGTGTTGTAGATTCTCATTTTTGTTACTTTAGTTATCATTTTGTTTTTTAAAAGTTTTTTGTTAGCATAGTATGCTTTGTTTGTTGCAGCTATTTTGTCTTTAATTTCAGCATCTCTTTCTCCCCTGTTCGTCAGTAAAACTCCCAAGTATTTAAATTTATCTACTTGCTCAAAAGTATAATCTCCTATCTTAACTCGTTTCTCTTGTGTTTTGTTTCGTATTATCATTATTTTTGTCTTCGTTACATTTATTTCTAGTCCTATATCACTTCCTTCTTTTACAATTTCTTTCAGCATTTCTTTCATTACCTTTCTATTTTTTGTTACAACTGCCAAGTCATCTGCGTAAGCTACTATTTGACCTCCACCAGTTCTAAGAGTCTTTTTCTTTAAATTTCTCAATGTGTATTCTAAGGCTAAGTTGAAAAGTGTGGCAGATAATGCGTCTCCTTGTCTTACTCCTCTGTTTATTTCTATTTCCTCCGTGTCTCCTTTAGGGGTCTTAATATTTATTTTTGTCTTTCTCATCGTCATCAATACTAATCTTCTCAGTTTTGCTGGAATTTTCAGATTTTTTAGGGCTATCAATAATTTTCCTCGCTTTATAGAGTCGAACGCTTGTTTGAAGTCTATAAATAGTACTTCAATATTAAGTTTGTGCTCTAGTGTTTTTTCGATTATTTGTTTCATTATATGTATAGCATCTGTAGTAGATTTTCCTTTGACGAAGCCACATTGGTATTGTCCAATTGTGTAATTTGTTTCATTTGGTATTCTTTTCTGAACAATTGTACACATAATTTTGTATACCGTATTCAGTAGTGTGATTCCCCTGTAGTTTTGGCATAATTGTTGGTCTCCTTTCTTATGTATTGTTATGATTTGTCCCAATTCCCAATCTTTTGGCATTTCCTCCTTTCTCCATACTTTTGAAATAAGTTCATATGTATACTGTTGTATTGTTTCCCCTCCATATTTGATTAATTCCATGTTTATTTTATCTTTTCCTGGAGTTTTTCCATTTTGGCTGTTTTTTATGATTTCATTTACTTCCTATAGGGTTGGTTCTGTTATCTCCGCTTCGTCTGATTCTTGTGATTCATTTACATAGCCTTGTTCACTGTCAGTTAGCACATCTTTAAAGTGATCGGACCATACTTGTTTATATTGTTCATCATTCTCTGTAAGTCGACCATTTTTGTCTTTTATGCCATATGTTTTAGATTTAAATGTTCTGTTTTCTTCATTAATTTTTTTATAGAATTTTCTTGAGTTTCTATTTACTCTTTCATTCTCGATGTCTTTTATCTTATTGTCTATCCATATTCGTTTATTTCTTTTAATATTTTTATTACATATTTTCCTTATTCTTTCGTATTCCTCTTTGTCTTCTAGTTTATTTGTTCTCATAAATTTTACTCTTCCTTTTCTCTTTTTTTCCACTAAGTTTTTAATATCCTCATTGAACCAGTCCTTTTCTTTTTTAATGCTTTTCTTTTCTTCTCCTAACCACTTTTGAGCTGTCTCATGTATACATTGTTTTATCCAGTTCCAATTTTCTTCTATTTCTTCCTCACCTACGTCTTTTTCTTTTAATTTTTTTTCTAGTTCGTCAGCGTATCTTTCTCTTTTAGTTTCATTACTGATGTCTTCTATGTTCCATTCAGGTTTTGTTGAGTCCTTTCTTCTTTTTCTTCTAGCTTTGTTTCTCAGCGAAGCAGCAACCATATAGTGGTCTGAATCCGCGCATGCCCCTCTATAAGTTCTTACATCTAGTATTGATGACTGTTTTCTTTTTGCTATCAAAATATGGTCAATTTGCGTCTGTGTTGTATTATCAGGAGAGGTCCATGTTATTTTATGTTCTTTAGGATGCTTAAATTTAGTGCTACTTACTATCATGTTTGTCTTTATTGCTAATTCGCATAATCTTTGGCCGTTGTCATCTGTCTTATCATGGATAGTTTGTTTACCTGCGACTTGTTTTATATACTCTTCCTTTGCTACCTGCGCATTAAAGTCCCCCATTGCGATTATGATATCTTCCTTTGGGATTTTTTCTATTTCGTCCTCTAATTTATCATAAAATGTTTCTTTATCCTCAGCCTTTGCGTTCTCCGTTGGCGCATATACATTTATTACTGACAAATTAAAAGGGGAGTTTTCTATTCTTATATAAGCCAGTCGTTCATTTATTGCTCTGAATTCTATTATATTGCTTTTAAGTTCTTTTAATACAAAAAAGCCTACTCCGTACTGACCTTGTTTTTTATCTCCTGAATATAACATTACATAGTCTTTCTTATTAATTACTCCTTCACCGCTCCATCTCGTTTCTTGAACTGCTGCTAATTTTATTTTGTATCTTGCTAATTCTAATGTAATTTCTTGCATTTTTCCTGGTTGTAGCATCGTTCTTACATTCCAAGTACTTATTTTAAAATTGTTTCTCTTTTTAATGTGTTTTCTTTTTGTTTTATTTTTATTTTTCTTTATTCCATGATCGTTTTTACCACTTTCTCGCTCTTTGTCATCTTTAGTACCATCTTTTTTTATTTTTATTAGTTTTTTGAATTTTTCTTTTCCCTTTTTTCTAGCTTTTTTTTCTCATTATCCCATTCATACCATATCCCAGCTATCTGTAGTTTTTGGTACCCTATTTTTGTTTTACGTCCCTTGGCTTTTTCGTCTCTCGCACTTTTTAAGATTTCTTTTTGAATTTCCATTTCCTTCTTGGTTAGTTCGTTCTCAATATATATTCTTGTTCCCAAAAGTTTATTTTTATTCTTCATTATTTTTATTTTGTCATCCCAATTCTCCATTTTTACTACAGTTGCTTGTTTGTCTTCTTTTCCCTTTGTATAAGTGTCTGTAACTTTTACCTGTACTCCTAATTTATCTTTTATAAATTTCTCTACGTCCTGACTGGACCTTAACCTCTGATCACCTTTAATAATAATATTGTTTCGTTTATTATTCTTATCCCGTGCTTCTTCCTTATTTTCTAATAATGCTATTCTATCTTTTAATTCAAGTATTTCTCCTTTCATCTGTTTTTCATTATTTTTTAAGGTCTCAACTTCTTCCCTTAGTATATTAATTATACCCTCAAAGTCTTTCCTTATTTCCTGTATTTCCTCCCGAATCTCTGTTCTTGCTTCTTGTGTCTTTTTTCGATGTTGCTTGTTTTCTTCCTTCAATGATTTTATTTCTTCAAATATTGTTGTTAGCATATACAAGACTTCGTTTTCATTTTCCTCCGTAGCTTTTCTTTTTGGAACTGGTGACCTTGGAGTCTTCCTACTTTTGATGAATCCGGCTGTTTCTCCAATGCTGCTTACACTGGACGCTCTACTTCTACTTCCTTCCGGTTCCTCCATTTTTGCCTCGGTGTATGTTTTCAATCGCCTGGTGTTATTCCTGTTGCACAGCTCTGAAGTAATTATAATTGTCTACCCAGCAGGCGCTTTGGGTTTTGGTCTTGTGACAGTAGATGTCACTAGTTGTCCGTGACGAGATGTAAAACTTTGTTAAGGTTTTAGATTTTGAGGTTATCTAAAAATTTAATTCTATTGGATACTTTTTTAAAAAGGATACGGCTTCTTTTGCAGAGATAACGTTTCCAGTCGCTCACGCAACTTCCATCAATATTCTCAGCAACAATTCACTTCAATCTCGCCAGCACTATTAGAATATTCACAATAACAATCTCTCTTCCAATCAACAATCTACCAACGGGTCAAACTCTTCGTATTTATGTTTTAACCATATCTTTAATTATCTGTCCGCAACAGCAACTTAGGTGATTTTTGGCGTTGAACCAGTTTCGTAGCGTTTTCAAAACTATTTCGTACATGACTTCATAAATGTGGGGATCGCTAAAATACTGTGTTTTGAACTAATGACATATAAATTTAAATCTGACAAATGTAAATACGGCATTTGAGTGACTTTGAATTTGTGGTGTACATAAAAACTATTAAAACAGTGATAGAAATCCGATTCCTTGACCGCACTCGACTGTTATTTTCTAACAGATAAAATATATGTATTTTAATATTTATTTATACAAGCACAAAAGTTTTATTTTCACAGATAATAATGGATAACCCAGAATTATTAATTTTTGCCTCTCGCTAAGAGATGTATTAAAATCATGCTAAAAATCGCATATCCAGATTTTAGTGAATAAGGACGTTTTAAGGACCCTAGAATCCGATTATAACATTTTTACGATGATGTGTGTGTGTGTGCGTGTGCGTGTGTGTGTGTGGGTGTGTGTGTGCGTGTGTATGTGTAATTTTATTTATTTATTTATTTATTTACTTATTTATTTATTTATTTATTTATTTATTTATTTATTTATTTATTTATTTAATTGTTTATTTATTTATTTATTTATTTATTTATTTATTTATTTATTTATTTATTTATTTATTTATTTATTTATTTATTTATTTATTTATTTATTTATTTATTTATTTATTTATTTATTTATTTATTTATTTATTTATTTATTTATTTATTTATTTATTTATTTATTTATTTATTTATTTATTTATTTATTTATTTATTTATTTATTTATTTATTTATTTATTTATTTATTTATTTATTTATTTATTTATTTATTTATTTATTTATTTATTTATTTATTTATTTATTTATTTATTTATTTATTTATTTATTTATTTATTTATTTATTTATTTATTTATTTATTTATTTATTTATTTATTTATTTATTTATTTATTTATTTATTTATTTATTTATTTATTTATTTATTTATTTATTTATTTATTTATTTATTTCTTTATTTATTTCTTTATTTATTTATTTATTTATTTATTTATAAATAAATAAATAAATATATCATCA
Source organism: Harpalus rubripes (assembly GCA_963082715.1). NCBI lineage: Eukaryota > Metazoa > Arthropoda > Insecta > Coleoptera > Carabidae > Harpalus > Harpalus rubripes. Next base: position 41,500,940 of record OY720448.1, on the reverse strand, counting down.
CGGCTTATTACCCATTGCTGGGTGTGCCAATTATTGTATCGTACTAATAAAAAATCTTTTAAATTACATAGTCATACAACATGAGCCATAAAAGTCAAGGAAAGTGTGCGTGGGCAGTTTCGGTGGGAATGTTGCGTGGTCAGTTTAAGTGACCATGTTGCGTGGGAAGTTTGGGTCGGAAGTTTGGGTGCGCAGTTTGAGTGGACATGTTACGTGGGCATTTTGGGTAAGCATGTTGCGTGGGCAGTTTGGGTGGGTATGTTGCGTGGGCAGTTTGAGTGGGCATGTTGCGTGGGCAGTTTGGGTGGGCATGTTGCGTGGGCAGTTTGAGTGGGCATGTTGCGTGGGCATGTTGCGTGGGTAGTTTGGGTGGGCATGTTGCGTGGGCAGTTTGGGTGGGCATGTTGCGTGGGCAGTTTGGGTGGGCATGTTGGGTGGGCATATTGCGTGGGCAGTTTGTGTGGGCATGTTGCGTGGGCAGTTTGGTTGGGCATGTTGCGCGGGCATATTGCGTAAGCAGTTAGGGTGGGCATGTTGCGTAGGCAGTTTGGGTGGGCATGATGCGTGGGCATTTTGGGTGGCCGTGTTGCGTGGGCAGTTTGGGTGGGCATGTTACGTGGGCAATTTGGGTGGGCATGTTGCGTGGGCTGTTTGGGTGGGTATATTGCGTGGGCAGTTTGGGTGGGCATGTTGCGTGGGCAATTTGTTTGGGCAAGTTGCGTGGGCAGTTTGAGTGGGCATGTTGCGTGGGCATCATAAACCACTATCGGCGGAGACTTAGGGAAAACTCGGCGAAACCGAGGTTACGCTAGTGTGTACATACTAAATCGTCGTTTTAGACCGTGAAACGCTCAAATATGATGTAAAACCTGTTTCTCAAAACATGTCTCCAAACCACTTTAAAATGCGTTTTCTAAGCAAATTATGTGTTTTTAAAGTGTTTTGCAGTAACTTGTATAGTTCAAATTGCCACTCTAGCTGCGCTGGCGAGTGCACCATGGAGTGCTTCCAAAAGCTAGTATTTACTAAAAATCAGTGTATTTTGTCTTATTGTAGACTAAATAACCAAGTGCCATCGAAACTACAGGTAGAATATGTTTCCAAAGTGTACATACAAAATCGTCGTTTCAGACAGGGAAACGCTCAAATATGATGTAAAAACTGTTTCTCAAAACATGTCTCCAAATCACTTCAAAATGCGTTTTCTAAGCGAATTACGTGTTTTTAAGGTGTTTTGTAGTAACTTCTATAGTTCAAATCGGCACTCTAGCTGCGCTGGCGAGTACACCAAGGAGTGCCTCCAAAAGCTTGTATTCACTAAAAATCAGTGTATTTTGTCTTATTGTACCTTAAATAACCAAGTGCCATCGAAACTACAGGATGAATATGTTTCCGAAGTCAACGTACTATATCGTCGTTTCAGACCGTGAAACGTTCAAATCTGATATAAAAACTGTTTCTCAAAACATGTCTCCAAATCACTTGAAAACGCGATTTCTAAACGAATTACGTGTTTTTAGAGTCTTTTACAGTAACTTCCATAGTTCAAATCGGCACTCTAGCTGCGCTGGCGAGTGCACCACGGAGTGCCTCCAAAAGCTTGTATTCACTAAAAATCAGTGTATTTTGTCTTATTGTAGCCTAAATAACGAAGTGCCATCGAAACTACAGGTAGAATATGTTTCCAAAGTGTACATACAAAATCGTCGTTTCAGACCGTGAAACGCTGAAATATGATTTTAAAACTGTTTTTCAAAACATGTCTCCAAATAAGCCGAAAATGCGTTTTCTAAGCGAATTACGTGTTTTTAGGGTGTTTTGCAGTAACTTCTAAAGTTCAAATCGGCACTCTAGCTGCGCTGACGAGTGTAACACGGAGTGCCCCCAAAAGCTTGTATTCACTAAAAATCTGTTTATTTTGTTTTATTGTAGCCTAAATAACCAAGTGCTATCGAAACTACAGGTAGAATATGTTTCCAAAGTGTACATACAAAATCGTCGATTCAGACTGTGAAACGCTCAAATATAATGTAAAAACTGTTTTTCAAAACATGTTTTTAGGGTGTTTTGCAGTAACTTCTATAGTTCGAATCAGCACTCTAGCTGCGCAGGCGAGCGCATCACGGAGTGCCTCTAAAAGCTTGTATTCACTAAAAATCAGTGTATTTTGTCTTATTGTAGCCTAAATAACCAAGTGCCATCGAAACTACATGTTGAATATGTTTATAAAGTGTACATACAAAATCGTCGTTTTAGACCGTGAAACGTTCAAATATGATGTAAAAACTGTTTCTCAAAACATATCTCCAAATCAGTTGAAAACGCGTTTTCTAAGCGTATTACGTGTTTTTAGAGTGTTTTGCCGTAACTTCTATAGTTGAAATCGGCACGCTAGCTGCGCTGGCGAATACACCACGGAGTGTCTTCAAAAGCTTGTATTCACTAAAAATCAGTGTATTTTGTCTTATTGTAGCCTAAATAACCAAGTGCTATCAAAACTACAGGTAGAATATGTTTCCAAAATCTACATACAAAAACGTCGTTTCTGACCGTGAAACACGCTCAAATATGATGTAAAAATTGTTTCTCAAAACATGTCTCCAAATCACTTGAAAATGCGTTTTCTAAACGAATTATGTGTTTTTAGTGTGTTTTTCAGTAACTTCTATAGTTCAAATCGGCACTCTAGCTGCGCTGGCGAGTGCACCACGGAGTGCCTCCAAAAGCTTGCATACACTAAAAATCTGTGTATTTTGTCTTATTGTAGCCTAAATAACCAAGTGATATCGAAACTACAAGTAGAATATGTTTCCAGAGTCTACATACAAAAACGTCGTTTCAGACCGTGAAACGCTCAAATATGATGTAAAAATTGTTTCTCAAAACATGTCTCCAAATCACTTGAAAATGCGTTTTCTAAACGAATTATGTGTTTTTAGTGTGTTTTTCAGTAACTTCTATAGTTCAAATCGGCACTCTAGCTGCGCTGGCGAGTGCACCACGGAGTGCATCCAAATGCTTGTATTCACTAAAAATCTGTGTATTTTGTCTTATTGTAGCCTAAATAACCAAGTGCCATCAAAACTACAGGTTGAATATGTTTCCAAAGTGTACATACAAAATCGTCGTTTCAGACCGTGAAACGATCAAATATGATGTAAAAACTGTTTCTCAAAACATATCTCCAAATCAGTTGAAAACGCGTTTTCTATGCGAATTACGTGTTTTTAGAGTGTTTTGCCGTAACTTCTTTAGTTGAAATCGACACGCTAGCTGCGCTGGCGAATACACCACGGAGTGCCTCCAAAAGCATGTATTCACTAAAAATCAGTGTATTTTGTCTTATTGTAGCCTAAATAACTAAGTGCTATCAAAACTACAGGTAGAATATGTTTCCAAAATCTACATACGAAAACGTCGTTTCTGACCGTGAAACGCTCAATAATGATGTAAAAACTGTTTCTCAAAACATGTCTCCAAATCACTTCAAAATGCGTTTTCTAAGCGAATTACGTGTTTTTAGGGTGTTTTGCAGTAACTTCCATAGTTCAAATCGGCACTCTAGTTGCGCTGGCGAGTGCACCACGGAGTGCCTCCAAACGCTTGTATTTACTAAAAATCAGTGTATTTTGTCTTATTGTAGCCTAAATAACCAATTGCCATCGAAACTACAGGTTGAATATGTTTCCAAAGTCTACGTACAAAATCGTCGTTTCAGACCGTGAAACGTTCAAACCAGATGTAAAAACTGTTTTTAAAACGTGTCTCCAAATCACTTGTAAACGCGTTTTCTAAACGAATTACGTGTTTTTAGAGTGTTTTGCAGTAACTTCTAAAGTTGAAATCGGCACTCTAGCTGCGCTTGCGAGTGCACTACAAATTGCCTCCAAAAGTTTGCATTCACTAAAAATCAGTGTAATATGTCTTATTGTAGCCTAAATAACCAAGTGATATCGAAACTACAGGTAGAATATGTTTCCAGAGTCTACATACAAAAACGTCGTTTCAGACCGTGAAACGCTCAAATATGATGTAAAAACTGTTTTTCAAAACATGTCTCCAAATCACTTGAAAATGCGTTTTCTAAACGAATTATGTGTTTTTAGGGTGTTTTTCAGGAACTTCTATAGTTCAAATCGGCACTCTAGCTGCGCTGGCGAGTGCACCACGGAGTGCCTCCAAATGCGTGTATTCACTAAAAATCTGAGTATTTTGTCTTATTGTAGCCTAAATAACCAAGTGCCATCGAAACTACAGGTTGAATATGTTTCCAAAATCTACATACAAAAACGTCGCTTCTGAACGTGAAACGCTCAATAATGATGTACAAACTGTTTCTCAAAACATTTGTCCAAATCACTTCAAAATGCGTTTTCTAAGCGAATTACGTGTTTTTAGGGTGTTTTGCAGTAACTTCCATAGTTCAAATCGGCACTCTAGCTGCGCTGGCGAGTGCACCACGGAGTGCCTCCAAAAGCTTGTATTCACTAAAAATCAATGTATTTTGTCTTATTGTAATTTAAATAGTTCAAATCGGCACTCTAGCTGCACTGGCGAGTGCACTACGGAGTGCCTCCAAAAGCTTGTATTCACTAAAAATCAGTGTATTTTCTCTTATTGTAGCCTAAATAACGAAGTGCCATTGAAACTACAGGTAGAATATGTTTCCATATTGTACATACAAAATCGTCGTTTCAGACCGTTAAACGCTCAAATATGATGTAAAAACTGTTTCTCAAAACTTGTCTCCAAATCACTTAAAAACTCGCTTTCTAAGCGAATTACGTGTTTTTAGAGTGTTTTGCAGTAACTTCTATAGTTGAAATCGGCACGCTAGCTGCGCTGGCGAATGCACCACTAAAAATCTGTGTATTTTGTCTTATTGTAGCCTAAATAACCAAGTGCCATCGAAACTACAGTATGAATATGTTTCCATAGTCAACGTACAAAATCGTCGTTTCAGACCGTGAAACGTTGAAATCTGATGTAAAAGCTGTTTCTCAAAACATGTCTCCAAATCACTTGAAAACGCGTTTTCTAAACGAATTACGTGTTTTTAGAGTGTTTTGCAGTAACTTCTATAGTTCAAATCAGTACTCAAGCTGCGCTGGCGAGTGCACCACGGAGTGAATCCAAAAGCTTGTATTCACTAAAATTCAGTGTATTTTGTCTTCTTGTAGCCTAAATAACCAAGTGCCATCGAAACTACAGGTTGAATATGCTTCCAAAGTCTACGTTCAAAATCTTCGTTTCAGACCGTGAATCGTTCAAATCTGATGTAAAAACTGTTTCTCAAAACATGTCTCCAAATCACTTAAAAACGCTTTTCTAAGCGAATTACGTGTTTTTAGAGTGTTTTGCTGTAACTTCTATAGTTCAAATCGGCACTCAAGCTGCGCTGGCGAGTGCAAGACGGAGTGCCTCCAAAAGCTTGTATTCACTAAAAATCAGTGTATTTTGTCTTATTGTAGCCTAAATAACCAAGTGCCATCGAAACTACAGGATGAATATGTTTTTAAAGTCAACGTACAAAATCGTCGTTTCAGATCGTGAAAAGCTCAAATCTGATGTAAAAACTGTGTCTCAAAACATGTCTCCAAATCACTTGAAAACGTGTTTTCTAAACGAATTACGTGTTTTTAGAGTGTTTTGCGAGTAACTTCTATAGTTCAAATCGGTACTCAAGCTGCGCTGGCGAGTGCACCACGGAGTGCCTCCAAAAGCTTGTATTCACTAAAAATCAATGCATTTTGTCTTATTGTGGCCTAAATAACGAAGTGCCATCGAAACTACAAGTTAAATATGTCTCCAAAGTGTTCATATAAAATCGTCGTTTCAGACCGTGAAACGCTCATATATGATGTAAAAACTGTTACTCAAAACATGTTTCCAAATCACTTGAAAATACGTTTTCTAAGCGAACTACATGTTTTTAGGGTGTTTTGCAGTAACTTCTATAGTTCAAATCGGCACTCTAGCTGCGCTGGCGAGTGCACCACGGAGTGCCTCCAAAAGCTTGTATTCACTAAAAATCAGTGTATTTTGTCTTATTGTAGCCTAAATAACCAAGTGCCATCGAAACTACAGGATGAATATGTTTTCAAAGTCAACGTACAAAATCGTCGTTTCAGACGTGAAACGTTCAAATCTGATGTAAAAACTGTGTTTCAAAACATGTCTCCAAATCACTTGAAAACGCGTTTTCTAAGCGAATTACGTGTTTTTAGAGTGTTTTGCAGTAACTTCTATAGTTCAAATCGCCTCTCTATCTGCGCTGGCGAGTGCACCACGGAGTGCTTTCAAAAGCTTGTATTCACTAAAAATTTGTGTATTTTGTCCTATTTTAGGCTAATTAACGAAGTGTTATCGAAACTACAGGTGGAATATGTTTATAAAGTGTACATGCAAAATCGTCGTTTTAGACCGTGAAACGTTCAAATATGATGTAAAAACTGTTTCTTAAATCATATCTCCAAATCAGTTGAAAACGCGTTTTCTAAGCGAATTACGTGTTTTTAGAGTGTTTTGCAGTAACTTCTATAGTTCAAACCGGCACTCTAGCTGCACTGGCGAGTGCACCACGGAGTGCTTCCAAAAGCTTGTATTCGCTAAAAATCAGTGTATTTTGTCTTATTGTAGCCTAAATAACCAAGTGCCATCGAAACTACAGGTAGAATATGTTTCCAAAGTCTACATACAAAATCGTAGTTTCAGACCGTGAACGCTCAAATATGATGTAATAACTGTTTCACAAAACATGTCTCCAAATCACTTCAGAATGCGTTTTCAAAGCGAATTTCTTGTTTTTAGGGTGTTTTGCAGTAACTTCTATAGTTCAAATCGGCACTCTAGCTGCGCTGGCGAGTGCACCACGGAGTGCCTCGAAAAACTTGTATTCACTAAAAATCAGTGTATTTTGTCTTATTGTAGCCTAAATAACAAAGTGCCATCGAAAGTACAGGTAGAATATGTTTCCAAAATGTACATACAAAATCATCGTTTCAGACCGTGAAACGTTCAAATATGATGCAAAGACTGTTTTTTAAAACATATCTCCAAATTACTTGAAAATGCGTTTTCTATGTGAATTACGTGTTTTTAGAGTGTTTTGCAGTAATTTCTATAGTTCAAATCGGCACTCTAGCTGCGCTGGCGAGAGCACCACGGAATGCCTCCAAAAGCTTGTATTCACTAAAAATCAGTACATTTTGTCTTATTGTAGCCTAAATAACGAAGTGCCATCGAAACTACAGGTTGAATATTTTTCCAAAGTGTACATACAAAATCGTCGTTTCAGACCGTGAAATGTTCAAATCTGATGTAAAAACTGGTTCTCAAAACATGTCTCCAAAACACTTGAAAAAAGGTTTTCCAAGCGAATTACGGGTTTTTAGAGTGTTTTGCAGTAACTTCTATAGTTCAAATCGGCACTCTAGCTGCGCTAGCGAGTGCACCACGGAGTGCCACCAAAAGCTTGTATTCACTAAAAATCAGTGTATTTTATCTTATTGTAGCCTAAATAACGAAGTGCCATCGAAACTACAGGTAGAATATGTTTTCAATTTGTACATACTAAATCGCCGTTTCAGACCGTGAAACGCTCAAATATGATGTAAAAACTGTTTCTCAAAACATGTCCCCAAATTACTTGAAAATGCGTTTTCTAAGCGAATTACGTGTTTTTACGGTGTTTTGCAGTAACTTCTATAGTTCTAATCGGCACTCTAGCTGCGCTGGCGAGTGCACCACGGAGTGCCTCCAAAAGCTTGTATTCACTAAAAATCAATGCATTTTGTCTTATTGTAGCCTAAATAACGAAGTGCCATCGAAACTACAAGTTGAATATGTTTCCAAAGTGTTCATACAAAATCGTCGTTTCAGACCGTGAAACGCTCATATATGATGTAAAAACTGTTACTCAAAACATGTTTTCAAATCACTTGAAAATACGTTTTCTAAGCGAACTACGTGTTTTTAGGGTGTTTTGCTGTAACTTCTATAGTTCAAATCGGCACTCTAGCTGCGCTGGCGAGTGCACCACGGAGTGCTTCCAAAAGCTTGTATTCGCTAAAAATCGGTGTATTTTGTCTTATTGTAGCCTAAATAACCAAGTGCCGTCGAAACTACAGGATGAATATGTTTTCAAAGTCAACGTACAAAATCGTCGTTTCAGACCGTGAAACGTTTAAATCTGATGTAAAAACTGTGTCTCAAAACATGTCTCCAAATCACTTGAAAACGCGTTTTCTATGCGAACTACGTGTTTTTAGAGTGTTTTGCAGTAACTTCTATAGTTCAAATCGGCTCTCTAGCTGCACTGGCGAGTGCACCACGGAGTGCCTCCAAAAGCTTGTGTTCACTAAAAATCAGTGTATTTTGTCCTATTGTAGCCTAAATAACGAAGTGCCATCGAAACTACAGGTAGAATATGTTTATAAAGTGTACATACAAAATCGTCGTTTTAGACCGTGAAACGTTCAAATATGATGTAAAAACTGTTTCTCAAAACATATCTCCAAATCAGTTGAAAACGCGTTTTCTAAGCGAATTACGTGTTTTTAGAGTGTTTTGCAGTAACTTCTATAGTTCAAATCGGCACTCTCGCTGCGTTGGCGAGTGCACCACGGAGTGCTTCCTGAAGCTTGTATTCGCTAAAAATCAGTGTATTTTGTCTTATTGTAGCATAAATAACCAAGTGCCATCGAAACTACAGGTAGAATATGTTTCCAAAGTCTACATACAAAATCGTAGTTTCAGACCGTGAACGCTCAAATATGATGTAATAACTGTTGCACAAAACATGTCTCCAAATCAATTCAAAATGCGTTTTCTATGCGAATTACGTGTTTTTAGAGTGTTTTGCAGTAACTTCTATAGTTCAAATCGGCACTATAGCTGCGCTGGCGAGAGCACCACGGAATGCCTCCAAAAGCTTGTATTCACTAAAAATCAGTACATTTTGTCTTATTGTAGCCTAAATAACGAAGTGCCATCGAAACTACAGGTTGAATATTTTTCCAAAGTGTACATACAAAATCGTCGCTTCAGACCGTGAAATGTTCAAATCTGATGTAAAAACTGGTTCTCAAAACATGACTCCAAAACACTTGAAAAAAGGTTTTTCAAGCGAATTACGGGTTTTTAGAGGGTTTTGCAGTAACTTCTACAGTTCAAATCGGCACTCTAGCTGCGCTGGCGAGTGCACCACGGAGTGCCACCAAAAACTTGTATTCACTAAAAATCAGTGTATTTTATCTTATTGTAGCCTAAATAACGAAGTGCCATCGATACTACAGGTAGAATATGTTTACAAAGTGTATATACAAAATCGTCGTTTCAGACCGTGAAACGCTCAAATATGATGTAAAAACTGTTTCTCAAAACATGTCTCCAAATCACTTGAAAATGCGTTTTCTAAACGTATTACGTGTTTTTAGGGTGTTTTGCATTAACTTCTATAGTTCCAATCGGTACTCTAGGTGCGCTGGCGAGTGCACCACGGAGTGCCTCCAAATGCTTGTATTCACTAAAAATCTGTGTATTTTGTCTTATTGTAGCCTATATAAACAAGTTTCATCGAAACTACAGGCTGAATATGTTTCCAAAGTGTACATACAAAATCGTCGTTTCAGACCGTGAAACGCTCAAATATGATGTAAAAACTGTTTCTCAAAACATGTCTCCAAATCACTTGAAAATACGTTTTGTAAGCGAATTACGTGTTTTTTGGGTGTTATGCAGTAACTTCTATAGTTCAAAACGGCACTCTAGCTGCGCTGGCGAGTGCATCACGGAGTGCCTCCAAAAACTTGTATTCACTAAAAATCAGTGTATTTGGTCTTACTGTAGCCTAAATAACGAAGTGCCATCGAAACTACAGGTAGAATATGTTTTCAAAGTGTACATACAAAATCGTCGTTTGAGAGCGTGAAACGCTCAAATAAGATGTAAAAACCGTGTCTCAAAACATGTCTCCAAATCACTTGAAAAAGCGTTTTCTAAGCGAACTACGTATTTTTAGGGTGTTTTGCAGTAACTTCTATAGTTCAAATCGGCACTCTAGCTTCGCTGGCGAGTGCACCACGGAGTTCCTCCAAAAGCTTGTATTCACTAAAAATCAGTGTATTTTTTCTTATTGTAGACTAAACAACCAAGTGCCATCCAAACTATAGGTTGAATATGTTTCCAAAGTCTACGTACAAAATCGTCGTTTCAGACCGTGAAACGTTCGAATCTGATGTAAAAATTGTTTTTCAAAACATGTAGCCAAATGACTTGAAAACGCGTTTTCTAAGCGAATTGCGTATTTTTAGAGTGTTTTGCAGTAACTTCTATAGTTCAAATCGGCACTCTAGCTGCGCTGGCGAGTGCACCACGGAGTACCTCCAAAAGCTTGTATTCACTAAAAATCAGTGTATTTTGTCTTATTATAGCCTAAATAACCAAGTGACATCGTAACAACAGGATGAATATGATTCCAAAATCTACGTACAAAATCGTCGTTTCAGACCGTAAAACGTTCAAATCTGATGTAAAGACTGTTCCTCAAATCATGTCTCCAAATCACTTGAAAATGCGTTTTCTAAGCGAAATACCTGTTTTTAGGGTGTTTTGCAGTAACTTCTATAGTTCAAATCGGCACTCTAGCTTCGCTGGCGAGTGCACCACGGAGTTCCTCCAAAAGCTTGTATTCACTAAAAATCAGTGTATTTTTTCTTATTGTAGACTAAACAACCAAGTGCCATCCAAACTATAGGTTGAATATGTTTCCAAAGTCTACGTACAAAATCGTCGTTTCAGACCGTCAAACGTTCGAATCTGATGTAAAAATTGTTTTTCAAAACATGTAGCCAAATGACTTGAAAACGCGTTTTCTAAGCGATTTGCGTATTTTTAGAGTGTTTTGCAGTAACTTCTAAAGTTCAAATCGGCACTCTAGCTGCGCTGGCGAGTGCACCACGGAGTACCTCCAAAAGCTTGTATTCACTAAAAATCAGTGTATATTGTCTTATTATAGCCTAAATAACCAAGTGACATCGTAACTACAGGATGAATATGATTCCAAAATCTACGTACAAAATCGTCGTTTCAGGCCGTAAAACGTTCAAATCTGATGTAAAAACTGTTCCTCAATTCATGTCTCCAAATCACTTGAAAATGCGTTTTCTAAGCGAAATACCTGTTTTTAGGGTGTTTTGCAGTAACTTCTATAGTTCAAATCGGCACTCTAGCTGCGCTGGCGAGTGCACCACAGAGTGCCTCCAAAAGCTTGTATTCATTAAAAATCCTTGTATTTTGTCTTATTGTAGCCTAAATAACCAAGTGATATAGAAACTACAGGTAGATATGTTTCCAGAGTCTACATACAAAAACGTCGTTTCAGACCGTGAAACGCTCAAATTTGATATAAAAACTGTTTCTCAAAACATGTCTCCCAATCACTTAAAAATGCGTTTTCTAAGCGAATTACGTGTTTTTAGGGTGTTTTACAGTAACTTCTATAGTTCAAATCGACACTCTAGCTGCGCTGGCGATTGCACCATGGAGTGCCTCCAAAAACTTGTAATCACCAAAAATCAGTGTATTTTGTTTTTGTACCCTAAATAACGAAGTGCCATTGAAACTACAGGTAGAATATGTTTCCAAAGTGTACATACAAAATCGTCGTTTCAGACCGTGAAACGTTCAAATATGATGTAAAAACTGTTGCTCAAAACATGTCTCCAAATCATTTGAAAATGCGTTTTCCAAGCGAATTACATGTTTTTAGAGTGTTTTGCAGTAACTTCTATAGTTCAAATCGGCACTCTAGCTGCGCTGGCGAGTGCACCACAGAGTGCCTCCAAAAGCTTGTATTCAATAAAAATCAGTGTATTTTGTCTTATTGTAGCCAAAATAACCAAGTGCCATCGAAACTACAGGTTGAATATGTGTACATACAAAATCGTCGTTTCAGACCGTGAAACGTTCAAACATGATGTAAAAACTATTTCTCAAAACATGTCTCCAAATCACTTGAAAACGCGTATTCTAAGCGAATTACGTGTTTTTAGGGTGTATGGAAGTAATTTCTATAGTTCAAATCAGTACTCTAGCTGCCCTGCCGAGTGCACCTCGGAGTGCCTCCAAAAGCTTGTATTCACTAAAAATCAGTGTATTTTGTCTTATTGTAGTCTAAATAACCAAGTGATATCGAAACTACAGGTAGAATATTTTTCCAAAGTCTACATACAAAAACGTCGTTTCTTACCGTGAAACGCTCAAATATGATGTAAAAACTGTTTCTCAAAACATGTCTCCAAATCACTTCAAAATGCGTTTTCTAAGCGAATTACGTGTTTTTAGGGTGTATGGGAGTAACTTCTATAGTTCAAATCCGCACTCTCGCTGCGCTGGCGAGTGCACCACGGAGTGCCTACAAAAGCTTGTATTCATTAAAAATCGGTGCATTTTGTCTTATTGTAGCCTAAATAACCAAGCGCCATCGAAACTACAGGTAGAATATGTTTCCAAAGTGTACATACAAAATCGTCGTTTCAGACTGTGAAACGCTCAAATATGTTGTAAAAACTGTTTCTCAAAACATGTCCCCAAATCACTTAAAATGCGTTTTCTAAGAAAATTACGTGTTTTTAGGGTGTTTTGCAGTAACAGTTCAAATCGGCACTCTAGCAGCGCTAACGAGTGCACCACGGAATGCCTCCAAAAGCTTGTATTCACTAAAAATCAGTGTATTTTGTCATATTGTAGTGTAAATAACCAAGTGCCATCGAAACTACAGGATGAATATGTTTCCAAAGTGTACATACAAAATCGTCGTTTCAGACCGTGAAACGTTCAAATCTGATGTAAAAACTTTATCTCAAAACATGTCTCCAAATCACTTGAAAACGCGTTTTCTTAAAGAATTACGTGTTTTTAAAGTGTTTTGCAGTAACTTCTATAGTTCAAATTGGCTCTCTAGCTGCGCTGGCGACTGCACCGCGGAGTGTCTCCAAAAGCTTGTATTTACTAAAAATCAGTGTATTTTGTCATATTGCAGCGTAAATAACCAAGTGCCATCGAAACTGCAGGATGAATATGTTTCTAAAGTGTACATACAAAGTCGTCGTTTCAGACCGTGAAACGCTCAAATATGATGTAAAAACTGATTCTCAAAACATGTCTCCAAATCACTTGAAAATGCATTTTCTAAATGAATTACGTGTTTTTAGGGTGTTTTGCAGTAACTTCTATAGTTCAAATCGGCACTGTAGCTGCGCTGGCGAGTGCACCACGGAGTGACCCCAAAAGCTTGTATTCGCTAAAAATCTATGTATTTTGTCTTATTGTAGCCTAAATAACCAATTGCCATCGAAACTACAGGTAGAATATGTTTCCAAAGTGTACATACAAAATCGTCGTTTCAGACCGTGAAACGCTCAAACCTGATGTAAGAACTGTTTCTCAAAACATGTCTCCAAATCACTTGAAAACGCGTTTTCTAAGAGAATTACGTGTATTTAGAGTGTTTTGCAGTAACTTCTATAGTTCAAATCGGCACTCTAGCTGCGCTGGCAAGTGCACCACGGAGTGTCACCAAAAGCTTGTATTCACTAAAAATTAGTGTATTTTGTCATATTGTAGCGTAAATAACCAAGTGCCATCGAAACTACAGGATGAATATGTTTCTAAAGTGTACATACAAAATCGTCGTTTCAGACCGTGAAACGCTCAAATATGATGTAAAAACTGATTCTCAAAACATGTCTCCAAATCACATGAAATTGCGTTTTCTAAGCGAATTACGTGTTATTAGGGTGTTTTGCAGTAACTTCTATAGTTTAAATCGGCACTCTAGCTGCGCTGGCGAGTGCACCACGGAGTGACTCTAAAAGCTTGTATTCACTAAAAATCAATGTTTTTGTCTTATTTTAGCCTAAATAACGAAGCGCCATCGAAACTACAGGTAGTATATGTTTCCAAAGTGTACATACAAATCGTCGTTTCAGACCGGGAAACGCTCACATATGATGTAAAAATTGTAACTCAAAATATGTCTTCAAATCACTTGAAAATGCCTTTTCTAAGCGAATTACGTGTTTTTAAGGTTGTTTTGCAATTACTTCTATAGTTCAAATCTGCACTCTAACTGCGCTGGCGATTGCACCACGGAGTGTCTCCAAAATCTTGTATTCACTAAAATTCAGTGTATTTTGTCTTATTGTAGCGTAAATAACCAAGTGCCATTGAAACTACAGGTTGAATATGTTTCTAAAGTGTACATATAAAATCGTCGTTTCAGACCGCGACACGCTCAAATATGATGTAAAAACTGATTCTCAGAACATGTCTCCAAATCACTTGAAAATGCGTTTTCTAAGCGAATTACGTGTTTTTAGGGTGTTTTGCAGTAACTTCTATAGTTCAAATCGGCACTCTAGCTGCGCTGGCGAGTGCACCACGCAGTGACTCCAAAAACTTGTATTCACTAAACATCAATGTATTTTGTCTTATTGTAGCCTAAATAACGAAGTGCCATCGAAACTACAGGTAGAATATGTTTCCAAAGTGTACATAAAAAAATGTTGTTTCAGACCGTGAAACGCTCAAATATGATGTAAAAACTTTATCTCAAAATATGTCTCCAAATCACTTGAAAATGCGTTTTCTAAGCGAATTACGTGTTTTTAAGGTGTTTTGCAATAACTTCTATAGTTCAAATCTGCACTCTAGCTGCGCTGGTGAGTGCACCACGAGTGCCTCCAAAAGCTTGTATTCACTAAAAATCTGTGTATTTTGTCTTATTGCAGCCTAAATAACCAAGTGTTATTGAAACTACAGGATGAATATGTTTCTAAAGTGTACATACAAAATCATCGTTTCAGACCGTGACATGCTCAAATATGATGTAAAAACTGATTCTCAGAACATGTCTCCAAATCACTTGAAAATGCGTTTTCTAAGCGAATTACGTGTTTTTAAGGTGTTTTGCAATAACTTCTATAGTTCAAGTCGGCACTCTAGCAGCGCTAACAAGTGCACCACGGAGTGTCTCCAAAATCTTGTATTCACTAAAAGTCAATGTATTTTGTCTTATTGTAGCCTAAATACCGAAGTGCCATCGAAACTACAGGTAGAATATGTTTCCAAAGTGTACATACAAAATCGTTGTTTCAGACCGTGAAACGCTCAAATATGATGTAAAAACTTTATCTCAAAATATGTCCCAAATGACTTGAAAATGCGTTTTCTGAGCGAATTACGTGTTTTTAAGGTGTTTTGCAATAACTTCTATAGTTCAAATCTGCACTCTAGCTGCGCTGGCGAGTGCACCACGGAGTGCCTCCAAAAGCTTGTATTCATTAAAAATCTGTGTATTTTGTCTTATTGTAGCCTAAATAACCAAGTGCCATCGAAACTATAGGAGGAATATATTTCTAAAGTGTACATACAAAATCATCGTTTCAGACCGTGAAATGCTCAAATATGATGTAAAAACTGTATCTCAAAATATGTCTCCAAATCACTTGAAATTGCGTTTTCTAAGCGAATTACGTGTTTTTAAGGTGTTTTGCAATAACTTCTATAGTTCAAGTCGGCACTCTAGCAGCGCTAACGAGTGCACCACGGAGTGTCTCCAAAATCTTGTATTCACTAAAAATTAATGTTTTTGTCTTATCGTAGCCTAAATAACGAAGTGCCATCGAAACTACAGGTAGAATATGTTTCCAAAGTGTACATACAAAATCGTCGTTTCAGACCATGTAACGTTCAAATATGATGTAAAAACTGTATCTCAAAATATGTCTCCAAATCATTTGAAAATGCGTTTTCTAAGCGATTAACGTGTTTTTAAGGTGTTTTGCAATAACTTCTATAGTTAAAATCGGCACTCTAGCTGCGCTGGCGAGTGCACCACGGAGTGCCTCCAAAAGCTTGTATTCACTAAAAATCTGTGTATTTTGTCTTATTGTTGCCTAAATAACCAAGTGCCATCGAAACTATAGGATGAATATATTTCCGAAGTGTACATACAAAATCGTCTTTTCAGACCGTGAGACGTTCAAATCTGATGTAAAAACTGTTTCTCAAAACATGTCTCCAAATTACTTGAAAACGCGTTTTCTAAGCGAATTACGTGTTTCTAGAGTGTTTTGCAGTAACTTCTATAGTTCAAATCGGCACTCTAGCTGCGCTGGCGAGTGCACCACTTAGTGTCTCCAAAAGCTTGTATTCACTAAAAATCAGTGTATTTTGACATATTGTAGCGTAAATAACCAAGTGCCATCGAAACTACAGGATGAATATGTTTCTGAAGTGTACATACAAAATCGTCGTTTCAGACCGTGAAACGCTCAAATACTATGTAAAAACTGATTCTCATAACATGTCTCCAAATCAATTGAAAATGCGTTTTCCAAGCGAATTACCTGTTTTTAGGGTGTTTTGCAGTAACTTTTATAGTTGAAATCGACACTCTATCTGCGCTGGCGAGTGCACCATGGAGTGACTCCAAAAGCTTGTATTAACTAAAAATCAATGTTTTTGTCTTATTGTAGCCTAAATAACGAAGTGCCATCGAAACTACAGGTAGAATATATTTCCAAAGTGTACACACAAAATCGTCGTTTCAGACCGTGAAACGCTCAAATATGATGTAAAAACTGTATCTCAAAATATGTCTCCAAATCACTTGAAAATGCGTTTTCTAAGCGAATTACGTGTATTCAAGGTGTTTTGCATTAATTTCTATAGTTCAAATCGGCACTTTAACTGCGCTGGCGAGTGCACCACGGAGTGCCTCCAAAAGCTTGTATTCACTAAAAATCTGTGTATTTTGTCTTATTGTAGCCTAAATAACCAAGTGCCATCAAAACTACAGGATTAATATGTTTCCAAAGTGTACATACAAAATCGTCGTTTTAGACCGTGAAACGCTCAAATATGATGTAAAATCTCTTTCTCAAAATATGTCTCCAAATCACTTGAAAATGCGTTTTCTAAGCGAATTACTCGTTTTTAAAGTGTTTTGCAATAACTTCTATTGTTCAAATCGGCACTCTAGCTGCGCTGGCGAGTGCACCACGGAGTGTCTCCAAAAGCTTGTGTTCACTAAAAATCAGTGTATTTTGTCATATTGTAGCGTAAATAACCAAGTGCCGTCGAAACTACAGGATGAATATGTTTTTAAAGTGTACATACAAAATCGTCGTTTCAGACCGTGAAACGCTAAAATATGATGTAAAAACTGATTCTCAAAACATGTCTCCAAATCACTTGAAAATGTGTTTTCTAAGGGAATTACGTGTTTTTAGGGTATTTTGCAGTAACTTCTATAGTTCAAATCGGCACTCTAGCTGCGCTGGCGAGTGCACCACGGAGTGACTCCAAAAGCTTGTATTCACTAAAAATTAATGTTTTTCTCTTATCGTAGCCTAAAAAACGAAGTGCCATCGAAACTACAGGTAGAATATGTTTCCAAAGTGTACATACAAAATCGTCGTTTCAGACCGTGTAACGCTCAAATATGATGTAAAAACTGTATCTCAAAATATGTCTCCAATTCATTTGAAAATGCGTTTTCTAAGCGATTTACGTGTTTTTAAGGTGTTTTGCAATAACTTCTATAGTTAAAATCGGCACTCTAGCTGCGCTGGCGAGTACACCACGGAGTGCCTCCAAAAGCTTGTATTCACTAAAAATCTGTGTATTTTGTCTTATTGTAGCCTAAAAAACGAAGTGCCATCGAAACTACAGGATGAATATGTTTCTAAAGTGTACATACAAAATCGTCGTTTCAGACCGTGAAACGCTCAAATATGATGTAAAATCTGATTCTCAAAACATGTCTCCAAATTACTTGAAAACGCGTTTTCTAAGCGAATTACGTGTTTTTAGAGTGTTTTGCAGTAACTTCTATAGTTCAAATCGGCACTCTAGCTGCGCTGGCGAGTGCACCACGGAGTGTCTCCAAAAGCTTTTATTCACTAAAAAACTGTGTATTTTGTCTTATTGAAACCTGAATAACCAAGTGCCATCGAAACTACAGGATGAATATGTTTCCAAAGTGTGCATACAAAATCGTCGTTTCAGACCGTGAAACGATCAAATATGATGTCAAAACTGATCCTCATATCATGTCTCCAAATGATTTGAAAATGCGTTTTCTAAGCGAATTACGTGTTTTTAGGGTGTTTTGCAGTAACATCTATAGTTCAAATCGGCACTCTAACTGCGCTGGCGAGTGCACCACGGAGTGTCTCCAAAAGCTTGTATTCACTAAAAATCGGTGTATTTTGTCATATTGTAGCGTAAATAACCAAGTGCCATCGAAACTATAGGAGGAATATGTTTCCAAAGTGTACATACAAAATCGTTGGTTCAGACCGTGAAACGTTCAAATCTGATGTAAAAACTGTTTCTCAAAACATGTCTCCAGTTCACTTGAAAACGCGTTTTCTAAGCGAATTACGTGTATTAAAGTGTTTTGCAGTAACTTCTATAGTTCAAATCGGCACTCTAGCTGCGCTGGCGAGTGCACCACGGAGTGACTCCAAAAGCTTGTATTCACTAAAAATCAATGTATTTTGTCTTATTGTAGCCTAAATAACGAAGTGCCATCGAAACTACAGGTAGAATATGTTTCCAAAGTGTACATACAAAATCGTCGTTTCAGACCATGAAACGCTCAAATATGATGTAAAGACTGTATCTCAAAATATGTGTCCTAATCACTTGAAAATGCGTTTTCTAAGCGAATTACGTGTTTTTAAGGTGTTTTGCAATAACTTCTATAGTTCAAATCGGCACTCTAGCTGCGCTGGCGAGTGCACCACGGAGTGCCTCCAAAAGCTTGTATGCACTAAAAATCTGTGTATTTTGTCTTATTGTAGCGTAAATAGTGCCATCGAAACTACAGGATGAATATGTTTCCAAAGTGTACACACAAAATCGTCGTTTTAGTCCGTGAAACGCTCAAATATGATATAAAAACTGATTCTCAAAACATGTCTCCAAATCACTTAAAAATGCGTTTTCAAAGCGAATTAGGTTTTTTTAGGGTGTTTTGCAGTAACTTCTATAGTTCAAATTGGCACTCTAGCTGCGCTGGCGAGTGCACTACGGAGTGACTCAAAAAGCTTGTATTCAATAAAAATCAATGTATTTTGTCTTATTGTAGCCTAAACAACGAAGTGCCATCGAAACTACAGGTAGAATATGTTTCCAAAGTGTATATACAATATCGACGTTTCAGACCGTGAAACACTCAAATATGATGTAAAAACTGTATATCAAAATATGTCTCCAAATCACTTGAAAATGCATTTTCTAAACAAATTACGTGTTTTTAAGGTGTTTTGCAGTAACTTCTATAGTTCAAAACGGCACTCTAGCTGCGCTGGCGAGTGCACCACGATGTGCCTCCAAAAGCTTGTATTTACTAAAAATCTGTGTCTTTTGTCATATTGTAGCGCAAATAACCAAGTGCCATCGAAACTACAGGATGAATATGTTTCTAAAGTGTACAAACAAAATCGTCGTTTAAGACCGTGAACCGCTCAAATATGATGTAAAAACTAATTCTCAAAACATGTCTCCAAATCACCTGAAAATGCGGTTTCTAAGCGAATTACGTGTTTTTAGAGTGTTTTGCATTAACTTCTATAGTTCAAAACGGCACTCTAGCTGCGCTGGCGAGTGTACCACGATGTGCCTCCAAAAGATTGTATTTACTAAAAATCTGTGTCTTTTGTCATATTGTAGCGTAAATAACCAAGTGCCATCGAAACTACAGGATGAATATGTTTCTAAAGTGTACAAACAAAATCGTCGTTTAAGACCGCGAACCGCTCAAATATGATGTAAAAACTAATTCTCAAAACATGTCTCCAAATCACCTGAAAATGCGGTTTCTAAGCGAATTACGTGTTTTTAGAGTGTTTTGCATTAACTTCTATAGTTCAAATCGGCACTCTAGCTGCGCTGGCAAGAGCACCACGCAGTGTCTCCAAAAGCTTGTATTCACTACAAATCAGTGTAGTTTGTGATATTGTAGTGTAAATAACCAAATGCTATCGAAACTACAGGATGAATATGTTTCTAAAGTAAACATACAAAATCGCCGTTTCAGTCCGTGAAACGCTCAAATATGATGTAAAAACTGATTCTCAAAACATGTCTCCAAATCACTGGAAAATGCGTTTTTAAGCCAATTACGTGTTTTTAGGGTGTTTTGCAGTAACTTCTATAGTTCAAATCGGCACTCAAGCTGTGCTGGCGAGTGCACCACGGAGTGCCTCCAAAAGCTTGTATTCACTAAAAATCTGTGTATCTTTTCTTATTGTAGCCTAAATAACGAAGTGCCATCGAAACTATAGGTAGAATATGTTTCCAAAGTGTACATACAAAATCGTCGTTTCAGACCGTGAAACGCTCAAATATGATGTAAAAACTGCATCTCAAAATACGTCTCCAAATCACTTGAAAATGCGTTTTCTAAGCGAATTACGTGTTTTTAAGGTGTTTTGCAATAAATTCTATAGTTCAAAACGGCACTCTAGCTGCGCTGGCGAGTGCACCACGATGTGCCTCCAAAA
This sequence comes from Harpalus rubripes, assembly GCA_963082715.1. NCBI lineage: Eukaryota > Metazoa > Arthropoda > Insecta > Coleoptera > Carabidae > Harpalus > Harpalus rubripes. Next base: position 41,480,361 of record OY720448.1, on the reverse strand, counting down.
GCTTGTATTTACTAAAAATCTGTGTCTTTTGTCATATTGTAGCGTAAATAACCAAGTGCCATCGAAACTACAGGATGAATATGTTTCTAAAGTGTACAAACAAAATCGTCGTTTAAGACCGTGAACCGCTCAAATATGATGTAAAAACTAATTCTCAAAACATGTCTCCAAATCACCTGAAAATGCGGTTTCTAAGCGAATTACGTGTTTTTAGAGTGTTTTGCATTAACTTCTATAGTTCAAATCGGCACTCTAGCTGCGCTGGCAAGTGCACCACGCAGTGTCTCCAAAAGCTTGTATTCACTACAAATCAGTGTAGTTTGTGATATTGTAGTGTAAATAACCAAATGCTATCGAAACTACAGGATGAATATGTTTCTAAAGTAAACATACAAAATCGCCGTTTCAGTCCGTGAAACGCTCAAATATGATGTAAAAACTGATTCTCAAAACATGTCTCCAAATCACTGGAAAATGCGTTTTTTAAGCCAATTACGTGTTTTTAGGGTGTTTTGCAGTAACTTCTATAGTTCAAATCGGCACTCAAGCTGTGCTGGCGAGTGCACCACGGAGTGCCTCCAAAAGCTTGTATTCACTAAAAATCTGTGTATCTTGTCTTATTGTAGCCTAAATAACGAAGTGCCATCGAAACTATAGGTAGAATATGTTTCCAAAGTGTACATACAAAATCGTCGTTTCAGACCGTGAAACGCTCAAATATGATGTAAAAGCTGCATCTCAAAATACGTCTCCAAATCACTTGAAAATGCGTTTTCTAAGCGAATTACGTGTTTTTAAGGTGTTTTGCAATAACTTCTATATTTCAAATCGGCACTCTAGCTGCACTGGCGAGTGCACCACGGAGTGCCTCCAAAAGCTTGTATTCACTAAAAGTCAGTGTATTTTGTCATATTGTAGCGTAAATAACCAAGTGCCATCGAAACTACAGGACGAATATGTTTCGAAAGTATACATACAAAATCGTCGTTTCAGACCGTGAAACGCTCAAATATGATGTAAAAACTGTATCTCTAAATATGTCTCCAAATTACTTGAAAATGGGTTTCCTAAGGAAATTACGTGTTTTTAAGATGTTTTGCAATAACTTCTTTAGTTCAAATCCGCGCTCTTGCTGCGCTGGCGAGTGCACCACGGAGTGCCTCCGAAAGCTTGTGTTCACTAAAAATCTGTGTATTTTGTGTTATTGTAGCCTAAATAACCAAGTGCCATCGAAACTACAGGATGAATATGTTTCCAAAGTGTACATACAAAATCGTCGTTTCAGACCGTGAAACGCTCAAATATGATGTAAAAACTGTTTCTCAAAACATGTCTCCAAATCACTTGAAAATGCGTTTTCTAATCGAATTACGTGTTTTTAGGGTGTTTTGCAGTAACTTCTATAGTTCAAATCGGCACTCTAGCTGCGCTGGCGAGTGCACCACGGAGAGACTCCACAAGCATGTATTCACTAAAAATCAATGTATTTTGTCTTATTGTAGCCTAAATAACGAAGTGCCATCGAAACTACAGGTAGAAATGTTTTCAAAGTGTACATACAAAATCGTTGTTTCAGACCGTGAAACGTTCATATCTGATTTAAAAACTGTTTCTCAAAACATGTCTCCAAATCACTTGAAAACGCGTTTTCTGAGCGAATTATGTGTTTTTAGAGTGTTTTGCGGTAACTACTATAGTTCAAATCGGCACTCTCTTTGCGCTGTCGAGCGCACCACGGAGTGTCTCCAAAAGCTTGTATTCACTTAAAATCAGTGTATTTTGTCATATTGTAGCGTAAATAACCAAGTGCCATCGAAACTACAGGATGAATATGTTTCTAAAGTGCACATACAAAATCGTCGCCTCAGACCACGAAACGCTCAAATATGATGTAAAAGCTGATTCTCAAAAAATGGCTCCAAATCACTTGAAAATGCGTTTTCTAAGAGAATTACGTGTTTTTAGGGTGTTTTGCAGTAACTTCTATAGTTCAAATCGGCACTCTAGCTGCGCGGGCGAGTGCACCTCGGAGTGACTCCAAAAGCATGTATTGAATAAAAATCAATGTATTTTGTCTTATTATAACCTAAATAACGAAGTGCCATCGAAACTACAGGTAGAATATGTTTCCAAAGTGTACATACAAAATCGTCGTTTTAGACCGTGAAACGTTCAAATCTGATGTAAAAACTTTTTCTCAAAACATGTCTCCAAATCACTTGAAAACGCGTTTTCTAAGAGAATTACGTGTTTTTAGAGTGTTTTGCAGTAACATCTACAGTTCAAATCGGCACTCTAGCTGCGTTGGCGAGTGCACCACGGAGTGACTCCAAAAGCTTGTATTCACTAAAAATCAATGTATTTTGTCTTATTGTAGCCTAAAGAACGAAGTGCCATCGAAACTACAGCTAGAACATATTTCCAAATTGTACATAAAAAATCGTCGTTTCAGACCGTGAAACGCTGAAATATGATGTAAAAACTGTATCTCAAAATATGTCTCCAAATCACTTGAAAATGCGTTTTCTAAGCGAATTACGTGTTTTTAAGGTGTTTTGCAATAACTTCTATAGTTCAAATCGGCACTTTAGCTGCGCTGGCGAGTGCACCACGGAGTGCCTCCAAAAGCTTGTATTTACTAAAAATCTGTGTATTTTGTCTTATTGTAGCCTAATTAACCAAGTACCTTCGAAACTACAGGATGAATATGTTTCCAAAGTGTACATAAAAAATCGTCGTTTCAGACCGTGAAACGTTCAAATCTGATGTAAAAACACTTTCTCAAAACATGTCTCCAAATCACTTGGAAACGCGTTTTCTAAACGAACTACGTGTTTTTAGAGTGTTTTTCAGTAACTTCTATAGTTCAAATCGGCACTCTAGCTGCGCTGGCGAGTGCACCACGGGGTGTCTCCAAAAGCTTGTATTCACTTAAAATCAGTGTATTTTGTCATATTGTAGCGTAAATAACTAACTGCCATCGAAACTACAGGATGAATAAGTTTTTAAAGTGCACATACAAAATCGTCGTCTCAGATCGTGGAACGCTCAAATATGATGTAAAAACTGATTCTCAAAACTTGTCTCCAAATCACTTGAAAATGCGTTTTTTAAGCGAATTACGTGTTTTTAGTGTGTTTTGCAGTAACTTCTATAGTTCAAATCCGCACTCTAGCTGCGCGGGCGAGTGCATCTCGGAGTGACTCCAAAAGCTTGTATTCAATAAAAATCAATGTATTTTGTCTTATTATAACCTAGATAACGAAGTGCCATCGAAACTACAGGTAGAAATGTTTCCAAAGTGTACATACAAAATCGTTGTTTCAGACCGTGAAACGTTCAAATCTGATGTAAAAACTGTTTCTCAAAACATGTCTCCAAATCACTTGAAAACGCGTATTCTAAGCAAATTACGTGTTTTTAAAGCGTTTTGCAGTAACTTCTATGGTTCAAATCGGCACTCTAGCTGCGCTGGCGAGTGCACCAAGGAGTGTCTCCAAAAGCTTGTATTTACTAAAAATCTGTGTGTTTTGTCTTATTGTAGCCTAAATAACGAAGTGCCATCGAAACTACAGGTAGAATATGTTTCCAAAGTGTACATACACAATCGTCGTTTCAGACCGTGAAACGCTCAAATATGATTTAATACTGTATCACAAAATATGTCTCCAAATCACTTAAAAATGCGTTTTCTAAGCGAATTACGTGTTTTAAGTGTTTTGCAATAATCTCTATAGTTCAAATCGGCACTCTAGCTGCGCTGGCGAGTGCACCACGGAGTGTCTCCAAAAGCTTGTATTCACTAAAAATCCGTGTATTTTGTCAAATTGTAGCGTAAATAACCAAGTGCCATCGAAACTACAGGATGAATATGTTTCTAAAGTGTACATACAAAATCGTCGTTTCAGACCGTGAAACGCTCAAATATAATGTAAAAACTGATTCTCAAAACATGTCTCCAATCACTGGAAAATGCGTGTTCTAAGCGAATTACGTGTTTTTAGGGTGTTTTGCAGTAACTTCTATAGTTCAAATCGGCACTCAAGCTGTGCTGGCGAGTGCACCACGGAGTGCCTCCAAAAGCTTGTATTCACTAAAACTCTGTGTATTTTGTCTTATTGTAGCCTAAATAACCAAGTGCCATCTAAACTACAGGATGAATATGCTTCTAAAGTGTACATACAAAATCGTCGTTTCAGACCGTGAAACGCTCAAATATGATGTAAAAACTCTATTTCAAAATATGTCTCCAAATCATTTGAAAATGCGTTTTCTAAGCAAATTACGTTTTTTAAGGTGTTTTGCAATAACTTCTATAGTTTAAATCAGCACTCTAGCTGCGCTGGGGAGTGCACCACGGAATGCCTCAAAAGGCTTGTATTCACTAAATATCTGTGTATTTTGTCTTATTGTATCCTAAATAACGAAGTGCTATCGAAAATACGGTAACATAAATAATACTGAGAATTACAGGCCTATAGCTATCTTGTCCAACTTTAGTAAAGTATTCGAAAAAATTTTGTACCTGAAAATATATCCTGAAATCAAACATTTAATATCACAATCTCAACATGGCTTCACCGAAAAAAGATCTACATCTACTAATTTATGCTATTTCTCGCACGTCGTAACTAAAACACTGTATAATAAAGGGCAGTTAGATTGTGTGTATACAGATTTTACTAAAGCCTTCGACAAATTAGATCATAATATTTTATTGAACAAACTTCGCAAATTTTCTTTCTCCTCTTCACTTATCTCCCTTCTGTCCTTCTATTTATACCAAAGAAAACTCTTTGTTCAATATCGCGGTTTTAATTCTGATACTTATATAGCCACATCTGGGGTTCCCCAAGGATCAAACCTAGGGCCCCTATTATTTATTCTTTTTATTAATGACTTACCACAAAATCTCAAGTGTGATAAACTTTTATTTGCCGACGACCTTAAAATTTTTTACCCCATTTTATCTTTTGACGATTGCCTTGTAATGCAAAACGACTTAAATATTCTTTCAGAATGGTGCTTTGTAAATAAACTTGCTCTCAACATAAGTAAATGCAACGTGATGACTTATACTCGCAAATTATCTCCTATAACTTTTAATTATAGTATAAGTAATACAGTTCTAAATCGCAAAGAAAATTCTAATGACCTCGGAGTGACTTTTAACTCCAAATTTAATTTTTCACAACATATTAATAATATTTATAATGAGTCCATTCGATTGCTAGGTTTTATTATCCGTAATACCAAGGATTTTATCAGTATTTCGCCCATCATAACACTATACTATAGTTTTATTCGCTCCAAATTGGAATATTGCTCATTAATATGGAACCCAACTTATGAGAGTCATCAAAACCATCTCGAAAGAATTCAAAAGAAGTTTCTGAAATACCTGTATTTCAAATTAAACAAAACTTACCCGGACTATTCGGTATCTTACTCTACCTTACTGCACACCTTCAATATGCCCAGTCTATATCATCGCCGTGAATTGATTTCTGTTTTTCATCTCAGTAAGTTAATTCATGGCGAACTTAACGACTCGTCTAGTTTGAGTCTCCTTAATTTCCACATCCCATCCTTTCACTCACGAAACTTCAGTACCTTCTACCTTCCTACGCCTCGTACAAACATAGATTATTCTTGTCCCATATACAGAATGTGCTCAACCTATAATACTAAATATTCTGATGTTGACATTTTTCATTTGCAACCTAAATCTTTCTATAATGTAATACGCAATGTTTAGTATACAATATTTTCTATTTAACCAATATTAATTTATGTTAAGTTATACTAGTTTATGTATTATGTTTTTTCCTGTCCTCAATTGGGAATTTTTTCCTGTTGGGCAGTGTATGTCTAAATAAATAAATAAATAAAATACAGGTAGAATATGTTTCCAAAGTGTACATACAAAATCGTCGTTTCAGACCGTGAAACGCTCAAATATGATGTAAAAACTGTATCTCAAAATATATCTCCAAATCACTTGAAAATGCGTTTTCTAAGGGCATTACGTGTTTTTAAGGTGTTTTGAAATAACTTCTATAGTTCAAATCGGCACTCTAGCTGCGCTGGCAAATGCAACACGGAGTGTCTCCAAAAGCTTGTATTCACTAAAAATCAGTGTATTTTGTCATATTGTAGCGTAAATAACCAAGTGCAATCAAAACTACAGGTAGAATATGTTTCCAAAGTGTACATACAAAATCGTCGTTTCAGACCGTGAAACGCTCAAATATGATGTAAAATCTGATTCTAAAACATGTCTCCAAATCACTTGAAAATGCGTTTTCTACGCGAATTACGTGTTTTTACGGTGTTTTGCAGTAACTTCTATAGTTCAAATCGGCACTCTAGCTGCGCTGGCGTGTGCACAACTGAGAGACTCCAAAAGCTTGTATTCACTAAAAATCAATGTACTTTGTCTTATTGTAGCCTAAATAACGATGTGCCATCGTAACTAATATATTTCGAAAGTGTAATACAAAATCGTCGTTTCAGACCGTGAAACGCTCAAATATGATGTAAAAACTGTATCTCAAAATATGTCTCCAAATCACTTGAAAATGCGTTTTCTAAGCGAATTATGTGTTGTTAAGGTGTTTTGCAATAACTTCTATAGTTCAAATCTGCACTCTAGCTGCGTTGGTGAGTGCACCACGGAGTGCCTCCAAAAGCTTGTATTTACTAAAAATCTGTGTATTTGGTCTTATTGTAGCCAAAGTAACCAAGTGCCATCGAAACTACAGGATGAATATGTTTCCAAAGTCGTCGTTTCAGACCGTGAAACGTTTAAATCTGATGTAAAAACTGTTTCTCAAAACATGTCTCCAAATCACTTGAAAATGCGTTTTCTAATCGAATTACGTGTTTTTAAGGTGTTTTGCAATAACTTCTATAGTTCAAATCGGCACTCTAGCTGCGCTGGCGCGTGCACCACGGAGTGCCTCCAAAAGCTTGTATTTACTAAAAATCTGTGTATTTTGTCTTATTGTAGCCTAAATAACCAAGTGCCATCAAAACTACTGGTTGAATATGTTTCCAAAGTGTACATACAAAATCGTCGTTTCAGACCGTGAAACGTTCAAATCTGATGTAAAAACTGTTTCTCAAAACATGTCTCCAAATCACTTGAAAAGGCGTTTTCTAAGCGAATTACGCGTTTTTAGAGTGTTTTGCAGTAACTTCTATAGTTCAAATCGGCACTCTCTCTGCGCTGGCGAGCGCACCACGGAGTGTCTCCTAAAGCTTGTATTTACTAAAATCTGTGTATTTTGTCTTATTGTAGCCTAAATAACGAAGTGCCATCGAAACTACAGGTAGAATATGTTTCCAAAGTGTACATACAAAATCGTCGTTTCAGGACGTGAAACGCTCAAATATGATGTAAAATATGTCTCCAAATCACTTAAAAATGCGTTTTCTAAGCGAATTACGTGTTTTTAAGTGTTTTGCAATAATTTCTATAGTTCAAATCGGCATTCTAGCTGCGCTGGCGAGTGCACCACGGAGTGCATCCAAAAGCTTGTATTCACTAAAAATCTGTGTATTTTGTCTTATTGTATCCTAAATAACCAAGTGCCATCGACACTTCAGGATGAATATGTGTTACATTACTTTTTCGGTTGTTGTTCCATTTTATTCATTTCCTTCTTCAATTCATATTTCCGTTTGTTTCACCTTCTTAGTTATGCTATTCTATCATTTTCAAAGCTCTTCACGATAACTTTGATAAATTGTGATATCATTTGGATAACTTTGTATAGGTTATTATTGTTTAAAAGTTAGCTGCAAAGTTGAATAGTATAAAGTACATTGTAGTAGATCATTTCGTAATATACCTTCTTAACGAATTGTTGCTATAGTTTAGTAGATTTATTCCATAAATAAATTGTCATGTGTTTTGTTGTTTATAATATTTTGACATCTTGAGCGCGCGTATTCACCTTCAGATGTTCGCAAATTGAAGCACGGTTTACACTAGCCACTAGTTTCATTTAACCAAAACTTTAAATAAATAATATCAATGTACTTTCTTTTAATTTCTTTAGTTAATAATGATAATATTAGAGTAGTATTATTATTGATATTATATTTGGAATTAATTTCATTCTTTTATTTGCCATAATAATTGTTTTACATTGAAAGTTTACTATCGTGAATGAGCCTTTGATTCTTAACTTTCTTCTTTGTATTTTAAACAAATATTTCATTTCTTTCTTCTTCCGCTGTGAATTTTAAAGTTTTGAAAAAAGTAACTAGATTTTAAAAAGTGGGTCGTGGGTTAGTCTTGAAGTGAGACAAACGTTCATCGCCGCGTGCTGTTCTTTTAATTTCACACGTGGAAGCAAATAAATTTTCCGAGTGCTACCTTTTGACCCGGAGGGGGTTCGCTGCATGCGAATTATATAGTGCCGGAATTTTTGTGACTCACTGTCCTTGTGTGGTATCCCGCGAGAGCACGTGCTCGTGTGAGGACGAACCATTGTTGGAAGGAGTCGATCTCTTTGGAGGATCACATTTTGCTTCCCACGTCGTCGCTTCTGGACATCTTCAGCTGGTGGGGCGCCGTCTGCCGGTTTCCCATTGTCCGCACGTCCGACGATCAACTGCTGTCTACGCCCACACTGTTCCTGTTATCAGTCGCCACCAGAGATAAGTTAACATAACTATTTATTTCATATGAAGAACTTTATTGTTGTCTACTGAAAACGACCATTTTTGTAAATATTCTTGTTGGATTATTATTCTTCGTGTTCTCCTTCAGAGAGAAATATTTATTCATTATTTATATGGGTATTAAGTCGTCATTATTGGACGACATACCAAAGTTCCTTATTATTTGGGATTGCTGTGCCTAACACAACACTACTTTTATTTTGTCTTATTTTGTCCGTCGCGGCTTGTCCGTCGCCCGATCACAACTGGCTGTGAACTGCCCTGCGTCTTATGGTTGGCCAACAATAGACGTTTGTAGATGTCTGTCGGGTTACGGGCGTATTCGTATCGGGCTATTTATACTTGTATTATCTGATATTCAAATTTAATTCTTTGTTGAATAATACTGCCTCGCTGCAGATCTTGTATTTTTATTTTTTTTTATGCAATTTAAATTTTATGCATTACTTTCCATTAACGTTTATTAAACGTATCTTTATATTTTTCTTGGAAATTTTGAGTTTTATTTCAGAGAGCCTTATCATTATCGTTTTCAGGCAACAACAAATCACGGTAGGTAACGTTTTATTTGTTTTCGTAATTTTCACGTTAAAAATTACGTGGCGCCCAGTCAACCCATTTTTGGGTTGTTCATTGAAATTTAACCCTCCCTTCTCCACTGTCTAAAAGCTGGCGGCCGCACACCAAATCAGCTAGGGTGCGTTAAGTAAGTGATCGCGTCATCGTCTTGTCGCGGTGTACGAAATTTGCACGTAACGAAAGTGGCGCGCAACGTGGGGCCATAAACGGCAAGAGGGCCATTAACGGCAAGAGGGCAATAAACGGCAAGAAGCCCGGTAAACGGCAAGAAGGCCATAAACGGCAAGAGGGCCATAAACGGCAAGAGGGCCATAAACGGCAAGAGGGCCATTAACGGTAAGAGGGCCATAATCGGTAAAAGGATCAGAAATCGTAAAAGTGTGTCTCGCGAAGACTTTATTATTTATTTATATTTGTATGCAACATGGATCCGGCACGCTTATTGCGAGATGAGCTGGAATATGAACTTCGGGTTCGGGGTCTAAAGCATGCCAAACGTTTGTCAGTAATAACTATGCGGCAGGAGTTACGACTGTTGATGGCTGAAGAGGGCGTCGAAGACTTGCCAAATAAGCCGGTCATTCCTTTGGATGTCGCGTCAGAAATCGATGTATGCACCAAAAAAATCGTCGAGCTGCAAGGCCGAGTGGATTCATTTTCGGGTACATCGTCCAGGGTGGAATATCTGAAATTAAGTAGCTTAGTGCAGCACTTGATATCCAGGTTAGCACGGATTGAGGATAGTGAGGATGCGGACGCGGATCATCAAGCAGCTATTGAACAGCTACAACAACGAGTGACTCAGGAGGAGACAACGTCGTTAAATAAAGCAGAATCCGCGGAGGAGAAAATAAAACAAAGAGATGCTAAGGAGGAGTCATCTTCAGATTTACAGGCAGTTGCAAGGAAGCAGATACCAGTTGCCCGATGGGACATCACATTTACGGGTGAGAATGATCTCAGTGTAAATGCATTCCTGGAAAGAATCCAAGACCTGCGTATATCTCGTAATGTTAAAGAAACTGAATTATGCGATTTCATTAACGAGTTACTAAAAGGGCGCGCACTCATCTGGTACCGCTCAATACGTCACAAAATCACAAAATGGGGCGATTTTGTTAAATTGGTGAAAGCGGAATTTGAGCCGTTCGACTATGAGGTCGAACTGTGGGATGAAATTCGCCGGCGAACGCAGGGTGTGGACGAGACAGTCGGAATATATGTAGCCTGTATGGTAAATTTATTTAGTAGGCTCCCTACACCACCAAGTGACGAAATAAAACTGCAAGTACTTCGCAGAAATATTCTGCCTTACTTAATTCAGGGAATAGCTCTCGAGGATATTTCCACGTAGAGCGCTTGTTGGAAGTATGTAAGAAGCTGGAGGCAAACAAGCTTATGGCTGAAAAATTTCAACCCCCTCCTGCTAACAGACGAAATCTCTTAGAGCCTGACTTGGCTTACCAAGGTCGTACTAAAACTACTCACCTAAATGCAGCGGAAGTCACAAGTGCACCGGAAGTACCAAAACCTTCTGCGGGAAAAAGTACGCTCACTTGTTGGAACTGTCGCACTGTTGGTCATAGGGCACGGGACTGTAGCAAGACGAAGCAATGTTTTGGATGCGGAAAACCTGAAGTCTTCAAGAAAGATTGTTCGCACTGTTCGGGAAAAGACCCGCAGAGGCGCTAGGTGGCCGTGTGGCGTCATCTGCGATGGATTTAACGGCGAAGCGGATAGAATATGAGAAGAACGTGGCTGTTGTAAACTTCATCATATCCCATGTTGGTGGAGATCAGCGACCGTATTTAAGGATCTCGATTTTTGGGTATGAATTTTCAGGTTTGCTCGATTCCGGAGCAACGAGATCGATTATCGGAGGAAACTGTTGGGTTGTTCTGTCTAAATTGAATTTATCCGTAGACACGACAGATGCTCCTGTTTGTACGATAGCCGATGGGAAGACCTGCTCTAGTTTAGGATCCATAACATTGCCTGTTGTTTTATCTGTGATTTTAGGAATGGATTTCTGGTGTACTATGGGCATAGTACCTGACTTGCGCAACGATGTTTGGAGTTTTACAGCTATCGACACTATCTCCACCGCCAATGATACGTTATCCACTCTGACGGAGACACAGGTGGCAGAGCTCGATGCATTTTTAGAGGAGGCATGGGCGAACATGGGCAATGGAATTGGGTGCACTACACTAGTCGAACACAAGATAGTTGCGGAGTCTGATCCCATCAAACAGCGTTACTACCCTGTATCCCCAGCTATACTGAAACACATCAATAATGAGCTAGACGAGATGTTGGCGAAGGGCATAGTGGAACCATCTTGGTACCGTTTTTGCGTGGACTTCAGAAAATTGAATAAAGTCACTAAGAAGGATGCTTACCCATTCCATTTGTATCTGGGATTTTAGACAGGCTCAGAGGAGCAAGGTTCTTGAGCTCCCTTGACATAAAATCTGCTTACTGGCAGATACCGATGAGTAAGGACGGTCGCGAACTAACAGCATTCACAGTCCCTGGTCGTGGACTATTCCAGTTTAGGAGAATGCTGTTTGGACTTACCAATGCCCCCGCAACTTGGCAAAGACTAATCGATCGTGTCCTAGGGCCTGAGCTCGAGCCATACGTGTTTGTATATCTGGATGATATAGTTGTCTCGGAGAGTTTTGAAGAACATCTCAACATCATCCGACAGATTTTTGAACGTCTAACAGCTGCAGGTTTGACTCTTAGTCGTGAAAAGTGTCAGTTCTGTAGGCCAGAACTGCGATACCTTGGGTATGTAGTCGATCAACAGGGACTGCGAGTGGACTCTGAGAAGGTGAAGGCGATCTTGGATATCCCAGTACCGAGAAATGTGTCTGAAGTACGCAGTTTTCTCGGGATGGCGTCCTGGTATCGACGTTTCGTTAGGGATTTTGCGTCTCTCAGCGCTCCACTCACTAATTTGCTCAAAAGAAATCATAGATGGAAATGGACGGATGATTATCAGAATTCGTTTCAGAGACTGAAAGAGTGTTTGGTCACCGCTCCAATACTTACATGTCCAGATTTTTCTAAACCCTTCACAGTACAAACCGACGCCAGCGGTTTTGGTTTAGGAGCAGTACTGTCACAAATGTTAGAAGATGGTGAGCGTGTAGTAAGCTTTTTGAGTCGCTCCCTCAATAAGAATGAGCGCAACTACTCTACAACGGAGAGAGAGTGTTTAGCGGTCGTGTGGGCGCTGGATAAGCTGCGACCATACCTCGAGGGAACCCACTTCACTGTAGTGACAGACCACCATTCTCTGGTATGGCTGAACAATTTAAAGGACCCATCTGGGCGTCTGTGCCGTTGGGCTGTAAAATTGCAACAGCACGATTTTGAGATTATTCATCGCAAGGGAAAAGAACACGTCGTACCTGATTGTCTCTCGAGATCTGTTCCTTTCGTTGACAGTCTTGAAGTTTCTACAGCCAATATTGAGATTGCAGACCCGTGGTACAATAAAATGAAAGAGGCTGTGTTAGAAAGCCCACGAAAGTATTCAGCTTGGAGACTACATAACGGTGAGTTGTACAAGTACGTTCGTCTTAAAATTGTAGGACATGGTGAGGTAGAGGAAAATTGGAAACGAGTGGTTCCCCGAGGATAACGAGCAGATATTTTGCGTCTTGCTTATGAGGTACCGACGTCAGGGCATCCAGGTGTTAGCAAGACATACAATAAATTGAAACTTCGTTACTATTGGCCGAAGATGAGTGCCGTGGCCAAATATGTTAGGAGGTGCGTTGTGTGCGTTGAGCACAAAGTGGAGCAAAGATGCCCTCCTGGACTGATGGGATCGCGTCCTCGAGTATTTAGACCATTCCAACTTTTGAGTACGGACATTGTGGGTCCTTTGCCAACGAGTCCTAAAGGATGTAGGTTTATTAAAGTAGTGTGCGACTACTTCAGTAAGTTTGTTCTTACCTTTCCACTTCGTACAGCCACTGCTAAAGCTGTAGCACATCATATGGAGAACGAAGTGTTCCTCTTGTTTGGAGTCCCACAATATTTAATTTGTGACAATGGTGTACAATTCCGCAGTGGAGAATTCCAGAACTTGTGTACACAATATGGTGTAAATATTCTTTACAATGCTCCTTACCATCCTCAAAACAATCCAACCGAAAGGGTAAACAGGGTTATCAAGACCATGTTAGCTGCCTATGTAAAGGATAACCAGAAACAATGGGAGAAGTATTTGCCAAGTGTGAGTTGCGCTGTAAGGACGCTTGTGCACGAGAGTACGGGATACACGCCGTACTTTGCCAATTTTGGACGAGAACAAATTTTAAATGGCGGAGATTATGCTATAGACGCTATCCAGCAAAACGGCGACATAGAGTTTGACCGAAGTGAAGTAAGCCACCAACAACCGGAACGACTTCAGAAAGTTTACGCTGAAGTACGCAAGCGCTTGAATGTTGCCCAAAGGCGGGCAAGAGCGCACTAGAATCTTAGGCGCAGAGCGGTAGAATATCGCGTTGGTCAAACGGTGTGGCGCAGGAACTTTAAACTGTCAAACGCAGCAGAGAATTTCGCAAGTAAGTTGACAGCGATATATATAGGGCCGTTTAAAGTTAAAAATAAAGTATCCACCAGTGTATACGAACTCGAGCACGCTGATGGAAAGAATGCAGGTACATGGCACCGCAAAGATTTGAAGTCAGGTCCGGAAGTACGAGAGGGTGATATCGCCTCTCCAGACCTGGCAGACTGAACACTGTTCTTTTTGGGCATACAAATTATCTCTATTTTTTTTCTTCATCCTCTTATTTATTCATTTTCGTCATTCCTTTCATTAACGAAGTGTATCGGGCTGAGATAAAATTTGGGGAATTTCATCTCACGGAAGTAAAGGAGGGATTTGTTACATTACTTTTTCGGTTGTTGTTCCATTTCATTCATTTCCTTCTTCAATTCTTATTTCCGTCTGTTTCACCTTCTTACTTATGCTATTCTATCATTTCCAAAGCTCTTCACGATAACTTTGATAAATTGTGATATCATTTGGATAACTTTGTATAGGTTATTATTGTTTAAAAGTTAGCTGCAAAGTTGAATAGTATAAAGTACATTGTAGTAGATCATTTCGTAACATACCTTCTTAACGAATTGTTGCTATAGTTTAGTAGATTTATTCCATAAATAAATTGTCATGTGTTTTGTTGTTTATAATATTTTGACATCTTGAGCGCGCGTATTCACCTTCAGATGTTCGCAAATTGAAGCACGGTTTACACTAGCCACTAGTTTCATTTAACCAAAACTTTAAATAAATAATGTCAATGTACTTTCTTTTAATTTCTTTAGTTAATAATGATAATATTAGAGTAGTATTATTATTGATATTATATTTGGAATTAATTTCATTCTTTTATTTGCCATAATAATTGTTTTACATTGAAAGTTTACTATCGTGAATGAGCCTTTGATTCTTAACTTTCTTCTTTGTATTTTAAACAAATATTTCATTTCTTTCTTCTTCCGCTGTGAATTTTAAAGTTTTGAAAAAAGTAACTAGATTTTAAAAAGTGGGTCGTGGGTTAGTCTTGAAGTGAGACAAACGTTCATCGCCGCGTGCTGTTCTTTAAATTTCACACGTGGAAGCAAATAAATTTTCCGAGAGCTACCTTTTGACCCGGAGGGGGTTCGCTGCATGCGGATTATATAGTGCCGGAATTTTTGTGACTCACTGTCCTTGTGTGGTATCCCGCGAGAGCACGTGCTCGTGTGAGGACGAACCATTGTTGGAAAGAGTCGATCTCTTTGGAGGATCACATTTTGTTTCCCACGTCGTCGTTTCTGGACATCTTCAGCTGGTGGGGCGCCGTCTGCCGGTTTCCCATTGTCCGCACGTCCGACGATCAACTGCTGTCTACTCCCACACTGTTCCTGTTATCAGTCGCCACCAGAGATAAGTTAACATAACTATTTATTTCATATGAAGAACTTTATTGTTGTCTACTGAAAACGACCATTTTTGTAAATATTCTTGTTGGATTATTATTCTTCGTGTTCTCCTTCAGAGAGAAATATTTATTCATTATTTATATGGGTATTAAGTCGTCATTATTGGACGACATACCAAAGTTCCTTATTATTTGGGATTGTTGTGCCTAACACAACACTACTTTTATGTTGTCTTATTTTGTCCGTCGCGGCTTGTCCGTCGCCCGATCACAACTGGCTGTGAACTGCCCTGCGTCGTATGGTTGGCCAACAATAGACGTTTGTAGATGTATGTCGGGTTACGGGCGTATTCGTGTCGGGCTATTTATACTTGTATTATCTGATATTCAAATTTAATTCTTTTTTGAATAATACTGCCTCGCTGCAGATCCTGTATTTTTATTTTTTTATGCAATTTTAATTTTATGCATTACTTTCCATTAACGTTTATTAAACGTATCTTTATATTTTTCTTGGAAATTTTGAGTTTTATTTCAGAGAGCCTTATCATTATCGTTTTCAGGCAACAACAAATCACGGTAGGTAAGGTTTTATTTGTTTTCGTAATTTTCACGTTAAAAATTACGTGGCGCCCAGTCAACCCATTTTTGGGTTGTTCATTGAAATTTACTCCTCCCTTCTCCACTGTCTAAAAGCTGGCGGCCGCACACCAAACCAGCTAGGGTGCGTTTAGTAAGTGATCGCGTCATCGTCTTGTCGCGGTGTACGAAATTTGCACGTAACATATGTTTCCAAAGTGTACATACAAAATCTTCGTTTCAGACCGTGAAACGCTCAAATATGATGTAAACACTGTATCTCAAAATATGTCTCCAAATCACTTAAAAATGCGTTTTCTAAGCGAATTACGTGTTTTTAAGGTGTTTTGCAGTAACTTCTATAGTTCAAATCGGCACTCTAGCTGCGCTGGCGAGTGCACCACGGAGTGCCTCCAAAACGTTGTATTCACTAAAATCCAGTGCATTTTGTGTTATTGTAGCATAAATAACCTAGTTCCATCGAAACTACAGGTAGAATATGATTCCAAAGATACATGCAAAATCGTCGTTTCAGACCGTGAAACGCTCAAAAATGATGTAAAAACTGTTTTTCAAAACATGTCTCCAAATCACTTGAAAATGCGTTTTCTAAGCGAATTACGTGTTTTTAAGGTGTTTTGCAGTAACTTCTATAGTTCAAATTGGCACTCTAGCTGCGCTGGCGAGTGAACCACGGAGTGCCTCCAAAACGTTGTATTCACTAAAATTTAGTGCATTTTGTGTTATTGTAGCATAAATAACCTAGTTCCATCGAAACTACAGGTAGAATATGATTCCAAAAATACATGCAAAATCGTCGTTTCAGACCGTGAAACGCTCAAATATGATGTAAAAACTGATTCTCAAAACATGTCTCCAAATCACTTGAAAATGCGTTTTCTAAGCGAATTACGTGTTTTTAAGGTGTTTTGCAGTAACTTCTATAGTTCAAACCGGCACTCTAGCTGCACTTGTGAGTGCACCACGGAGAGCCTCTAAAAGCTTGTATTTACTAAAATTCTGTGTATTTTATCTTATTGTAGCCAAAATAACCAAGTGCCATCGAAACTACAGGATGAATATGTTTCCAAAGTCGTCGTTTCAGACCGTGAAACGTTCAAATCTGATGTAAAAACTGTTTCCCAAACATGTCTCCAAATCACTTAAAAACGCGTATTCTAAGCAAATTACGTGTTTCTAAAGTGTTTTGCAGTAACTTCTATAGTTCAAATCGGCACTCTAGCTGCGCTGCCGAGTGCACCACGAAGTGTCTCCAAAAGCTTGTATTTACTAAAAATCTGTGTATTTTGTCTTATTGTAGCCTAAATAATGAAGTGCCATCGAAATTACAGGTAGAATATGTTTCCAAAGTGTACATACAAAATCGTCTTTTCAGACCGTGAAACGCTCAAATATGATGTAAAACTGTATCACAAAATATGTCTCCAAACCACTTGAAAATCCGCTTTCTAAGCGAATTAAGTGTTTTGCAATAACTTCTATATTTCAAATCGGCACTCTAGCTGCGCTGGCGAGTGCACCACCGAGTGCCTCCAAAAGCTTGTATTCACTAAAAATCTGTGTATTTTGTCTTATTGTAGCCTAAATAACCAAGCGCCATTGAAACTTCAGGATGAATATGTTTCCAAAGTGTACATACAAAATCATCGTTTCAGACCGTGAAACGCTCAAATATAATGTAAAAACTGTATCTCTAAATATGTATCCAAATCACTTGAAAATGCGTTTTCTAAGCGAATTACGTGTTTTTAAGGTGTTTTGCAATAAGTTCTATAGTTCAAATCGGCACTCCAGCTGCGCTGGCGAGTGCACCACGGAGAGTCTCCAAAAGCTTGTATACACTAAAAATCAGTGTATTTTGTCATATTGTAGCGTAAATAACCAAGTGCCATCGAAACTACAGGATGAATATGTTTCTACAATGTACATACAAAATCATCGTTTCAGACCGTGAAACGCTCAAATATGATGTAAAAACTGATTCTCAATACATGTCTCCACATCACTTGAAAATGCCTTTTCTATGCGAATTACGTGTTTTTAGGTTGTTTTGCAGTAACTTCTATGGTTCAAATCGGCACTCTAGCTGCGCTGGCGAGTGCACCACGGAGTGTCTCCAAAAGCTTGTAATCACTAAAAATCAGTGTATTTTGTCTTATTGTAGCCTAACTAACGAAGTGCCATCGAAACTACAGGTAGATTATGTTTCCAAAGTGTACATACAAAATCGTCGTTTCAGACCGTGAAACGCTCAAATATGATATAAAACTGTATCTTAAATTATGTCTCCAAATCACTTGAAAATGCGTTTTCTAAGAGAATTACGAGTTTTAAGGTGTTTTGCAATAACTTCTATAGTTCAAATCGGGACTCTAGCTGCACTGGCGAGTGCACCACGGAGTGCCTCCAAAAGCTTGTCTTCTCTAAAAATCTGTGTATTTTGTCTTATTGTAGCCTAAATAACCAAGTGCCATCGAAACTACAGGATGAATATGTTTTCAAAGTGTACATACAAAATCGTCGATTCAGAAAGTGAAACGTTCAAATCTGATGTAAAAACTGTTTCTCAAAACATGTCTCCAAATCACGTGAAAAGGCGGTTTCTAGGCGAATTACGTTTTTTTAGAGTGTTTTAGAGTAACTTCTATAGTTTATATCGGCACTCTAGATGCGCTGGCGAGTGCACTACGGAGTGTCTCCAAAAGCTTGTATTCACTAAAAATCAGTGTATTTTGTCATATTGTAGCGTAAATAACCAAGTGCCATCGAAACTACAGAATGAATATGTTAAGCTTAATCATGCAATTCTTCTTTCTAAACTTTCTCATAATTTTAACTTCTCCCCTAACCTTATAGCTTTTCTTTCTTCATATTTAATTAACAGAAAAATGCAAGTACATTATAATAACTACCTTTCAGATCAGTATACTCCTATTTCTGGTGTACCTCAAGGTTCAAACCTAGGTCCTTTGCTATTTATATTATTTATTAATGACATTACTACCAGTGTTAAATACTCCGATGTATTTCTCTATGCCGACGATATGAAGATATCTAAAATAATAAATTCACCTGAAGATAGTTTATTGCTGCAAGAGGATATAAACAGCATTATAGAGTGGTCCAAATCCTCAAAACTCGATTTCAATGTCAAAAAATGTAAAATTATGTCGTATTCTGTAAAAAAATTTTTTGCCTGTTATTCTTATAAAATGGAACAACATACACTTGATCGAGTTACAGAATTTAAAGATTTGGGAGTCATATTTGATGTTAAGCTCTCTTTCAATGCGCATATAAATTATACTGCAAGGTCTGCCTACAAAAATCTAGGCTTCATAATTCGCAATAGTCGTTCCTTTCTTAGGTTAAGAACTCTAAAAATGTTATATTTTTCATTCGTGCGTTCAAAATTGGAATACTGCTTACAAATATGGAATCCGTCATATAATATATATAGCAACAGCATTGAAAGGATACAAAAAAAATTTGTAAGGTACTGTTATTATAAAACTTACGGTGTTTATCCTACTCATGATATCTCATACAATAACTTACTATCCATTTTCAACCTGGTGTCATTAGAAAATAGAAGAAACATGCAATCTTCGATCTACGTATATAAATTAGTCAACAATATTATAGACGATCCTATTTGTTTAGCTAGTATTCCATTTTCTGTTCCGCGCCTATCTTCTAGAAATAAGTATACATTTCAATGCTCACTTGTAAGAACTAACTACGAAGCAAGATCGCCCATCAGACAATTATGCTATATTTTTAATAACATTAATATAGATATTGATATTTATCACGTATCACTTAGACATTTCAAGCGAGCATTATTACATAAGTATATTTTGAATTGATTTTCATTTTTGAAAATTATGTTGTGTAAATAATTATTCTTGTCTGTTGAAACATTGTATTGTAACTGTTATGTATTCGTTGTGCATCCACCCCGTAATTGGGATTTCGATCCTGTGGGATGGATGGGATATTAAATTAAATAAATAAATAAATAAATAAATAAATAAATAAATAAATAAAGTGTACATACCAAATTGTCGTTTCAGACCGTGAAACGCTCAAATATGATATAAAACTGATTCACAAAACATGTCTAAAAATCACTTGAAAATGCGTTTTTTAAGCGAATTACGTGTTTTTAGGGTGTTTTACAGTAACTTCTATAGTTCAAATCGGCACTCTAGCTGCGCTGGCGAGTGCACCACGTAGTGACTCCAAAAGCATGTATTCACTAAAAATCATTGTGTTTTTTCTTATTGTAGCCTAAATAACGAAGTGCCATCGAAACTACAGGTAGAATATGTTTCCAAAGTGTACATACAAAATTGTCGTTTCAGACCGTGAAACGCTCAAACATGGTGTAAAAACTCTATCTCAAAATATGTCTCCAAATCACTTGAAAAAGCGTTTTCTAAGTGAATTACGTGTTTTTAAGGTGTTTTGCAATAATTTCTATAGTTCCAATCGGCATTCTAGCTGCGTTGGCGAGTGCACCGCGGAGTGTCTCCAAATGCTTGTATACACTAAAAATCTGTGCATATTGTCTTATTGTAACCTAAATAACCAAGTGCCATGGAAACTACAGGATGAATATGTTTCCAAAGTGTACAGACAAAATCGTCGTTTCGGACCGTGAAACGTTCAAATCTGATGTAAAAACTGTTTCACAAAACAAGTCTCCAAATCACTGAAAATGCGTTTTCGAAGCGAATTACGTGGTTTTAGGGTGTTTTGCAGTAACTTCTATAGTTCAAATCGGCACTCTAGCTGCGCTGGCGATTGCACCACGGAGTGACTCCAAAAGCATGTATTCACTAAAAATCATTGAGTTTTTCTTATTGTAGCGTAAATAACCAAGTGCCATTGAAACTTCAGGATGAATATGTTTCCAAAGTGTACATACAAAATCACCGTTTCAGACCGTGAAACGCTCAAATATGATGTAAAAACTGTATCTCTAAATATGTCTCCAAATCACTTGAAAATGCGTTTTCTAAGCGAATTACGTGTTTTTAAGGTGTTTTGCAATAAATTCTATAATTCAAATCAGCACTCTAGCTGCGCTGGCGAGTGCACCACGGAGTGTCTCCAAAAGCTTGTATACACTAAAAATCAGTGTTTTTTGTCATATTGTAGCGTAAATAACCAAGTGCCATCGAAACTACAGGATGAATATGTTTCTACAATGTACCTACAAAATCGTCGTTTCAGACCGTGAAACGCTCAAATATGATGTAACAACTGATTCTCAAAACATGTCTCCACATCACTTGAAAATGCGTTTTCTAAGCGAATTACGTGTTTTTAAGGTGTTTTGCAATAACTTCTATAGTTCAAATCGGCGTTCTAGCTGCGCTGGCGAGTGCACCACGGAGTGCTTCTAAAAGCTTGTATTCACAAAAAATCTGTGTATTTTGTCATATTGTAGCGTAAATAAACAAGTGCCATCGAAACTACAGGTAGAATATGTTTCCAAAGTGTACATACAAAATCGTCGTTTCAGACCGTGAAACGCTCAAATATGATGTAAAAACTGATTCTCAAAACATGTCTCCAAATCACTTGAAAATGCGTTTTCTAAGCGAATTACATGTTTTTAGGGTGTTTTGCAGTAACTTCTATAGTTCAAATCGGCACTTTAGCTGCGTTGGCGAGTGCACCACGGAGTGACTCCAAAAGCTTGTAATCACTAAAAATCAATGTATTTTGTCTTATTGTAGCCTAAATAACAAAGTGCCATCGAAACTACAGGTAGAATATGTTTCCAAAGTGTACATACAAAATCGTCGTTTCAGACCGTGAAACGCTCAAATATGATGTAAAAACTGTATCTCAAAATATGTCTCCAAATCACTTGAAAATGCGATTTCTAAGCGAATTACGTGTTTTTATGGTATTTTGCAATAACTCCTATAGTTCAAATCGGCACTCTAGCTGCGCTGGCGAGTGCACCACGGAGTGCCTCCAAAAGCTTGTAATCACTAAAAACCTGTGTATTTTGTCTTATTGTAGCCTAAATAATCAAGTGCCATCGAAACTACAGGATGAATAGTTTCCAAAGTGTACATACAAAATCGTCGTTTCAGACCGTGAAACGTTCAAATCTGATGTAAAAACTGTTTCTCTAAACATGTCTCCAAATCACTTGAAAACGCGTTTTCTAAGCGAATTATGTGTTTTTAGAGTGTTTTGCAGTAACTTCTGTAGTTCAAATCGGCACTATAGCTGCGCTGGTGAGTGCACCACGGAGTGTCTCCAAAAGCTTGTATTCACTGAAAATCGGTGTATTTTGTCATTATGTAGCGTAAATAACCAAGTGCCATCGAAACTACAGGATGACTATGTTTCTAAATAACGAAGTGCCATCAAAACATGTCTCCAAATCACTTGAAAATGCGTTTTCTAAGGAAATTACGTGTTTTTAGGGCGTTTTGCTGTAACTCTTATAGTTCAAATCGGCACTCTAGCTGCGCTGGCGAGTGCACCACGGAGTGACTCCAAAAGCTTGTATTCACTAAAAATCAATGTATTTTGTCATATTGTAGCCTAAGTAACGAAGTGCCATCGAAACTACAGGTAGAATATGTTTCCAAAGTGTACATACAAAATCGTCGTTTCAGACCGTGAAACGCTCAAATATGATGTAAAAACTGTATCTCAAAAAATGTCTCCAAAACACTTAAAAATGCGTTTTCTAAGCGAATTACGTGTTTTTAAGGTGTTTTGCGTTTTGCAATAACTTCTATAGTTCAAATCGGCACTCTAGCTGCGCTGGCGAGTGCACAACGGTGTGCCTCCAAAAGCTAAAAATCTGTGTATTTTGTCATATTGTAGCGTAAATAACCAAGTGCCATCGAAACTACGGGATGAATATGTCTCCAAAGTGTACATACAAAATCGTCGTTTCAGACCGTGAAACGTTCAAATCTGATGTAAAAACTGATTATCAAAACATGTTTCTTAATCACTTGAAAACGCGTTTTCTAAGCGAATTACGTGCTTTCAGATTATTTTGCAGTAACTTCTATAGTTCAAATCGGCACTCTAGCTGCGCTGGCGAGTGCACCACGGAGTGACTCCAAAAGCTTGTATTCACTAAAATTCAATGTATTTTGTCATATTGTGTGACGTAACTTTTCCCTTAAGTGTTAATTGAGTCACGGATACTCCACAGGGATGTTCTATTGGGAGGCCGCTAGCTTTTAAACAGTGGAGACGGGCTGGGTTGGAAACCACAACAATGGTTATAAAAAGGTATAAGGGTGCCACGTAATTTTTACCCTCAAAATTACGAAAAGGACGGTACTAAACAAAATACTAAACGAGATTTTACCTACCGTAACGTTGTTGCCTATAAACGACTGAGGTTTGCGAAATAAAAGAAATAATTAAATAAAATAGAATTTAAAAAATTCAAGTTACTGCGTGCTAAAGGCACGGTTAAAAAATGTAAGAATTGTAAAGGTACAATAAAATAAATGAATCTGAGTTGTAAAAAAAGTAATAAGATCAAAAATACACTATTGTTGAACCGTAATCCCATAACCCAGTTTCGGGCGCGGCGTATATACAGTTACAGTTATCCGAAGTGATATCATTTCAAACCTGGGCTACATGCCAGATGATACGCGCAACCTAGCTGAATCACAAGTTGCAACAATTGGGCAACAATGTAATCATATATAAAAATATTTTTAAAAAGTGCTATACACAAAAATAGTTCTGCAACAATAAAACAACAATGAGCTGATGGCTCCAATGACATATAATCGCTCTAATCATTTTCATAAAAAAAATACAATTACAAAAGTGTCAAAATGAAATCTACAATAAGAACATTGTAGCACAGTCCTCTACGGCAACACATAACTTTATAATAGACTTCAGTTTTCCACGCAAAAAAAATATCAAACGGAAGAACGATCTTAAGTGAAGTTAAAGGTACTTAGCTCCTGTGACGTGTGCAAGGCGGAAAGGGCTACACAGGTGGGCAATGTTGGCGGATGGACTCAAGCTGGCTGATGTCCCAACAAACGAAGATGCAGTTGTAGAGCGGCCAAATCCTTTCTCGGAGATTAACTGCCAGAACGAAAATGTAATGCCCATGAATCCACAATGGCGCATCACCGAAAAACCAACACTAGACAGTCAAAACGGCACTTCGATGCTATCAAAATCCGCACAATAGCGAGACCAAAACAATATTGGTTCAAAAGACAACGAACGAAACACTCTACTTTTGCATCGACACAATAACTACACAAAAAATCTACGCCGAACAATGGCCATGTGCCACAAATACGATGGTCAAAAAAACACGTCTTTACTGCCCTACATCAGGAACTAAAGTCCATGATGTCGGAAACTTTTACATGAAAATCAAAATGGTGGCCGGAAACATACAACGCCACGGTAATACATCAAAAAATAACATGAAGAAGAAATACAATAAAACGAACGCGCACGCCACTGTAGTATTAGACCGTATTAAACCTGCCAAAAATGTCAACAAAACTTCAGAAGGTCGCTACGGAATGAATGTTTGGAAGAAGTTTTAAATAAAATATAAATAGGCCAAAAATATTGAAGATAAAATACAGGTAAGTTACTAAATAGAACTGAAACATATTTTACATGAGAGATACACAATGAAGGAACCAATGAAACACTAAACACAAACAATAAAAAGGAGAATGAAGTTGCAAAGATGATTTATTGGACAGAACAATAATTAAAGAAGTTATAACAATTGAAAAACACAAGGAATACAAGGGATTGACAGAATAACAGTAAACATTCGACGAGGGAATATTCAGATTTAAGTTAGAAGAAAGGTACGTAAAAGATAGGAATAAGAATATAGACCAAAATGTTATATGGCAAAATTAGACCGTAACAATTGTAGCCTAAATAACGAAGTGCCATCGAAACTACAGGTAGAATTTGTTTTCAAAGTGTACATACAAAATCGTCGTTTCGGACCGTGAAACGCTTAAATATGATGTAAAAACTGTTTCTCAAAACAGGTCTCCAAATCACTTGAAAACGCGTTTTCTAAGCGAATTACGTGTTTTTAGAGTGTTTTGCAGTAACTTCTATTGTTCAAATCAGCACTCTAGCTGCGATGGCGAGTGCACCACGGAGTATCTCCAAAAGCTTGTATTCACTAAAAATCAGTGTATTTTGTCATATTGTAGCGTAAATAAACAAGTGCCATCGAATCTACAGGATAAATATGTTTCTAAAGTTTACATACAAAATCGTCGTTTCAGACCGTGAAACGCTCAAATATGATGTAAAAACTGATTCCCAAAAAATGTCTCCAAATCACTTGAAAATGCGTTTTCTAAGCGAATTACGTGTTTTTAGGGTATTTTGCAGTAACTTCTATAGTTCAAATCGGCACTCTAGCTGCGCTGGCGAGTGCACCATGGAGTACCTCCAAAAGCTTGTATTCACTAAAAACCTGTGTATTTTTTTTAATGTAGCCTAAATAACCAAGTGCCATCGAAACTACAGGATGAATATGTTTCCATAGTGTACATACAAAATCGTCGTTTCAGACCGTGAAACGTTCAAATCTGATGTAAAAACTGTTTCTCAAAACATGTCCCCAATTCACTTGATAATGCGTTTTCTAAGCGAATTACGTGTTTTTAGAGTGTTTTGCAGTAACTTCTATAGTTCAACTCGGCACTCTAGCTGCGCTGGCGAGTGCACCACGGAGTGTCTCCAAAAGCTTGTATTCACTAAAAATCAGTGTATTTTGTCATATTGTAGCGTAAATAACCAAGTGCCATCGAAACTACAGGATGAATATGTTTCTAAAGTGTTCATACAAAATCGTCGTTTTAGACCGTGAAACGCTCAAATATGATGTAAAAACTGATTCTCAAAACATGTCTCCAAATCACTTGAAAATGCGTTTTTAAGAGAATTACGTGGTTTTAGGGTGTTTTGCAGTAACTTCTATAGTTCAAATCAGCACTCTAGCTGCGCTGGTGAGTGCACCACGGAGTGACTCCAAAAGCTTGTATTCTCTAAAAATCAATGTATTTTGCCTTATTGTAGCCTAAATAACGAAGTGCCATCTAAACTACAGGTAGAATATGTTTCCAAAGTGTACATACAAAATCGTCGTTTCAGACCGTGAAACGCTCAAATATGATGTAAAAACTGTATCTCAAAATATGTCTCCAAATCACTTGAAAATGCGTTTTCTAAGCGAATTACGTGTTTTTAAGGTGTTTTGCAATAACTTATATAGTTCAAATCGGCACTCTAGCTGCGCTGGCGAGTGCACCACGGAGTGCCTCCAAAAGCTTGTATTCACTAAAAATCTGTGTATTTTGTCTTATTGTAGCCTAAATAACCAAGTGCCATCGAAACTAAAGGATGAATATGTTTCCAAAGTGTACATACAAAATCGTAGTTTCAGACCGTGAAAGGTTCAAATCTGATGTAAAAACTGTATCTCAAAACATGTTTCCAAATCACTTGAAAATGCGTTTTCTAAGCGAATTACGCGTTTTTAGGGTGTTTTGCAGTAACTTCTATAGTTCAAATCGGCACTCTAGCTGCGCTGGCGGGTGTACCACGGAGTGTCTCTTAAAGCTTGTATTCACTAAAAATCAGTGTATTTTCTCATATTGTAGCGTAAATAACCAAATGCCATCGAAACTACAGGATTAATATGTTTCTAAAGTGTACATACAAAATCGTGGTTTTAGACCGTGAAACGCTCAAATATGATGTAAAAACTGTATCTCAAAACATGTCTCCAAATCACTTGAAAATGCGTTTTCTAAGCGAATTACGCGTTTTTAGGGTGTTTTGCGTAACTTCTATAGTTCAAATCGGCACTCCAGCTGCGCTGGCGAGTGCACCACGGAGTGACTCCAAAAGCTTGTATTCACTAAAAATCAATGTATTTTGTCTTATTGTAGCCTAAATAACGAAGCGCCATCGAAACTATAAGTAGAATATGTTTCCAAAGTGTACATACAAAATCGTCGTTTCAGACCGTGAAACGCTCAAATATGATGTAAAAGGCGTATCTCAAAATATATCTCCAAATCACTTGAAAATGCGTTTTCTAAGCGAATTACGTGTTTTTTAGGTGTTTTGCAATAACTTCTATAGTTCAAATCTGCACTCTAGCTGTGCTGGCGAGTGCACCACGGAGTGCCTCCAAAAGCTTGTATTCACTAAAAATCTGGGTATTTTGTCTTATTGTAGCCTAAATAACCAAGTGCCATCGAAACAACAGGATTAATATATTTCCATAGTGTACATACAAAATTGTCGTTTCAGACCGTGAAACGTTCAAATCTGATGTAAAAACTGTTTCTCAAAACATGTCTCCAAATCATTTGAAAACGCGTTTTCTAAGCGAATTACGTGTTTTTAGAGTGTTTTGCAGTAGGTTCTATAGTTCAAATCGGCACTCTCTCTGCGCTGGCGAGCGCACCACGGAGTATCTCCAAAAGCTTGTATTCACTTAAAATCAGTGTATTTTGTCATATTGTAGCGTAAATAACCAAATGCCATCGAAACTACAGGATGAATATGTTTCTAAAGTGTACATACAAACTCGTCGTTTCAGACCGTGAAACGCTCAAATATGTTGTAAAAACTGATTATTACCCACTCTTGCCCTGAGTGGATAATAATTATGGTAAACAATAAATATACAAAAACTATAAAACTGGGCGACAACGTTAATTTATGGACGATACGAAAAATCTTACTACTATGCCCAGATTTTAAACCCGTGAAACTAATGGTGAGAGCGGCGTAACTCAGTGGTAGATTAGGGGTGAGTTTTACATAAAGAAGAGGGAGAGGGCGCCAGTCGAAATAAAATTCAGCCCCTCTCAACCGCACGTGTGTCGACACATGGCACGGAACTGGGAAAATGCGGCGATAAGGAAATATAGTGATGTTAACGGTAATGATAATAGAGGAATATACTTCGAACATAAACTCTGTACGTAAAATAAAACGAATATTTAATAGCCGTACTTCTACAATCATAAAAAACCTTAAGTTCGGTTCGCGGGCACATTCAAATAGTTTAATAACAAGACAACACTGAATCGTGCATGCCTGCGAGCGTTGACAAAAAGTAACTAGTATTTCCAAAATGGCGCGGGCGATGATGTGTGCGTCGCTGGCCAAGGACATGCGCGTCAATCGCAGTAAATATACAACTTGAACGGTATTCTAACCTAAACGAAGTCGTTCGCAGATTCGTAATCCAGTTTGCAAGTGAATTAAATATACAATTCGACCGCGAATCGGCTTGGTAAACAATGGTGTACGTTGAAAAATTATATAAAGCGTAAGTACAACTAATATAAGTAATCGATTTTGACATTACATAGTACACATGAATGCAGGTTATGAAATATGACAGTACGTTTGATATAAATGAGTTGAACAACAGGAAAGCCGTTGTCCCAATAAATAGCATGGAATAATAAAGTGAAAAAGAACTCTTATCTGGTCGCTGGGCTGACACGGCTGGCTGTGGGTGTGGAGACGACAGATGACAACAAAAGCTCCAATCGCAGACGAGGTGTGTGCAGATAGCCAAACCAGGTTGCACCAGGTGGTTTTCCCGCAAGTACAGGAAACTGTGATGGCGAATCGTGGTGGTAACTTCCAGATAATCAGTCATAGGCGTCAAACAGCACAGGTATTTCATCAACGAATGCTGAACAATCAACCTTGAGGTTCGATACGTGATGTACAGCTCGTGATCGATATGTAAAGTCCCAATCAATGGGGTGACGTCACGATAAACGTAGTGAGAATAAAGTCGATAAATGTACACGTGAACGTGACAAGACGGTAACGTCAAAAACGTAACTTGAAAATAAAACTAGAAATAAAAAATAAAAAGCCTAAAAAGAACGATTACTGTTAGAACTCGAGGCGACGAAAATATAAGAGAACGGTAAGTGAATCACATGTGCAAACTCACCTTAGCTGGTATGCGGCTTTAATAGGAAATTCAGTTGCAGGACTGTGTGTATTAAATCCCGAATACACGGAGGAACCACTCTGTTCCAAAAAAATAGTTGCCGTACAAAAATTCCCTCACACGAGGATGATATTTCGAAAAACGATAAAAACGGTAACTTCAGCGACACCAAAATTGTACGTGCAACTCCACATGCTGCTAACGAAGAAGACTTGAAAAATGAAGATTTTGCAATCCTTTACCAATAAACACGTTAAATCTTTGCACAAGCGTCGGTGGAGGTCGTTCACCTGGCCTTGAGTATGAACTAGCTGAGTGGGTCAAGATGACGAAGACAACCGCAACGCGGGGACGTCATCAAGGTTGACTGAGATGTAGGCATAAGAGAAATCGACATGTAACAACCCCACCCTTACCTCCATAATAAATTTTCTCTGAAAATTTCCGAAGACTGTGCCTCGAACACTAACTAACAGACCGACAAAACATATCAACAAAAATAATCCTAACTCGAAACCTAAATCTATAACCAATGTCCATAGCTGCAGTAGTCGGCAACGAAAGCGGTAAGTAAACAATGACGATAACTAGATCGGTTCATGATCGTGGGGATGTGCTTTCAGGTCTTTGCTGCTCCAGGTTCCGCGCAAGACGTTATACTGAAGATTCTTGAGCTGGTACGTGTCGGTGGAGAGTCTTTTGTGTACCATAAATGGTCCGATGTACTTGTCTGCCAGCTTCGCCGTGTAGTATTGCGCGGCGTTGGACAAGACGTAGTTCTTCCTCCACACCAGCTGATTGGGGTAGAAAGACACTTCACGATGACGTAAGTCATATCTCGCTTTAGCCCTTACGTAAGATTTCTGTAAGCGAGTTCTCACATCGTTATATAATTTGTTGAAACTACATGCCCTACTTTTTAGTTCGTCATGGTCCCTCTTAAATTTCATGTCTTCGTCGAACTTCACTTCCACGTCGTCATTACCCATGAGCACGGCTTCGCGCCCGAAATTTATAAAGTATGGAGTGTGTCCTGTTACTTTATGTCTAGCTGTACGAAGAGCACACGCAACTTTGGGTAAGTATTTGTCCCATTCTTGATGATTGTCTGATACATATGAAATCAACATCGTTTTCAGGACTCGGTTGATGCGCTCCGTCGGATTAGCTTGTGGATGGTAAAGCGATGTATAAGACGACTTAATATTATACGAGTCGAGAAGTCTCGTATATTCACGTGACCGAAACTGAACTCTATTATCCGAAATTATGGTACGTGGTGCACCAAACATCAATATGACGCCATTCTCCAAATGACGCACAACGCTCTGGGCCGTAGCCTTCCTAAGCGGAAAACACAAGCTGAATTTGCTGAAACAGTCGGCAACTACAAATATATAATTATATCCGTGCGATGATCTCGGTAAGGGGCCAATAATATCGGCGCAAATGACCTCCCAAGGCCTGGAAATCAGTGAGTGGCCACCCATTCGTCCAGGGGGCGCTCTCTGCACGCATTTTTGACCAATAGTAAGACTGAGCAACACGATGAAAGGTCTTAAATCCACCAAGATGACCGCTAGTGGGAACATCGTGACATTGCGACATGATCATTTTTCGTTTGTCCTTCGGCACAACCAACTTCCACTGATGTACTCCTCCAGATAATTCTGACCAATCCTGTTTTACGAACTTATACAACTTGCCATCTGTGACACGGAAATCAGGTAAACGTTCGGGATTTCGTAAAACAGTGTCGTAAATTTTTCTATACCATGTAACATTGGTTTCAGATCCCTCGATAACATCAATATGCGGTACGGAACGAGAAAGGGCATCTGGAACCACATGTTCTTTACCAGGTCGATGGATTATCGTGAAGTTGTACTGCTGCAAGCGGACGGACCAACGAGCAAGACGACCGGTCGGATTCTGCAATTTGGAAAGCCATTTCAAAGAAGCGTGATCGGTAATTACGGTAAAATGACTTCCTTCGATATAAGGGCGTAATTTCTCAATCGCAAACAAAACAGCGAGACATTCTTTTTCTGTAGTCGAGAAATTTCGTTCTTGACGTGTCAATGACCTACTTAAATAAGCGATAACTTTATCACCATCATCGTGCTCTTGCGTGAGCACAGCACCGATTCCAAAATCCGAAGCATCAGTCTGCACCACAAATTCTTTCTCAAAATTTGGACGTGATAATACAGGAGCGGAAATAAGACAGTTTTTGAGCTGGTTCCATGATTCTTCACAGCGAGAATCCCAAGCAAATTTATTGTTCTTGCGCAAGAGGTTGGTGATTGGCGCAATAATCGTCGAGAATTTTAGGATGAAGCGGCGGTACCAAGACGCCATTCCCACGGCACGACGTACTTCTGACGTATTTCTCGGCGCTGGGAACTCTACTATAGCGCGAACTTTCTCGGGATCGACATGGAGACCAAACTTGTCTACTACGTAACCGAAATACTTAAGCTCGTCACGGCAAAAGTTACATTTCTCTTTGCTTAAGGTAAGTCCTGCATCCATCAGTCGCTTTAAGACAATCTCTAAAATTTCCAAATGTTTTTCATATGTGTCTGATACGATGATGATGTCGTCTAGGTACACGAACACATACGGCTGTAGATCGTGACCTAGAACGCCGTCAATAAAACGCTGCCAAGTGGCCGGAGCGTTATGTACGCCAAACGGTAGTCTCTTGAACTGGAATAAACCACGATTGGGCACGGTAAAAGCAGTATAGGGACGAGAACCTGTTTCCAGCGGTATTTGCCAATAGGCTGACTTAATGTCGAGAGAGGATAAAAACTTAGCGTCCCTTAACTTGTCTAAAGTCTCGCTAATATACGGTAAAGGGTAAGCAGCTCGAGTGGTGACTCCATTTAATATGCGGTAATCTACACAAAATCTATAACTGCCATCCTTTTTAGGTACTAGGAGGATAGGTGAAGACCAAGGGCTGTTTGAGCGTTCTATGATATCGTGCTTCAACATCTCCTCTAACTCTTTGTCGACGACCTTCTGCATAGCCGGTGATATGGGGTAGTATCTCTGCTTGATAGGTGGACTATCCGTACGTATAACATGCGATACTAAGCTCGTGCAACCAATCTGATCCGGTTGTGTGTTACAAAACATCTTGTCAATCAGCGAGCTCAGTTGTTGTTCCTGTGTGGAGTATAATGCAGAGCGTGACGTAATTACTTAATCGAAAACGGCAGGTGGTTCAGCAGAGAACGTCCAGTCTCCTCTACGTAAATCTGGCACGATACCCATAGTTCTCCAAAAATTTGTGCCAAGGATCAACTCATGCGGAAGCTCCGGGACGACGAGCACATTTACAACTTTAACTGTCTCTCTCAAACGAAATGGAACGGTAATACTGCCTAAACAACGACAACGTTGCCCATTCACTACGGTACAATACAAAATAATTTTCTTAATCGGTAAATTTATATGACTTAAACGATCCCAACCTACTTTTCCATTAATTGTGCATGAAGCACCTGAATCTAACAGACCGAGAAACGGTTCATCATAAATATGGACATTTAAATAAGGACGTTCGTCATCCTTCGCATGAGCGATAATAAAATCAAGGACGTGATTAACTGGAGTCGATTTGAAATCAGGATGCCGCGAGAAACGACTCACTTCCGCGGCTTGTTCGCGTTTCCCGAACACGTAGGACAGGTATTCACCGTGAAATTTACTTTTCCGCATCGGTAACAATACATTTTACGCTGTCTTAAATCACAGCCTGCAGCGCGGTGTTCTGGCTGATCGCAGTTCCAACACTTACGTGAGTGTGGATTAGGCTTTCTGTGTGTCCTTCGAGGATTTTCGGGACGAGAATCGATAGGAGCAGCTTGATGTTCGCTGTCCGCATATACGTACGCTAGATCTGGCTCGTAAGATTGTCCACAGCGAGGTGGAGGTACGTATGCTTCAACTGACACTTTTCTTGCTTCTAATTTGCGACATAACTGTAGCAGGTGCGGTACGGATTCGACGTCAATAAGACCAAGCTGAGTTTGGTAGAAGGGTGCGATATTCCGCAGCAGTATTCGTAGCTTCTACTTTTCGGAGAGTTTCGCTCGTAGACGTGAGAACAGTGTCGTCATTGCTGCAATGTGAATCCCTATGGGTTCACCAGGCCCTTGGGTACGTCTCTTAATCTCATCTACTAGCTTCTCCTCATACTCAATAGGCTGGAATTCTTCCCGTAAGCCTTCTATCAACTCATTCCATGAGGTAAAGGTCTGCTTATTAGCCCTATACCACATTAACGCTGTTCCTTCCAGCAGGTCAACAGCGGTATGCAGCAGCTCGTCACGTGATACATTTCTTGCAACCCGTAATTCGTCGACTCTTTCAACGAAAGCGTTCACCGATATTTGTTTTGTGTCGCCCGAGAATTTAAAACCCCATTTGGATACGGGTACCGTTTTTATCGTCAATCGAGCTGGAGGGGGATCTGAATCTGTATCCGAGCTCGAAGATGCGGAATCTTTATGTTCTCGAATCGTGTTAAGAAAATTAGTCTCGTCAATAGCGGTAGAATTTCTCTTCGATGTTTTAGCACACGATTTCAACTCGGATTCGAGAAGTGCTAATCTTATTAACAGTCGAGACCGCTTTGCGCGATCTTCATCAGATAAAGGTTCGCTATTATTAACACGACCGACGGCATGCGCAATTTTCGTAATAATCTTTCGATATTCCGGTGATGACTTTAATCCTGCAAATTCTCGTATCATGTTACTAATCTCATTCATTTTCTCTTCTAGAGCGATCACATCTTGTTCAAACTTAAAAGGGTACTTAGGTCGTGTAAACGAAGCATTGTGTTCTATTTTGAGAACACTACGTAAAGATTTCCTCATTTGGTCGCAAGAACTCTTTGCTTCAGCAATGCCTCTAATCTTAACTTCATGTCAGTTCATCCTTCGACAACCTGTTAATCTCATAGTTTCCGTCCATGACCGTAACTTAAATTATAATTCCCGAAAGACAATAAATAACTAACTAACTAATCCTAAAACCAAAACTATACCTAAAAGTATTCTAAACCTTCCTAAACTTATCCAAAACTAAACTAAAACTAACTAAAGCGAAATAAACTATCCAAACATCGAAACTGTTTTTATTCTCCGATACGATAACGAAATGACACTAAATGTTTGTTGGCAGAACACCCTATTAACAAAAAAATCCTTAAGCGAAAGTCCACGTTGGATATAACAAGGCCCTTGAGTTGGGCAGAAACAAAGAAAATAGGCCCTCTCGTTGGGCAAAAACAAAGAAAATGGCCCCACGTTGGGCGCCACTTTTTATTACCCACTCTTGCCCTGAGTGGATAATAGTTATGGTAAACGATAAAAATACAAAAACTATAAAACTGGGCGACAACGTTAATTTATAACCGATACGAAAAATCTTACTACTATGCCCAGATTTTAAACCCGTGAAAGTAATGGTGAGAGCGGCGTAACTCAGTCGTAGATTAGGGGTGAGTTTTATATAAAGAAGAGGGAGAGGGCGCCAGTCGAAATGAAATTCAGCCCCTCTCAACCGGACGTGTTTCGACACACGGCACGGAACTGGGAAAATGCGGCGATAAGGAAATATAGTGATGTTAACGGTAATGATAATAGGGGAATATACTTCGAACATAAACTCTGTACATAAAATAAAACGAATATTTAATAGCCGTACTTCTACAATCATAAAAAACCTTAAGTCCGATTCGCGGGAACATTCAAATAGTTTAATAAAAAGACAATACTGAATCGTGCGTGCCTGCGAGCGTTGACAAAAAGTAACTAGTATTTCCAAAATGGCGCGGGCGATGATGTGTGCGTCGCTGGCCAAGGACATGCGCGTCAATCGCAGTAAATATACAACTTGAACGGTATTCTAACCTAAACGAAGTCGTTCGCAGATTCGTAATCCAGTTTACAAGTGAATTAAATATACAAGTCGACCGCGAATCGGCTTGGTAAACAATGGTGTACGTTGAACAATTATATAAAGCGTAAGTACAACTAATATAAGTAATCGATTTTGACATTACATAATACACATGAATGCAGGTTATGAAATATGACAGTACGTTTGATATAAATGAGTTGAACAACAGGGAAGCCGTTGTCCCAATAAATAGCATGGAATAATAAAGTGAAAAAGAACTCTTATCTGGTCGCTGGGCTGACACGCCTGGCTGTGGGTGTGGAGACGACAGATGACACCAAAAGCTCCAATCGCAGACGAGGTGTGTGCAGATAGCCAAACCAGGTTGCACCAGGTGGTTTTCCCGCAAGTACAGGAAACTGTGATGGCGAATCGTGGTGGTAACTTCCAGATAATCAGTCGTAGGCGTCAAACAGCACAGGTATTTCATCAACGAATGCTGAACAATCAACCTTGAGGTTCGATACGTGATGTACAGCTCGTGATCGATATGTAAAGTCCCAATCGACGGGGTGACGTCACGATAAACGTAGTGAGAATAAAGTCGATAAATGTACACGTGAACGTGACAAGACGGTAACGTCAAAAACGTAACTTGAAAATAAAACTAGAAATAAAAAATAAAAAGCCTAAAAAGAACGATTACTGTTAGAAGTCGAGGCGACGAAAATATAAGAGAACGGTAAGTGAATCACATGTGAAAACTCACCTTAGATGGTATGCGGCTTTAATAGTAAATTCAGTTGCAGGACTGTGTGTATTAAATCCCGAATACACGGAGGAACCACTTTGTTCCAAAAAAATAGTTGCCGTACAAAAATTCCCTCACACGAGGATAATATTTCGAAAAACGATAAAAACGGTAACTTCAGCGACACCAAAATTGTACGTGCAACTCCACAGGCTGCTAACGAAGAAGACTTGAAAAATGAAGATTTTGCAATCCTTTACCAATAAACACGTTAAATCTTTGCACAAGCGTCGGTGGAGGTCGTTCACCTGGCCTTGAGAATGAACTAGCTGAGTGGGTCAAGATGACGAAGACGACTGCAACGCGGGGACGTCATCAAGGTTGACTGAGACGTAGGCGTAAAAAAAATCTACATGTAACATGATTCTCAAAACATGTCTCCAAATCACATGAAAATGCGTTTTCTAAGCGAATTTCGTGTTTTTAGGGTGTTTTGCAGTAACTTCTATAGTTCAAATCGGCACTCTAGCTGCGCTGGCGAGTGCACCACGGAGTGTCTCCAAAAGCTTGTATTCACTAAAAATCAGTGTATTTTGTCATATTGTAGCGTAAATAACCAAGTGCCATCGAAACTACAGGATGAATATGTTTCTAAAATGTACATAAAAAATCGTCGTTTCAGACCGTATTACGCTCAAATATGATGTAAAAACTGATTCTCAAAACATGTCTCCAAATCACTTGAAAAGGCGTTTTCTATGCGAATTACGTGTTTTTAGGGTGTTTTGCAGTAACTTCTATAGTTCATATCGGCACTCTAGCTGCGCTGGCGAGTGCACCACGGAGTGACTCCAAAAGCTTGTATTCACTCAAATTCAATGTATTTTGTCATATTGTAGCCCAAATAACGAAGTGCCCTCGAAAGTACAGGTAGCATTTGTTTCCAAAGTGTACATACAAAATCGTCGTTTCAGACCGTGAAACGCTTAAATATGATGTAAAAACTGTTTCTCAAAATTTGTCTCCAAATCACTTGAAAATGCGTTTTCCTACGAATTACGTGTTTTTCAGGAGTTTTGCAATAACTTCTATAGTTCAAATCGGCACTCTAGATGCTCTGGCGAGTGCACCACGGAGTGCCTCCAAAAGCTTGTATTCACTAAAAATCTGTGTATTTTGCCTTAATGTAGCCTAAATAACCAAGTGCCATCGAAACTACAGGATGAATGTTTTTAAAGTGTACATACAAAATCGTCGTTTCAGACCGTGAAACATTCAAACTGATGTAAAAACTGTTTCTCAAAACATGTCTCCAAATCACTTGAAAACGCGTTTTCTAAGCGAATTACGTGTTTTTAGAGTGTTTTGCAGTAACTTCTATAGTTCAAATCGGCACTCTAGCTGCGCTGGCGAGTGCACCACGGAGTGTCTCCAAAAGCTTGTATTCACTAAAAATCAGTGTATTTTGTCATATTGTAGCGTAAATAACCAAGTGCCATCGTATCTACAGGATGAATATGTTTCTAAAATGTACATACAAAATCGTCGTTGCAGACCATGAAACGCTCAAATATGATGTAAAAACTGATTCTGAAAACATGTTTCCAAATCACTTGAAAATGCGCTTTCTAAGCGAATTACGTGTTTTTAGGGTGTTTTGCAGTAACTTCTATAGTTCAAATCGGCACTCTAGCTGCGCTGGCGAGTGCACTACGGAGTGCCTCCAAAAGCTTGTATTCACTAAAAATCAGTGTATTTTGTCTTATTGTAGCCTAAATAACCAAGTGCCATCGAAACTACAGGATGAATATGTTTCAGAAGTGTATATACAAAATCGTCGTTTCAGACCGTGAAACGCTCATATATGATGTAAAAACTGATTCCCAGAACATGTCTCCAAATCACTTGAAAATGCGTTATCTATTCGAATTACGTATTTTTAGGGTGTTTTGCAATAACTTCTATAGTTCAAATTGGCACTCTAGCTGCGCTGGCGAGTGCACCACGGAGTGTCTTCAAAAGCTTGTATTCACTAAAAATCAGTGTGTTTTGTCATATTGTAGCGTAAATAAACAAGTGCAATCGAAACTACAGGATGAATATGTTTCTAAATAACGAAGTGCTATCAAAACATGTCTCCAAATCACTTGAAAATGCGTTTTCTAAGGGAATTACGTGTTTTTAGGGTTTTTTGCAATAACTTCTATAGTTCAAATCGGCACTCTAGCTGCGCTGGTGAGTGCACCACGGAGTGACTCCAAAAACTTGTATTCACTAAAAATCAATGTATTTTGTCTTATTGTAGCCTAAATAACGAAGTGCCATCGAAACTACAGGTAGAATATGTTTCCAAAGTGTACATGCCAAATCGTCGTTTCAGACCGTGAAACGCTCAAATATGATGTAAAAACTGTATTTCAAAATATGTCTCCAAATCAGTTGAAAATGCGTTTTCTAAACGAATTACGTGTTTTTAAGGTGTTTTGCAATAAATTCTATAGTTCAAATCGGCACTCTAGCTGCGCTGGCGAATGCACCACGGAGTGCCTCCAAAAGCTTGTATTCACTAAAAATCTGTGTATTTTGTCTTATTGTAGCCTAAATAACCAAGTGCCATCGAAACTACATCATGAATATGCTTTCAAATTGTACATACAAAATCGTCGTTTCAGACCGTGAAACGTTCAAATATGATGTAAAAACTGTTTCTCAAAACATGTCCCCAATTCACTTGAAAACACGTTTTCTAAGTGAATTACGTGTTTTTAGAGTATTTTGCAGTAACTTCTATATTTCAAATCGGCTCTCTAGCTGCGGTGGCGAGTGCACCACGGAGTGTCTCCAAAGCTTGTATTCACTAAAAATCAGTGTATTTTGTCATATTGTAGCGTAAATAACCTAGTGTCATCGAAACTACAGGATGAATATTTTTCCAAAGTGTACATAGAAAATCGTCGTTTCAGACCGTGAAACGCTCAAATATGATGTATAAACTGTATCTCAAAATATGTCTCCAAATCACTTGAAAATGCGTTTTCTAAGCGAATTACGTGTTTTTAAGTTGTTTTGCAATAACTTCTATAGTTCAAATCGGCACTCTAGCTGCGCTGGCGAGTGCACCACAGAGTGCCTCCAAAAGCTTGTATTCACTAAACATCTGTGTATTTTGTCTTATTGTTTTCAAAGTGTACATACAAAATCGTCGTTTCAGACCGTGAAACGTTCAAACTGATGTAAAAACTGTTTCTCAAAACATGTCTCCAAATCACTTGAAAACCCGTTTTCTAAGCGAATTACGCGTTTTTAGAGTGTTTTGCAGTAACTTCTATAGTTCAAATCGGCACTCTAGCTGCGCTGGTTAGTGCACCACGGAGTGTCTCCAAAAGCTTGTATTCACTAAAAATCAGTGTATTTTGTCATATTGTAGCGTAAATAACGAAGTGCCATCGAATCTACAGGATGAATATGTATCTAAAGTGTACATACAAAATCGTCGTTTCAGACCGTGAAACGCTCAAATACGATGTAAAAACTGTATCTGAAAATATGTCTCCAAATCACTTGAAAACGTGGTTTCTAAGCGAATTAAGTGTTTTCAAGGTGTTTTGCAATAACTTCTTAAGTTCAAATTGGCACTTTAGCTGCGCTGGCGAATGCACCACGGAGTGCCTCCAAAAGCTTTTATTCACTAAAAACCTATGTATTTTGTCTTATTGTAGCCTAAATAACCAAGTGCCATCGAAACTACAGGATGAATATGTTTCCAAAGTGTACATACAAAATCGTCGTTTCAGACCGTTAAACGTTCAAATCTGATGTAAAAACTGTTTCTCAAAACATGTCTCCAAATCACTTGAAAACGTGGTTTCTAAGCGAATTACGTGTTTTCAAGGTGTTTTGAAATAACTTCTATAGTTCAAATCGGCACTCTAGCTGCGCTGGCGAATGCACCACGGAGTGCCTCCAAAAGCTTTTATTCACTAAAAACCTATGTATTTTGTCTTATTGTAGCCTAAATAACCAAGTGCCATCGAAACTACAGGATGAATATGTTTCCAAAGTGTACATACAAAATCGTCGTTTCAGACCGTTAAACGTTCAAATCTGATGTAAAAACTTTCTCAAAACATGTCTCCAAATCACTTGAAAGCGTGGTTTCTAAGCGAATTACGTGTTTTCAAGGTGTTTTGCAATAACTTCTATAGTTCAAATCGGCACTCTAGCTGCGCTGGCGAATGCACCACGGAGTGCCTCCAAAAGCTTGTATTCACTAAAAACCTGTGTATTGTAGCCTAAATAACCAAGTGCCATCGAAACTACAGGTAGAATATGTTTCCAAAGTGTACATACAAATTCGTCGTTTCAGACCGTGAAACGCTCAAATACGATGTAAAAACTGTATCTGAAAATATGTCTCCAAATCAATTGAAAACGTGGTTTCTAAGCGAATTAAGTGTTTTTAAGGTGTTTTGCAATAACTTCTATAGTTCAAATCGGCACTCTAGCTGCGCTGGCAAATGCACCACGGGGTGCCTCCAAAAGCTTGTATTCACTAAAAACCAGGGTATTTTGTCTTATTGTAGCCTAAAAACCAAGTGCCATCGAAACTACAGGATGAATATGTATCCAAAGTGTACATATAAAATCGTCGTTTCAGACCGTGAAACGTTCAAATCTGATGTAAAAACTGTTTCTCAAAACATGTCTCCACATCATTTGAAAACGCGTTTTCTAAGCGAATTATGTGTTTTTAGAGTGTTTTGCAGTAACTTCTATAATTCAAATCGGCACTCTAGCTGCGCTGGCGAGCGCACCACGGAGTGTCTCCAAAAGCTTGTATTCACTAAAAATCAGTGTATTTTGTCATATTGTAGCCTAAATAACCAAGTGCCATCGAAACTACAAGATGAATATGTTTCTAAAGTGTTCATACAAAATCGTCGTTTTAGACCGTGACACGCTCAAATATGATGTAAAAACTGATTCTCAAAACATGTCTCCAAATCACTTGAAAATGCGTTTTCTAAGCGAATTACGTGTTTCTAGGGTGTTTAGCAGTTACTTCTATAGTGCAAATCAGCACTCTAGCTGCGCTGGCGAGTGCACGACGGAGTGATTCCAAAAGCTTGTATTCACTAAAAATCAATGTATTTTGTCTTATTGTAGCCTAAATATCAAAGTGCCATCGAAACTACAGGTAGAATATGTTTCCAAAGTGTACATACAAAACCGTCGTTTCAGACCGTGAAACGCTCAAATACGATGTAAAAACTGTATCTCGAAATATGTCTCCAAATCACTTGAAAATGCGGTTTCTAAGCGAATTACGTGTTTTTAAGGTGTTTTGCAATAACTTCTATAGTTCAAATCGGCACTCTAGCTGCGCTAGTACCTCCAAAAGCTTGTATTCACTAAAAACCTGTGAGTTTTATGTTATGTTAGCCTAAATAACCTAGTGCCATCGAAACTACAGGATGAATATGTTTCCAAAGTGTACATACAAAATCGTCGTTTAAGACCGTGAAACGTTCAAATCTGATGTAAAAACTGTTTCTCAAAACATGTCTCCAAATCACTTGAAAACGTGTTTTCTAAGCGAATTACGTGTTTTCAAGGTGTTTTGCAATAACTTCTATAGTTCAAATCGGCACTCTAGCTGCGCTGGCGAGTGCACCACGGAGTGCCACCAAAAGCTTGTATTAACTAAAAACCTGTGTATTTTGTCTTATTGTAGCCTAAATAACCAAGTGCCATCGAAACTACAGGATGAATATGTTTCCAAAGTGTACATACAAAATCGTCGTTGCAGACCGTGAAACGTTCAAATCTGATGTAAAAACTGTTTCTCAAAACATGTCTCCAAATCGCTTGAAAACGCGTTTTCTAAGCGAATTATGTGTTTTTAGAGTGTTTTGCAGTAACTTCTATAGTTCAAATCGGCACTCTAGCTGCGCTGGCGAGTGCACCACGGAGTGACTCCAAAAGCTTGTATTCTCTAAAAATCAATGTATTTTGCCATATTGTAGCCTAAATAACGAAGTGCCATCTAAACTACAAGTAGAATATGTTTCCAAAGTGTACATATAAAATCGTCGTTTCAGACCGTGAAACGCTCAAATATGATGTAAAAACTGTATCTCAAAATATGTCTCCAAATCAGTTGAAAATGCGTTTTCTAAGCGAATTACGTGTTTTTAAGGTGTTTTGCAATAACTTCTATAGTTCAAATCGGCACTCTAGCTGCGCTGGCGAGTGCACTACGGAGTACCTCCAAAAGCTTGTTTTCACTAAAAATCCATGTATTTTGTCATATTGTAGCGTAAATAACCAAGTGCCATCGAAACTACAAGATGAATATGTTTCTAAAGTGTACATACAAAATCGTCGTTTCAGACCGTGAAATGCTCAAATATGATGTAAAAACTGTATCTCAAAATATGTCTCCAAATCACTTGAAAATGCGTTTTCTAAGCGAATTACGTAATTTTTAAGGTGTTTTGAAATAACTCCTATAGTTCAAATCGGCACTCTAGCTGCGCTGGCGAGTGCACAACGGAGTGCCTCCAAACGCTTGTATTTACTAGAAATCTGTGTATTTTGTCTTATTGTAGCCTAAATAACCAAGTGCTATCGAAACTACAGGATGAATATGTTTCCAAAGTGTACATACAAAATCGTCGTTTCAGACCGTGAAACGTTCAAATCTGATGTAAAAACTGATTCGCAAAACATG
Source organism: Harpalus rubripes (assembly GCA_963082715.1). NCBI lineage: Eukaryota > Metazoa > Arthropoda > Insecta > Coleoptera > Carabidae > Harpalus > Harpalus rubripes. The sequence goes on along the minus strand of OY720448.1, from coordinate 41,438,107 downwards.
TCTCCAAATCACTTAAAAATGCATTTTCTATTCGAATTACGTGTTTTTAGGGTGTTTTGCAATAACTTCTATAGTTCAAATCGGCACTCTAGCTGCGCTGGCGAGTGCACCACGGAGTGACTGCAAAAGCTTGTATTCACTAAAATTCCATGTATTTTGTCATATTGTAGCGTAAATAACCAAGTGCCTTTGAAACTACAGGATGATTATGTTTCCAAAGTGTACATACAAAATCGTCGTTTCAGACTGTGAAACGGTCAAATATGATGTAAAAATTGTATCTTAATATATGTCTCCAAATCACTTGAAAATGCGTATTCTAAGCGAAATACGTGTTTGTGGGTGTTTTGCAGTAACTTGTATAGTTAAAATTGACACTCTAGCTGCGCTGGCGAGCGCACCACGGAGTGATTCCAAAAGCATGTATTCACTAAAAATCAATATATTTTGTCTTATTGTAGCTTAAATAACCAAGTGCCATCGATACTACAGGATGAACATGTTTCCAAAGTGTACATACAAAATCGTCGTTTCAGACCTTGAAACGCTCAAATATGATGTAAAAACTGTATCTCAAAATATGTCTCCAAATCACTTGAAAATGCGTTTTCTATGCGAATTATGTGTTTTTAAGGTGTTTTGCAATAACTTCTATAGTTCAAATCGGCACTCTAGCTGCGCTGGCGAGTGCACCATGGAGTGCCTCCAAAAGCTTGTATTCACAAAAAATCAGTGTATTTTGTCATATTGTAATGTAAATAACCAAGTGCCATCGAAACTACAGGATGAATATGTTTCCAAAGTGTACATACAAAATCGTCGTTTCAGACTGTGAAACGCTCAAATATGATGTAAAAATTGTATCTTAATATATTTCTCCAAATCACTTGAAAATGCGTATTCTAAGCGAAATACGTGTTTGTGGGTGTTTTGCAGTAACTTCTATAGTTCAAATCGGCATTCTAGCTGCGCTGGCGAGTGCACCACGGAGTACCTCTAAAAGCTTATTTTCACTAAAATTCCATGTATTTTGTCATATTGTAGCGTAAATAAACAAGTGCCTTCGAAACTACAGGATGAATATGTTTCTAAAGTGTACATACAAAATAGTCGTTTCAGACCGTGAAACGTTCAAATCTGATGTAAAAACTGTTTCTCAAAACATGTCCCCAATTCACTTGAAAACACGTTTTCTAAGCGAATTACGTGTTTTTAGAGTGTTTTGCAGTAACTTCTATAGTTCAAATCGGCTCTCTAGCTGCGCTGGCGAGTGCACCACGGAGTGTCTCCAAAAGCTTGTGTTCACTAAAAATCAGCGTATTTTGTCATATTGTAGCGTAAATAACCAAGTGCCATCGAAACTACAGTATGAATATTTTTCCAAAGTGTACATAGAAAATCGTCGTTTCAGACCGTGAAACGCTCAAATATGATGTAAAAACTGTATTTCAAAATATGTTTCCAATTCACTTGAAAATGCGTTTTCTAAGCGAATTACGTGTTTTTAAGCTGTTTTGCAATAACTTCTATAGTTCAAATCGGCACTCTAGCTGCGCTGGCGAGTGCGTACCACGGAGAGCCTCCAAAAGCTTGTATTCACTAAAAATCTGTGTATTTTGTCTTATTGTAGCGTAAATAACCAAGTGCCATCGACACTACAGGATGAATATATTTCCAAAGTGTACGTACAAAATCGTCGTTTCAGACCGTGAAACGTTCAAATCTGATGTAAAAACTGTTTCTCAAAACATGTCCCCAATTCACTTGAAAACGCGTTTTCTAAGCAAACTACGTGTTTTTAGAGTGTTTTGCAGTAACTTCTATAGTTTAAATTGGCACTCTAGCTGCGCTGGCGAGTGCAACACGGAGTGTCTCCAAAAGCTTGTATTCACTAAAAATCAGTGTATTTTGTCATATTGTAGCGTAAATAACCAAGTGCCATCGACACTACAGGATGAATATATTTCCAAAGTGTACGTACAAAATCGTCGTTTCAGACCGTGAAACGTTCAAATCTGATGTAAAAACTGTTTTTCAAAACATGTCCCCAATTCACTTGAAAACGCGTTTTCTAAGGGAATTACTTGATTTTAGAGTGTTTCGCAGTAACTTCTATAGTTCATATAGGCTCTCTAGCTGCGCTGGCGAGTGCACAACGGGGTGACTCCAAAAGCTTGTATTCACTAAAATTCAATGTATTTTGTCATATTGTAGCCTAAATAACGAAGTGCCATCGAAACTACAGGTAGCATTTGTTTCCAAAGTGTACATACAAAATCATCGTTTCAGACCGAGAAACGCTTAAATATGATGTAAAAACTGTATCTCAAAATTTGTCTCCAAATCACTTGAAAATGCGTTTTCTAAACGAATTACGTGTTTTTAAGGAGTTTTGCAATAACTTCTATAGTTCAAATCGGCACTCTAGCTGCGCTGGCGAGTGCACCACGGAGTACCTCCAAAAGCTTGTATTCACTAAAACTCTGTGTATTTTGTCTTAATGTAGCCTAAATATCCAAGTGCCATCGAAACTACAGGATGAATGTTTTCAAAGTGTACATACAAAAACGTCGTTTCAGACCGTGAAACGTTCAAACTGATGTAAAAACTGTTTCTCAAAACATGTCTCCAAATCACTTGAAAACGCGTTTTCTAAGCGAATTACGTGTATTCAGAGTGTTTTGCAGTAACTTCTATAGTTCAAATCGGCACTCTAGCTGCGCTGGCGAGTGCACCACGGAGTGTCTCCAAAAGCTTGTATTCACTAAAAATCAGTGTATTTTGTTATATTGTAGAGTAAATAACCAAGTGCCATCGAATCTACAGGATGAATATGTTTCTAAAGTGTACATACAAAATCGTCGTTTCAGACCGTGAAAAACTGATTCTCAAAACATGTCTCCAAATCACTTGAAAACGCGTTTTCTAAGCGAATTACGTGTTTTTAGGGTGTTTTGCAGTAACTTCTATAGTTCAAATCGGCACTCTAGCTGCGCTGGCGAGTGCACCACGGAGTGACTCCAAAAGCTTGTATTCTCTAAAAATCAATGTATTTTGCCTTATTGTAGCCTAAATAACGAAGTGCCATTTAAACTACAGGTAGAATATGTTTCCAAAGTGTACATACAAAATCGTCGTTTCAGACCGTGAAACGCTCAAATATGATGTAAAAACTGTATCTCAAAATATTTGTCCAAATCACTTGAAAATGCGTTTTCTAAGCGAATTATGTATTTTAAAAGTGTTTTGCAATAACTTCTATAGTTCAAATCGGCACTCTAGCTGCGCTGGCGAATGCACGACGGAGTGCCCCCAAAAGCATGTATTCACTAAAAACCTGTGTATTTTGTCTTATTGTAGCCTAAGTAACCAAGTGCCATCGAAACTACAGGTTCAAATCTGATGTAAAAACTGTATCTCAAAATGTCTCCAAATCACTTGAAAACGCGTTTTGTAAGCGAATTAAGTTTTTTTAAGAGTGTTTTGCAGTAACTTCTATAGTTCAAATCGGCACTCTAGCTGCGCTGGCGAGTGCACCACGGAGTGACTCCAAAAGCTTGTATTCACTAAAAATCAATGTATTTTGTCTTATTGTGGCCTAAGTAACCAAGTGCCATCGAAACTACAGGATGAATATGTTTCTAAAGTGTACATACAAAATCGTCGTTTCAGACCGTGAAACGCTCAAATACGATGTAAAAACTGTATCTGAAAATATGTCTCCAAATCACTTGAAAACGTGGTTTCTAAGCGAATTACGTGTTTTCAAGGTGTTTTGCAATAACATCTATAGTTCAAATCGGCACTCTAGCTGCGCTAGCGAATGCACCACGGAGTGCCTCCAAAAGCTTGTAGTCACTAAAAACCTGTGTATTTTGTCTTATTGTAGCCTAAATAACCAAGTGCCATCGAAACTACAGGATGAATATGTTTCCAAAGTGTACATACAAAATCGTCGTTTCAGACCGTTAAACGTTCAAATCTGATGTAAAAACTATTTCTCAAAACATGTCTCCACATCATTTGAAAACGCGTTTTCTAAGCGTATTATGTGTTTTTCAGACCGTGAAACGCTCAAATACGGTGTAAAAACTGTATGTCGATATATGTCTCCAAATCACTTGAAAATGCGGTTTCTAAGCGAATTACATGTTTTTAAGGTGTTTTGCAATAACTTCTATAGTTCAAATCGGCACTCTAGCTGCGCTGGCGAGTGCACCACGGAGTACCTCCAAAAGCTTGTATTCACTAAAAACCTGTGAATTTTGTGTTATGGTAGCCTAAATAACCAAGTGCCATCGAAACTACAGGATGAATGTTTCCGAAGTGTACATACAAAATCGTCGTTTCAGACCGTGAAACGCTCAAATATGATGTAAAAACTGATTCTCAAAACATGTCTCCAAATCACTTGAAAATGCGTTTTCTATTCGAATTACGTGTTTTTAGGGTGTTTTGCTATAACTTCTATAGTTCAAATCGGCACTCTAGCTGCGCTGGCGAGTGCACCACGGAGTGACTCCAAAAGCTTGTATTCACTAAAAATCCATGTATTTTGTCATATTGTAGCGTAAATAACCAAGTGCCATCGAAACTACAGGATGAATATGTTTCTAAAGTGTACATACAAAATCGTCGTTTCAGACCGTGAAACGCTCAAATATGATGTAAAAACTGTATCTCAAAACATGCCTCCAAATCACTTGAAAATGCGTTTTCTAAGCGAATTACGTAATTTTTAAGGTGTTTTGAAATAACTCCTATAGTTCAAATCGGCACTCTAGCTGCGCTGGCGAGTGCACCACGGAGTGCCTCCAAACGCTTGTATTCACTAGAAATCTGTGTATTTTGTCTTATTGTAGCCTAAATAACCAAGTGCCATCGAAACTACAGGATGAATATGTTTCCAAAGTGTACATACAAAATCGTCGTTTCAGACCGTGAAACGTTCAAATCTGACGTACAAACTGTTTCTCAAAACATGTCTCCAAATCACTTGAAAACGCGTTTTCTAAGCGAATTACGTGTTTTAGAGTGTTTTGGAGTAACTTCTATAGTTCAAATCGGCACTCTAGCTGCGCTGGCGAGTGCACCACGGAGTGTCTTCAAAAGCTTGTATTCACTAAAAAACAGTGTATTGTATCATATTGAAGCGTAAATAACCAAGTGCAATCAAAACTACAGGATGAAAATGTTACTAAAGTGTACATACAAAATCGTCGTTTCAGAACGTGAAACGCTCAAATATGATGTAAAAACTGATTCTCAAAACATGTCTCCAAATCACTTAAAAATGCGTTTTCTAAGCGAACTACGTGTGTTTAGGGTGTTTTGCAGTAATTTCTATAGTTCAAATCAGCACTCTAGCTGCGCTGGCGAGTGCACCACGGAGTGACTCCACAAGCTTGTATTCACTAAAAATCAATGTATTTTGTCTTATTGTAGCCTAAATAACGAAGTGTTATCGAAACTACAGGTAGAATATGTTTCCAAAGTGTACATACAAAATCGTCGGTTCAGACCGTGAAACGCTCAAATATGATTTAAAAACTGTATCTCAATATATGTCTCCAAATCACTTGAAAATGCGTTTTCTAAGCGAATTACGTGTTTTTAGGGTGTTTTGCAGTAACTTCTATAGTTCAAATTGGAACTCTAGCTGCGCTGGCAAGTGCACCACGGAGTGACTCCAAAAGCACGTATTCACTAAAAATCAGTGTATTTTGTCTTATTGTAGCCTCAATAACGAAGTGTTATCGAAACTACAGGTAGAATATGTTTCCAAAGTGTACATACAAAATCGACGTTTCTGACCGTGAAACGCTCAAATATGATGTAAAAACTGTATCTCAAAATATGTCACCAAATCACTTGAAAATACGTTTTCTAATCGAATTACATGTTTTTAAGGTGTTTTACAATAACTTCTATAGTACAATTTGGCACTCTAGCTGCGCTGGCGAGTGCACCACGGTGTGCCTCCAAAAGCTTGTATTCACTAAAAATCTGTGTATTTTGTCATATTGTAGCCTAAATAACCAAGTGCCATTGAGACTACAGGATGAATATGTTTCCAAAGTGTACATACAAAATCGTCGTTTCAGACCGTGAAACGCTCAAATCTGATGAAAAAACTGTTTCTCAATATATGTCTCTAATTCACTTGAAAACGTGTTTTCTAAGCGAATTACGTGTTTTTAGAGTGTTTTGCAATAACTTCTACAGTTCAAATCGGCATTCTAGCTGCGCTGGCGAGTGCACCACGGAGTGTCTCCAAAAGTTTGTATTCACTAAAAATCAGTGTATTTTGTCATATTGTACTGTAAATAACCAAGTGCCATCGAAACTACAGGACGAATTTGTTTCTAAGTTGTACATACAAAATCGTCGTTTCAGACCGTGAAACGCTCAAATAAGATGTAAAAACTGATTCTCAAAACATGTCTCCAAATCACTTGAAAATGCGTTTTCTAAGCGAGATACGTGGTTTTAAGGTGTTTTGCAATAACTTCTATAGTTCAAATCGGCACTCTAGCTGCGATGGCGAGTGCACCACGGAGTGCCTCCAAAAGCTTGTATTCACTAAAAATCAGTGTGTTTTGTCATATTGTAGCGTAAATAACCAAATGCCATCGAAAATACAGGATGAATATGTTTCTAAAGTGTACATACAAAATCGTCGTTTCAGACCGTGAAACGCTCAAATATGATGTAAAAACTGATTCTCAAAACATGTCTCCAAATCATTTGAAAATGCGTTTTCTAAGCGAATTACGTGTTTTTAGGGTGTTTTGCAGTAACTTCTATAGTTCAAATCGGCACTCTAGCTGCGCTGGCGAGTGCACCACGGAGTGCCTCCAAAAGATTGTATACACTAAAAATCTGTGTATTTTGTCTTATTGTAGCCTAAATAGCCAAGAGCCATCGAAACTACAGGATGAATATGTTTCCGAAGTGTATATACAAAATCGTCGTTTCAGACCGTGAAACGCTCAAATATGATGTAAAAACTGATTCTCAGAACATGTCTCCAAATCACTTGAAAATGCGTTTTCTATTCGAATTACGTGTTTTTAGGTTGTTTTGCAGTAATTTCTATAGTTCAAATCGGCACTCTAGCTGCGCTGGCGAGTGCACCACGGATTGTCTCCAAAAGCTTGTATTCACTAAAAATCAGTGTATTTTGTCATATTGTAGCGTAAATAACCAAGTGCCATTGAAACTACAGGATGATTATGTTTCCAAAGTGTACATACAAAATCGTCGTTTCAGACCGTGAAACGCTCAAATATGATGTAAATTTGTATCTTAATATATGTCTCCAAATCACTTGAAAATGCGTATTCTAAGCGAATTATGTGTTTGTGGGTGTTTTGCAGTAACTTCTATAGTTCAAATTGGCACTCTAGCTGCGCTGGCGAGTGCACCACGGAGTGATTCCAAAAGCATGTATTCACTAAAAATCAATATATTTTGTCTTATTGTAGCTTAAATAACCAAGTGCCATCGATACTACAGGATGAACATGTTTCCAAAGTGTACATTCAAAATCGTCGTTTCGGACCGTGAAACGCTCAAATATGATGTAAAAACTGTATTTTAAAATATGTCTCCAAATCACTTGAAAATGCGTTTTCTAAGCGAATTACGTGTTTTTAAGGTGTTTTAAAATAAGTCCTATAGTTCAAATCGGCACTCTAGCTGCGCTGGCGAGTTCACACGGAGTGCCTCCAAACGCTTGTATTCACTAGAAATCTGTGTATTTTGTCTTATTGTACCCTAAATAACCAAGTGCTATCGAAATTACAGGATGAATATGTTTCCAAAGTGTACATACAAAATCGTCGTTTCAGACTGTGAAACGTTCAAATCTGATGTAAAAACTGTTTCTCAAAACATGTCTCCAAATCACTTGAAAACGCGTTTTCTAAGCGAATTACGTGTTTTAGAGTGTTTTGGAGTAACTTCTATAGTTCAAATTGGCACTCTAGCTGCGCTGGCGAGTGCACCACGGAGTGTCTTCAAAAGCTTGTATTCACTAAAAAACAGTGTATTTTATCAAATTGTAGCGTAAATAACCAAGTGTTATCGAAACTACAGGATGAATATGTTTTTAAAGTGTACATACAAAATCGTCGTTTCAGACCGTGAAACGCTCAAATATGATGTAAAAACTGATTCTCAAAATATGTCTCCAAATCACTTGAAAAAGTGTTTTCTAAGCGAATTACGTGTTTTTAAGGTGTTTTGAATAACTCCTATAGTTCAAATCGGCACTCTAGCTGCGCTGGCGAGTGCACCACGGAGTGCCTCCAAACGCTTGTATTCACTAGAAATCTGTGTATTTTGTCTTATTGTAGCCTAAATAACCAAGTGCCATCGAAACCACAGGATAAATATGTTTCCAAAGTGTACATACAAAATCGTCGTTTCAGACCGTGAAACGTTCAAATCTGATGTAAAAACTGTTTCTCAAAACATGTCTCTGAAACACTTGAAAACGCGTTTTCTAAGCGAATTTCGTGTTTTAGAGTGTTTTGGAGTAACTTCTATAGTTCAAATCGGCACTCTAGCTGCGCTGGCGAGTGCACCACGGAGTGTCTTTAAAAGCTTGTATTCACTAAAAAACAGTGTATTTTATCAAATTGTAGCGTAAATAACCAAGTGCCATCAAAACTACAGGATGAATATGTTACTAAAGTGTACATGCAAAATCGTCGTTTCAGAACGTGAAACGCTCAAATATGATGTAAAAACTGATTCTCAAAACTTGTCTCCAAATCACTTGAAAATGAGTTTTCTAAGCGAACTACGTGTGTTTAGGGTGTTTTGTAGTAACTTCTATAGTTCAATTCGGCTCTCTAGATGCGCTGGCGAGTGCACCACGGAGTGTCTCCAAAGCTTGTATTCACTAAAAATCAGTGTATTTTGTCATATTGTAGCGTAAATATCCAAGTGCCATCGAAACTACAGGATGAGTATGTTTCCAAAGTGTACATAGAAAATCGTCGTCTCAGACCGTGAAACGCTCAAATATGATGTAAAAACTTTATCTCAAAATATGTCTCCAAATCACTTGTAAATGCGTTTTCTAAGCGAATTACGTGTTTTTAAGATGTTTTGCAATAACTTCTATAGTTCAAATAGGCACTCTAGCTGCGCTGGCGAGTGCACCACGGAGTGCCTCCAAAAGCTTGTATTCACTAAAAATCTGTGTATTTTTTCTTATTGTAGCCTAAATAACCAAGTGCCATCGAAACTACAGGATGAATATGTTTCCAAAGTATACATACAAAATCGTCGTTTCAGACCGTGAAACGTTCAAATCTGATGTAAAAACTGTTTCTCAAAACATGTCCCCAATTCACTTGAAAACGCGTTTTCTAAGCAAATTACGTGTTTTTAGAGTGTTTTGCAGTAAATTCTATAGTTCAAATCGGCACTCTAGCTGCGCTAGCGAGTGCACCACGGAGTGACTCCAAAAGCTTGTATTCACTAAAAATCAATGTATTTTGTCTTATAGTAGCCTAAATAACGAAGTGCCATCGAAACTACAGGTAGAATATGTTTCCAAAGTGTACATACAAAATCGTCGTTTCAGACCGCGAAACGCTCAAACATGATGTAAAAACTGTATCTCAAAATATGTCTCTAAATAACTTAAAAATGCGTTTTCTAAGCGAATTACGTTGACTTACGTTACTTTTTGCAATAACTTCTATAGTTCAAATCGGCACTCTAGCTGCGCAGGCGAGTGCACCACGGAGTACCTCCAAAAGCTTGTATTCACTAAAAACCTGTTTATTTTGTCTTATTGTAGCCTAAATAACCAAGTGCCATCGAAACTACAGGATGAATATGTTTCCAAAGTGTACATACAAAATCGTCGTTTAAGACCGTGAAACGTTCAAATCTGATGTAAAAACTGTGTCTCAATACATATCTCCAAATCACTTGAAAACACGTTTTCTAAGCGAATTACGTGTTTTTAGAGTGTTTTGCAGTAACTTCTACAGTGCAAATCGGCTCTCTAACTGCGCTGGCGAGTGCATCACGGAGTGTCTCCAAAAGCTTGTATTCACTAAAAATCAGTGTATTTTGTCATATTGTAGCGTAAATTACCAAGTGCCATCGAAACTACAGGATGAATATTTTTCCAAAGTGTACATAGAAAATCGTCGTTTCAGATCGTGAAACGCTCAAATATGATGTAAAAACTGATTCTCAAAACATGTCTCCAAATCACTTGAAAACGCGTTTTCTAAGCGAATTACGTGTTTTTAGAGTGTTTTGCAGTAACTGCTATAGTTCATATCGGCACTCTAGCTGCGCTGGCGAGTGCACCACGGAGTACCTCAAAAAGCTTGTATTCACTTAAAATCTGTGTATTTTGTCTTAATGTAGCCAAAATATCCAAGTGCCATCGAAAGTACAGGATGAACGTTTTCAAAGTGTACATACAAAATCGTCGTTTCAGACCGTGAAACGTTCAAACTGATGTAAAAACTGTTTCTCAAAACATGTCTCCAAATCACTTGAAAACGCGTTTTCTAAGCGAATTACGTGTATTTAGAGTGTTTTGCAGTAACTTCTATAGTTCAAATCGGCACTCTAGCTGCGCTGGCGAGTGCACCACGGAGTGTCTCCAAAAGCTTGTATTCTCTAAAAATCATTGTATTTTGCCTTATTGTAGCCTAAATAACGAAGTGCCATTTAAACTACAGGTGGAATATGTTTCCAAAGTGTACATACAAAATCGTCGTTTCAGACCGTGAAACGCTCAAATATGATGTAAAAACTGTATCTCAAAATGTCTCCAAATCACTTGAAAATGTGTTTTCTAAGCGAATTACGTGTTTTTAAGGTGTTTTGCAATAACTTTTATAGTTCAAATCGGCACTCTAGCTGCGCTGGCAAGTGCACCACGGAGTGCCCCCAAAAGCTTGTATTTACTAAAAATCTGTGTATTTTGTCTTATTGTAGCCTAAATAACCAAGAGCCATCGAAACTACAGGATGGATATGATTCCAAAGTGTACATACAAAATCGTCGTTTCAGACCGTGAATCGTTCAAATCTGATGTAAAAACTGTATCTCAAAATGTCTCCAAATCACTTGAAAACGCGTTTTGTAAGCGAATTAAGTTTTTTTAAGAGTGTTTTGCAGTAACTTGTATAGTTCAAATCGGCACTCTAGCTGCGCTGGCGAGTGCACCACGGAGTGTCTCCAAAAGCTTGTATTCACTTAAAATCATTGTATTTTGTCATATTGTAGCGTAAATAACCAAGTGTCATCGAAACTACAGGATGAATATGTTTCTAAAGTGTACATACAAAATCGACGTTTCTGACCGTGAAACGCTCAAACATGATGTAAAAGCTGATTCTCAAACATGTCTCCAAATCACTTGAAAGTGCGTTTTCTAAGCGAATTACGTGTTATTAGGGTGTTTTGTAGTAACTTCTATAGTTCAAATCGGCACTCTAGCTGCGCTGGCGAGTGCACCACGGAGTGACTCCAAAAGCTTGAATTCACTAAAAATCAATGTATTTTGTCTTATTGTAGCCTAAATAACGAAGTGCCATCGAAACTACAGGTAGAATATATTTCCAAAGTGTACATACAAAATCGTCGTTTCAGACCGTGAAACGCTCAAATATGATATAAAACTGTATCTCAAAATATGTCTCCAAATCACTTGAAAATGCGCTTTCTAAGCAAATTGCGTATTTTTAAGGTGTTTTGCAATAACTTCTATAGTTCAAATCGGCACTCTAGCTGCGCTGGCGAGTGCACCACGGAGTACCTCCATAAGCTTGTATTCCCTAAAAATCTGTGTATTTTGTCTTATTGTAGCCTAAATAACCAAGTGCCATCGAAACTACAGGTTGAATATGTTTCCAAAGTGTACATACAAAATCGTCGTTTCAGACCGTGAATCGTTCAAATCTGATGTAAAAACTGTTTCTCAAAACATGTCTCCAAATCACATGAAAACGCGTTTTCTAAGCGAATTACGTGCTTTTAGAGTGTTTTGCAGTAACTTCTATAGTTCAAATCGGCACTCTAGCTGCGCTGGCGAGTGCACCACTGGGTGTCTCCAAAAGCTTGTATTTACTAAAAATCAGTGTATTTTGTCATATTGTAGCCTAAATAACGAAGTGCCATCGAAACTACGGGTAGAATATGTTTCCAAAGTGTACATACCAAATCGTCGTTTCAGACCGTGAAACGCTCAAATATGATGTAAAAACTGTATCTCAAAATATGTCTCCAAATCACTTGAAAATGTGTTTTCTAAGCGAATTACGTGTTTTTAAGGTGTTTTGAAATAACTCCTACAGTTCAAATCGGCACTCTAGCTGCGCTGGCGAGTGCACCACGGAGTGCCTCCAAACGCTTGTATTCACTAGAAATCTGTGTATTTTGTCTTATTGTAGCCTAAATAACCAAGTGCCATCGAAACTAGAGGATGAATATGTTTCCAAAGTGTACATACAAAATCGTCGTTTCAGACCGTGAAACGTTCAAATCTGATGTAAAAACTGTTTCTCAAAACATGTCTCTGAAACACTTGAAAACGCGTTTTCTAAGCGAATTACGTGTTTTAGAGTGTTTTGGAGTAACTTCTATAGTTCAAATCGGCACTCTAGCTGCGCTGGCGAGTGCACCACGGAGTGTCTTCGAAAGCTTGTATTCACTAAAAAACAGTGTATTTTATCAAATTGTAGCGTAAATAACCAAGTGCCATCAATACTACAGGATGAATATGTTACTAAAGTGTTCATGCAAAATCGTCGTTTCAGAACGTGAAACGCTCAAATATGATGTAAAAACTGATTCTCAAAACATGTCTCCAAATCACTTGAAAATGCGTTTTCTAAGCGAACTACGTGTGTTTAGGGTGTTTTGTAGTAACTTCTATAGTTTAAATCGGCTCTCTAGATGCGCTGGCGAGTGCACCACGGAGTGTCTCCAAAGCTTGTATTCACTAAAAATCAGTGTATTTTGTCATATTGTAGCGTAAATAACCAAGTACCATCGAAACTACAGGATGAATATGTTTCCAAAGTGTACATAGAAAATCGTCGTTTCAGACCGTGAAACGCTCAAATATGATGTAAAAACTGTATCTCAAAATATGTCTCCAAATCACTTGTAAATGCGTTTTCTAAGCGAATTACGTGTTTTTAAGATGTTTTGCAATAACTTCTATAGTTCAAATCGGCACTCTAGCTGCGCTGGCGAGTGCACCACGGAGTGCCTCCAAAAGCTTGTATTCACTAAAAATCTGTGTATTTTGTCTTATTGTAGCCTAAATAACCAAGTGCCATCGAAACTACAGGATGAATATGTTTCCAAAGTGTACATACAAAATCGTCGTTTCAGGCCGTGAAACGTTCAAATCTGATGTAAAAACTGTTTCTCAAAACATGTCCCCATTTCACTTGAAAACACGTTTTCTAAGCGAATTACGTGTTTTTAGAGTGTTTTGCAGTAACTTCTATAGTTCAAATCAACTCTCTAGCTGCGCTGGCGAGTGCACCACGGAGTGTCTCCAAAAGCTTGTATTCACTAAAATTCAGCGTATTTTGTCATATTGTAGCGTAAATAATCAAGTGCCATCGAAACTACAGCATGAATATTTTTCCAAAGTGTACATAGAAAATCGTCGTTTCAGACCGTGAAACTGTATTTCAAAATTTGTCTCCAAATCACTTGAAAATGCGTTTTCTAAGCGAATTACGTGTTTTTAAGATGTTTTGCAATAACTTCTATAGTTCAAATCGGCACTCTAGCTGCGCTGGCGAGTGCGTACCACGGAGAGCCTCCAAAAGCTTGTATTCACTAAAAATCTGTGTATTTTGTCTTATTGTAGCCTAAATAACAAAGTGCCATCGAAACTACAGGTAGAATATGTTCCCAAAGTGTACATACAAAACCGTCGTTTCAGACCGTGAAACGCTCAAATACGATGTAAAAACTGTATCTCGAAATATGTCTCCAAATCACTTGAAAATGCGGTTTCTAAGCGAATTACATGTTTTTAAGGTGTTTTGCAATAACTTCTATAGTTCAAATCGGCACTCTAGCTGCGCTGGCGAGTGCACCACGGAGTACCTCCAAAAGCTTGTATTCACTAAAAACCTGTGAATTTTGTGTTATGGTAGCCTAAATAACCAAGTGCCATCGAAACTACAGGTAGAATATGTTTCCAAAGTGTACATACAAAATCGTCGTTTCAGACCGTGAAACGTTCATATCTCAAAATATGTTTCCAAATCATTTGAAAATGCGTTTTCTAAGCGAATTACGTAATTTTTAAGGTATTTTGAAATAACTCCTATAGTTCAAATCGGCACTCTAGCTGCGCTGGCGAGTGCACCACGGAGTGCCTCCAAACTCTTGTATTCACTAGAAATCTGTGTATTTTGTCTTATTGTAGCCTAAATAACCAAGTGCCATCGAAACTACAGGATGAATATGTTTCCAAAGTGTACATACAAAATCGTCGTTTCAGACAGTGAAACGTTCAAATCTGATGTAAAAACTGTTTCTCAAAACATGTCTCCAAATCACTTGAAAACGTGTTTTCTAAGCGAATTACGTGTTTTCAAGGTGTTTTGCAATAACTTCTATAGTTCAAATCGGCACTCTAGCTGCGCTGGCGAGTGCACCACGGAGTGCCACCAAAAGCTTGTATTAACTAAAAACCTGTGTATTTTGTCTTATTGTAGCCTAAGTAACCAAGTGCCATCGAAACTACAGGATAAATATGTTTCCAAAGTGTACATACAAAATCGTCGTTTCAAACCGTGAAACGTTCAAATCTGATGTAAAAACTGTTTCTCAAAACATGTCCCCAATTCACTTGAAAACACGTTTTCTAAGCGAATTACGTGTTTTTAGAGTGTTTTGCAGTAACTTCTATAGTTCAAGTCAACTCTCTAGCTGCGCTGGCGAGTGCACCACGGAGTGTCTCCAAAAGCTTGTATTCACTAAAAATCAGCGTATTTTGTCATATTGTAGCGTAAATAACCAAGTGCCATCGAAACTACAGGATGAATATTTTTCCAAAGTGAACATAGAAAATCGTCGTTTCAGACCGTGAAACGCTCAAATATGATGTAAAAACTGTATTTCAAAATTTGTCTCCAAATCACTTGAAAACGCGTTTTCTAAACAAATTACGTGTTTTTAGAGTGTTTTGCAGTAACTTCTATAGTTTAAATCGGCACTCTAGCTGCGCTGGCGAGTGCAACACGGAGTGTCTCCAAAAGCTTGTATTCACTAAAAATCAGTGTATTTTGTCATATTGTAGCGTAAATAACCAAGTGCCATCGACACTACAGGATGAATATGTTTCCAAAGTGTACATACAAAATCGTCGTTTCAGACCGTGAAACGTTCAAATCTTATGTAAAAACTGTTTCTCAAAACATGTCCCCAATTCACTTGAAAACGCGTTTACTAAGCAAATTACGTGTTTTTAGAGTGTTTTGCAGTAAATTCTATAGTTCAAATCGGCACTCTAGCTGCGCTGGCGAGTGCACCACGGAGTGACTCCAACAGCTTGTATTCACTAAAAATCAATGTATTTTGTCTTATAGTAGCCTAAATAACGAAGTGCCATCGAAACTACAGGTAGAATA
This sequence comes from Harpalus rubripes, assembly GCA_963082715.1. Lineage (NCBI taxonomy): Eukaryota > Metazoa > Arthropoda > Insecta > Coleoptera > Carabidae > Harpalus > Harpalus rubripes. Next base: position 41,422,454 of record OY720448.1, on the reverse strand, counting down.
TGTTCCCAAAGTGTACATACAAAATCGTCGTTTCAGACCGTGAAACGTTCAAATCTGATGTAAAAACTGTTTCTCAAAACATGTCTCCACATCATTTGAAAACGCGTTTTCTAAGCGAATTATGTGTTTTTAGAGTGATTTGCAGTAACTTCTATAATTCAAATCGGCACTCTAGCTGCGCTGGCTAGCGCACCACGGAGTGTCTCCAAAAGCTTGTATTCACTAAAAATCTGTGTATTTTGTTTTATTGTAGCCTAAATAACAAAGTGCCATCAAAACTACAGGTAGAATATGTTCCCAAAGTGTACATACAAAACCGTCGTTTCAGACCGTGAAACGCTCAAATACGATGTAAAAACTGTATCTCGAAATATGTCTCCAAATCACTTGAAAATGCGGTTTCTAAGCGAATTACGTGTTTTCAAGGTGTTTTGCAATAACATCTATAGTTCAAATCGGCACTCTAGCTGCGCTGGCGAGTGCACCACGGAGTGCCACCAAAAGCTTGTATTAACTAAAAACCTGTGTATTTTGTCTTATTGTAGCCTAAATAACCAAGTGCCATCGAAACTACAGGATGAATATGTTTCCAAAGTGTAAATACAAAATCGTCGTTTCAGACCGTGAAACGTTCAAATCTGATGTAAAAACTGTTTCGCAAAACATGTCTCCAAATCGCCTGAAAACGCGTTTTCTAAGCGAATTATGTGTTTTAAGAGTGTTTTGCAGTAACTTCTATAGTTTAAACCAGCACTCTAGGCGCGCTGGCGAGCGCACCACGGGGTGTCTCCAAAAGCTTGTATTCACTAAAAATCAGTGTATTTTGTCATATTGTAGCGTAAATAACCAAGTGCCTTCGAAACTACAAGATGAATATGTTTCTTAAGTGTTCATACAAAATCGTCGTTTTAGAACGTGAAACGCTCAAATATGATGCAAACTGATTCTCAAAACATGTCTCCAAATCACTTGAAAATGCGTTTTCTAAGCGAATTATGTGTTTTAGGGTGTTTTGCAGTAACTTCTATAGTTCAAATCGGCACTCTAGCTGCGCTGGCGAGTGCACCACGGAGTGACTCCAAAAGCATGTATTCTCTAAAAATCAATGTATTTTGTTTTATTGTAGCCTAAATAACAAAGTGCCATCAAAACTACAGGTAGAATATGTTCCCAAAGTGTACATACAAAACCGTCGTTTCAGACCGTGAAACGCTCAAATACGATGTAAAAACTGTATCTCGAAATATGTCTCCAAATCACTTGAAAATGCGGTTTCTAAGCGAATTACGTGTTTTCAAGGTGTTTTGCAATAACATCTATAGTTCAAATCGGCACTCTAGCTGCGCTGGCGAGTGCACCACGGAGTGCCACCAAAAGCTTGTATTAACTAAAAACCTGTGTATTTTGTCTTATTGTAGCCTAAATAACCAAGTGCCATCGAAACTACAGGATGAATATGTTTCCAAAGTGTAAATACAAAATCGTCGTTTCAGACCGTGAAACGTTCAAATCTGATGTAAAAACTGTTTCTCAAAACATGTCTCCAAATCACTTGAAAATGCGGTTTCTAAGCGAATTACGTGTTTCTAGGGTGTTTAGCAGTTACTTCTATAGTGCAAATCAGCACTCTAGCTGCGCTGGCGAGTGCACGACGGAGTGACTCCAAAAGCATGTATTCACTAAAAATCAATGTATTTTGTTTTATTGTAGCCTAAATAACAAAGTGCCATCAAAACTACAGGTAGAATATGTTCCCAAAGTGTACATACAAAACCGTCGTTTCAGACCGTGAAACGCTCAAATACGATGTAAAAACTGTATCTCGAAATATGTCTCCAAATCACTTGAAAATGCGGTTTCTAAGCGAATTACGTGTTTTCAAGGTGTTTTGCAATAACATCTATAGTTCAAATCGGCACTCTAGCTGCGCTGGCGAGTGCACCACGGAGTGCCACCAAAAGCTTGTATTAACTAAAAACCTGTGTATTTTGTCTTATTGTAGCCTAAATAACCAAGTGCCATCGAAACTACAGGATGAATATGTTTCCAAAGTGTAAATACAAAATCGTCGTTTCAGACCGTGAAACGTTCAAATCTGATGTAAAAACTGTTTCTCAAAACATGTCTCCAAATCGCCTGAAAACGCTTTTTCTAAGCGAATTATGTGTTTTAAGAGTGTTTTGCAGTAACTTCTATAGTTTAAACCAGCACTCTAGGCGCGCTGGCGAGCGCACCACGGGGTGTCTCCAAAAGCTTGTATTCACTAAAAATCAGTGTATTTTGTCATATTGTAGCGTAAATAACCAAGTGCCTTCGAAACTACAAGATGAATATGTTTCTTAAGTGTTCATACAAAATCGTCGTTTTAGAACGTGAAACGCTCAAATATGATGCAAACTGATTCTCAAAACATGTCTCCAAATCACTTGAAAATGCGTTTTCTAAGCGAATTATGTGTTTTAGGGTGTTTTGCAGTAACTTCTATAGTTCAAATCGGCACTCTAGCTGCGCTGGCGAGTGCACCACGGAGTGACTCCAAAAGCATGTATTCTCTAAAAATCAATGTATTTTGCCATATTGTAGCCTAAATAACGAAGTGCCATCTAAACTACGGGTAGAATATGTTTCCAAAGTGTACATACAAAATCGTCGTTTCAGACCGTGAAACGCTCAAATATGATGTAAAAACTGATTCTCAAAACATGTCTCCAAATCATTTGAAAATGCGTTTTCTAAGCGAAATACGTGTTTTTAGGGTGTTTTGCAGCAACTTCTATAGTTCAAATCGGCACTCTAGCTGCGCTGGCGAGTGCACCACGGAGTGACTCCAAAAGCTTGTATTCACTAAAAATCCATGTATTTTGTCATATTGTAGCGTAAATAACCAAGTGCCATCGAAACTACAGGATGAATATGTTTCTAAAGTGTACATACAAAATCGTCGTTTCAGACCGTGAAACGCTCAAATATGAAGTAAAAACCGTATCTCAAAATATGTCTCCAAATCACTTGAAAATGCGTTTTCTAAGCGAATTACGTGTTTTTAGAGTGTTTTGCAGTAACTTCTATAGTTCAAACCGGCACTGTAGCTGCGCTGGCGAGTGCATCACGGAGTGACTCCAAAAGCTTGTATTCACTAAAATTCAATGTATTTTGTCATATTGTAGTACGAAGTGCCATCGAAACTACAGGTAGAATTTGTTTCCAAAGTGTACATACAAAATCGTCGTTTCAGACCGTGAAACGCTTAAATATTATGTAAAAACTGTATCTCAAAATTTGTCTCCAAATCACTTAAAAATGCGTTTTCTAAACGAATTACGTGTTTTTAAGGAGTTTTGCAATAACTTTTATAATTCAAATCGGCACTCTATCTGCGCTGGCGAGTGCACTACGGAGTGCCTCCAAAGGCTTGTATTCACTGGGTATTTTGTCTTAATGTAGCCTAAATATCCAAGAGCCATCGAAAATACAGGATAAATGTTTTCAAAGGGTACATACAAAATCGTCGTTTCAGACCGTGAAACGTTCAAACTGATGTAAAAACTGTTTTTCAAAACATGTCTCCAAATCACTTGAAAAAGCATTTTCTATGCGAATTACGTGTATTTAGAGTGTTCTAACTTCTATAGTTCAAATCGGCACTCTAGCTGCGCTGGCGAGTGCACCACGGAGTGTCTCCAAAAGCTTGTATTCACTAAAAATCAGTGTATTTTGTCATATTGTAGCGTAAATAAACAAGTGCCATCGAATCTACAGGATGAATATGTTTCTAAAGTGTACATACAAAATCGTCGTTTCAGACCGTGAAACGCTCAAATAAGATGTAAAAACTGATTCTCAAAACATGTCTCCAAATCACTTAAAAATGCGTTTTCTAAGCGAATTACGTGTTTTTAGGGTGTTTTGCAGTAACTTCTATAGTTCAAATCGGCATTCTAGCTGCGCTGGCGAGTGCACCACGGAGTGACTACATAAGCTTGAATTCACTAAAAATTTATGTATTTTGTCATATTGTAGCGTAAATAACCAAGTGCCATCGAAACTACAGGACGAATATGTTTCTAAGGTGTACATACAAAAACGTCGTTTCAGACCGTGAAGCGCTCAAATAAGATGTAAAAACTGATTCTCAAAACATGTCTCCAAATCATTTGAAAATACGTTTTCTAAGCAAATTACGTGTTTTTAAGGTGTTTTCCAATAGTTCAAATCGGCACTCTAGATGCGCTGGCGAGTGCACCACGGAGTGCCTCCAAAAGCTTGTATTCACTAAAAATCAGTGTATTTTGTCATATTGTAACGTAAATAACCAAATGCCATCGATACTACAGGATGAATATGTTTCTACAGTGTATATACAAAATCGTCGTTTCAGACCGTGAAACGCTCAAATATGTTGTAAAAACTGATTCTCAAAATATGTCTACAAATCATTTGAAAATGCGTTTTCTAAGCGAATTACGTGTTTTTAGAGCGTTTTGCAGTAACTTCTATAGTTCAAATCGGCACTCTAGCTGCGCTGGCGAGTGCACCACAGAGTGCCTCCAAAAGCATGTATTCACTGAAAATCTGTGTATTTTGTCTTATTGTAGCCTAAATAACCAAGTGCCATCGAAACTACAGGATGAATATGTTTCCGAAGTGTACATACAAAATCGTCGTTTCAGACAGTGAAACGCTCAAATATGATGTAAAAACTGTTTCTCAAAACATGTCTCCAAATCACTTGAAAATACGTTTTCTATTCGAATTACTTGTTTTTAGGGTGTTTTGCAATAACTACTATAGTTCAAATCGGCACTCTAGCTGCGCTGGCGAGTGCACCACGGAGTGCCTCGAAAAGCTTGTATCCACTAAAATTCCATGTATTTTGTCATATTGTAGCCTAAATAACAAAGTTTAACGAAACTACAGGTAGAATATGTTTCCAAAGTGTACATACAAAATCGTCGTTTCAGACCGTTAACGCTCAAATATAATGTAAAAACTGTATCTCAAAATATGTCTCCAAATCACTTGAAAATGCGATTTCTAAGCGAAATACGTGTTTTAAGGTGTTTTGCAATAACTTCTATAGTTCAAATCGGCACTCTAGCTGCGCTGGCGAGTGCACCACGGAGTGACTCCAAAAGCTTGTATTCACTAAAAATCCATGTATTTTGTCATATTGTAGCGTAAATAACCAAGTGCCATCGAAACTACAGAATGAATATGTTTCTAAAGTGTACATACAAAATTGTCGTTTCAGACCGTGAAACGCTCAAATATGATGTAAAAACTGTATCTCAAAATATGTCTCCAAATCACTTTAAAATGCGTTTTCTAAACGAATTACGTGTTTTTAAGGTGTTTTGAAATAACTCCTATAGTTCAAATCGGCACACTAGCTGCGCTGGCGAGTGCACCACGGAGTGACTCCAAAAGCTTGTACTCACTAAAATTCAATGTATTTTGTCATATTGTAGCCTAAATAACGAAGTGCCATCGAAACTACAGGTAGAATTTGTTTCCAAAGTGTACATACAAAATCGTCGTTTCAGACCGTGAAACGCTTAAATATTACGTAAAAACTGTATCTCAAAATTTGTCTCCAAATCACTTAAAAATGTGTTTTCTAAACGAATTACGTGTTTTTAAGGGGTTTTGCAATAAATTCTATAGTTCAAATCGGCACTTTAGCTGCGCTGGCGAGTGCACCACGGAGTGCCTCCAAAGGCTTGTATTCACTGTGTATTTTGTCTTAATGTAGCCTAAATATCCAAGTGCCATCGAAACTACAGGATTAATGTTTTCAAAGGGTACATACAAAATCGTCGTTTCAGACCGTGAAACGTTCAAACTGATGTAAAAACTGTTTCTCAAAACATGTCTCCAAATCACTTGAAAACGCATTTTCTAAGCGAATTACGTGTATTTAGAGTGTTTTGCAGTAACTTCTATAGTTCAAATCGGCACTCTAGCTGCGCTGGCGAGTGCACCACGGAATGTCTCCAAAAGCTTGTATTCACTAAAAATCAGTGTATTTTGTCATATTGTAGCGTAAATAACCAAGAGCCATCGATACTACAGGATGAATATGTTTCTAAAGTGTATATACAAAATCGTCGTTTCAGAACGTGAAACGCTCAAATATGTTGTAAAAACTGATTCTCAAAACATGTCTCCAAATCATTTGAAAATGCGTTTTCTAAGCAAATTACGTGTTTTTAAGGTGTTTTGCAATAACTTCTATAGTTCAAATCGGCACTCTAGAAGCGCTGGCAAATGCACCACGGAGTGCCTCCAAAAGCTTGTATTCACTAAAAATCAGTGTATTTTGTCATATTGTAGCGTAAATAACCAAGTGCTATCGATACTACAGGATGAATATGTTTCTAAAGTGTATATACAAAATCGTCGTTTCAGACCGTGAAACGCTGAAATATGTTGTAAAAACTGATGCTCAAAACATGTCTCCAAATCATTTGAAAATGCGTTTTCTAAGCGAATTACGTGTTTTTAGGGTGTTTTGCAGTAACTTCTATAGTTCAAATCGGCACTCTAGCTGCGCTGGCGAGTGCACCACGGAGTGACTCCAAAAGCTTGTATTCACTAAAGATCCAAGTATTTTGTCATATTGTAGCGTAAATAACCAAGTGCCATCAAAACTACAGGATAAATATGTTTCTGAAGTGTACATACAAAATCGTCGTTTCAGACCGTGAAACGCTCAAATCTGATGTAAAAACTGTTTCTCAAAACATGTCTCCAAATCACTTGAAAACGCGTTTTCTAAGCGAATTACGTGTTTAAAGTGTTTTGGAGTAACTTCTATAGTTCAAATCGGCACTCTAGCTGCGGTGGCGAGTGCACCACGGAGTGTCTTCAAAAGCTTGTATTCACTAAAAAACAGTGTATTTTATCATATTGTAGGGTAATAACCATGTGCCATCAAAACTACAGGATGAATATGTTACTAAAGTGTATATATATATATATGATGTAAAAACTGAATTCCAAAACATGTCTCCAAATCACCTGAAAATGCGTTTTCTAAGCGAACAACGTGTGTTTAGGGTGTTTTGCAGTAACTTCTATAGTTCAAATCGCTATTCTAGCTGGGCTGGCCAGTGCACCATGGAGTGACTCCAAAAGCTTGTATTCACTAAAAATCAATGTACTTTGTCTTATTGTAGCCTAAATAACGAAGTGCCATCGAAACTACAGGTAGAATATGTTTCTAAAGTGTACATACAAAATCGTCGTTTCAGACCGTGAAACGCTCAAATATGATGTAAAAACTGTATTTAAAAATATGTCTCCCAATCACTTGAAAATGTGTTTTCTAAGCGAATTACGTGTTTTTAAGGTGTTCTGCAATAACTTCTATAGTTCAAATCGGCACTCTAGCTGCGCTGGCGAGTGCTCCACGGAGTGACTCCAAACGCTTGTATTCACTAAAAATCTGTGTATTTTGTCTTACTGTAGCCTAAATAATCAAGTGCCATCGAAACTACAGGATGAATATGATTCCAAAGTGTACATACAAAATCGTCGTTTCAGACCGTGAAACGTTCAAATCTGATGAAAAACTTTTTCTCAAAACATGTCTCCAAATCACTTGAAAACGCGTTTGTAAGCGAATTACGTTTTTTTAGAGTGTTTTGCAGTAACTTGTATAGTTCAAATCGGCACTCTAGCTGCGCTGGCGAGTGCACCACGAGGTGTCTTCAAAAGTGTATTCACTAAAAATCAGTGTATTTTGTAATATTGTAGCGTAAATAACCAAGTGCCATCGAAACTACAGGATGAATATGTTTCTAAAGTGTATGTTCAAAATCGTCGTTTCAGACCGTGAAACGCTCAGATATGATGTAAAAACTGATTCTCAAAACTTGTCTCCAAATCACTTGAAAATGCGTTTTCTAAGCGAATTACATGTTTTTAGGGTGTTTTGCAGTAACTTCTATAGTTCAAATCGGCACTCTAGCTGCGCTGGCGAGTGCACGACGGAGTGACTCCAAAAGCTTGTATTCACTAAAAATCAATGTATTTTGTCTTATTGTATCCTAAATAACAAAGTGTTATCGAAACTACAGGATGAATATGTTTCCAAAGTGTACATACAAAATCGTCGTTTCAGACCGTTAAACGTTCAAATCTGATGTAAAAACTGTTTCTCAAAACATGTCTCCAAATCACTTGAAAACGTAGTTTCTAAGCGAATTACGTGTTTTCAAGGTGTTTTGCAATAACTTCTATAGTTCAAATCGGCACTCTAGCTGCGCTGGCGAATGCACCACGGAGTGCCTCCAAAAGCTTGTATTCACTAAAAACCTGTGTATTTTGTCTTATTGTAGCCTAAATAACCAAGTGCCATCGAAACTACAGGATGAATATGTTTCCAAAGTGTACATACAAAATCGTCGTTTCAGACCGTGAAACGTTCAAATCTGATGTAAAAACTGTTTCTCAAAACATGTCTCCACATCATTTGAAAACGCGTTTTCTAAGCGAATTACGTGTTTCTAGGGTGTTTTGCAGTAACTTCTATAGTTCAAATCGGCACTCTAGCTGCGCTGGCGAGTGCACGACGGAGTGACTCCAAAAGCTTGTATTCACTAAAAATCAATGTATTTTGTGTTATTGTAGCCTAAATAACAAAGTGTTATCGAAACTACAGGTAGAATATGTTTCCAAAGTGTACATACAAAATTGTCGTTTCAGACCGTGAAACGCTCAAATACGATGTAACAACTGTATCTGAAAATATGTCTCCAAATCACTTAAAAAGGTGGTTTCTAAGCGAATTACGTGTTTTCAAGGTGTTTTGCAATAACTTCTATAGTTCAAATCGGCACTCTAGCTGCGCTGGCGAACGCACCACGGAGTGCCTCCAAAAGCTTGTATTCACTAAAAACCTGTGTATTTTGTCTTATTGTAGCCTAAATAACCAAGTGCCATCGAATCTGCAGGATGAATATGTTTCCAAAGTGTACATACAAAATCGTCGTTTCAGACCGTTAAACGTTCAAATCTGATGTAAAAACTGTTTCTCAAAACATGTCTCCAAATCACTTGAAAACGTGGTTTCTAAGCGAATTACGTGTTTTCAAGGTGTTTTGCAATAACTTCTATAGTTCAAATCGGCACTCTAGCTGCGCTGGCGAATGCACCACGGAGTGCCTCCAAAAGCTTGTATTCACTAAAAACCTGTGTATTTTGTCTTATTATAGCCTAAATAACCAAGTGCCATCGAAACTACAGGATGAATATGTATCCAAAGTGTACATACAAAATCGTCGTTTCAGACCGTGAAAAGTTCAAATCTGATGTAAAAACTGTTTCTCAAAACATGTTTTCACATAATTTGAAAACGCGTTTTCTAAGCGAATTATGTGTTTTTAGAGTGTTTTGCAGTAATTTCTATAATTCAAATCGGCACTCTAGCTGCGCTGGCGAGCGCACCACGAAGTGTCTCCAAAAGCTTGTATTCACGAAAAATCAGTGTATTTTGTCATATTGTAGCCTAAATAACCAAGTGCCATCGAAACTACAAGATGAATATGTTTCTAAAGTGTTCATAAAAAATCGTTGTTTTAGACCGTGACACGCTCAAATATGATGCAAAAACTGATTCTCAAAACATGTCTCCAAATCATTTGAAAATGCGTTTTCTAAGCGAACTACGTGTTTCTAGGGTGTTTAGCAGTTACTTCTATAGTGCAAATCAGCACTTTAGCTGCGCTGGCGAGTGCACGACGGAGTGACTCCAAAAAGCTTGTATTCACTAAAAATCAATGTATTTTGTCTTATTGTAGCCCAAATAACAAAGTGCCATCGAAACTACAGGATGAATATGTTTCCAAAGTGTACATACAAAATCGTCGTTTCAGACCGTTAAACGCTCAAATACGATGTAAAAACTGTATCTCGAAATATGTCTCCAAATCACTTGAAAATGCGGTTTCAAAGCGAATTACGTGTTTTTAAGGTGTTTTGCAGTAACTTCTATAGTTCAAATCGGCACTCTAGCTGCGCTGGCGAGTGCACGACGGAGTGCCTCCAAAAGCTTGTATTCACTAAAAATCAGTGTATTTTGTCATATTGTAGCGTAAATAACCAAGTGCCATCGAAACTACAGGATGAATATGTTTCTAAAGTGTACATACAAAATCGTCGTTTCAGACGGTGAAACGCTCAAATATGATGTAAAAACTGATTCTCAAAACATGTCTCCAAATCATTTGAAAATGCGTTTTCTAAGCGAATTACTTGTTTTTAGGGTGTTTTGCAGTAAATTCTATAGTTCAAATCGGCACTTTAGCTGCGCTGGCGAGTGCACCACGGAGTACCTCCAAAAGCTTGTGTTCACTAAAAACCTGTGTATTTTGTCTTATTGTAGCCTAAATAACCAAGTGCCATCGAAACTACAGGATCAATATGTTTCCGAAGTGTACATACAAAATCGTCGTTTCAGACCGTGAAACGCTCAAATATGATGTAAAAACTGTATCTTAAAATATGTCTCCAAATCACTTGAAAATGCGTTTTCTAAGCGAATTACGTGTTTTTAAGGTGTTTTGAAATAACTCCTATAGTTCAAATCGGCACTCTAGCTGCGCTGGCGAGTACACCACGGAGTGCCTCCAAACGCTTGTATTTACTAGAAATCTGTGTATTTTGTCTTATTGTAGCCTAAATAACCAAGTGCCATCGAAACTACAGGATGAATATGTTACCAAAGTGTACATACAAAATCGTCGTTTCAGACCGTGAAACGTTCAAATCTGATGTAAAATCTGATTCTTAAAACATGTCTCCAAATCACTAGAAAACGCGTTTTCTAAGCGAATTACGTGTTTTAGAGTGTTTTGGAGTAACTTCTATAGTTCAAATCAGCACTCTAGCTGCGCTGGCGAGTGCACCACGGAGTGTCTTCAAAAGCTTGTATTCACTAAAAAACAGTGTATTTTATCATATTGTAGCGTAAATAACCAAGTGCCATCAAAACTACAGAATGAATATGTTACTAAAGTGTACATACAAAATCGTCGTTTCAGAACGTGAAACGCTCAAATATGATGTAAAAACTGAATTCCAAAACATGTCTCCAAATCACCTGAAAATGCGTTTTCTAAGCGAACTACGTGTGTTTAGGGTGTGTTGCAGTAACTTCTATAGTTCAAATCGGCACTCTAGCTGCGCTGGCCAGTGCACCACGGAGTGCCTCCAAAAGCTTGTATTCTCTAAAAATCAATGTATTTTGTCTTATTGTAGCTTAAATAACGAAGTGCCATCGAATCTGCAGGATGAATATGTTTCCAAAGTGTACATACAAAATCGTCGTTTCAGACCGTTAAACGTTCAAATCTGATGTAAAAACTGTTTCTCAAAACATGTCTCCAAATCACTTGAAAACGTGGTTTCTAAGCGAATTACGTGTTTTCAAGGTGTTTTGCAATAACTTCTATAGTTCAAATCGGCACTCTAGCTGCGCTGGCGAATGCACCACGGAGTGCCTCCAAAAGCTTGTATTCACTAAAAACCTGTGTATTTTGTCTTATTATAGCCTAAATAACCAAGTGCCATCGAAACTACAGGATGAATATGTATCCAAAGTGTACATACAAAATCGTCGTTTCAGACCGTGAAAAGTTCAAATCTGATGTAAAAACTGTTTCTCAAAACATGTTTTCACATAATTTGAAAACGCGTTTTCTAAGCGAATTATGTGTTTTTAGAGTGTTTTGCAGTAATTTCTATAATTCAAATCGGCACTCTAGCTGCGCTGGCGAGCGCACCACGAAGTGTCTCCAAAAGCTTGTATTCACGAAAAATCAGTGTATTTTGTCATATTGTAGCCTAAATAACCAAGTGCCATCGAAACTACAAGATGAATATGTTTCTAAAGTGTTCATAAAAAATCGTTGTTTTAGACCGTGACACGCTCAAATATGATGCAAAAACTGATTCTCAAAACATGTCTCCAAATCATTTGAAAATGCGTTTTCTAAGCGAACTACGTGTTTCTAGGGTGTTTAGCAGTTACTTCTATAGTGCAAATCAGCACTTTAGCTGCGCTGGCGAGTGCACGACGGAGTGACTCCAAAAAGCTTGTATTCACTAAAAATCAATGTATTTTGTCTTATTGTAGCCCAAATAACAAAGTGCCATCGAAACTACAGGATGAATATGTTTCCAAAGTGTACATACAAAATCGTCGTTTCAGACCGTTAAACGCTCAAATACGATGTAAAAACTGTATCTCGAAATATGTCTCCAAATCACTTGAAAATGCGGTTTCAAAGCGAATTACGTGTTTTTAAGGTGTTTTGCAGTAACTTCTATAGTTCAAATCGGCACTCTAGCTGCGCTGGCGAGTGCACGACGGAGTGCCTCCAAAAGCTTGTATTCACTAAAAATCAGTGTATTTTGTCATATTGTAGCGTAAATAACCAAGTGCCATCGAAACTACAGGATGAATATGTTTCTAAAGTGTACATACAAAATCGTCGTTTCAGACGGTGAAACGCTCAAATATGATGTAAAAACTGATTCTCAAAACATGTCTCCAAATCATTTGAAAATGCGTTTTCTAAACGAATTACTTGTTTTTAGGGTGTTTTGCAGTAAATTCTATAGTTCAAATCGGCACTTTAGCTGCGCTGGCGAGTGCACCACGGAGTACCTCCAAAAGCTTGTGTTCACTAAAAACCTGTGTATTTTGTCTTATTGTAGCCTAAATAACCAAGTGCCATCGAAACTACAGGATCAATATGTTTCCGAAGTGTACATACAAAATCGTCGTTTCAGACCGTGAAACGCTCAAATATGATGTAAAAACTGTATCTTAAAATATGTCTCCAAATCACTTGAAAATGCGTTTTCTAAGCGAATTACGTGTTTTTAAGGTGTTTTGAAATAACTCCTATAGTTCAAATCGGCACTCTAGCTGCGCTGGCGAGTACACCACGGAGTGCCTCCAAACGCTTGTATTTACTAGAAATCTGTGTATTTTGTCTTATTGTAGCCTAAATAACCAAGTGCCATCGAAACTACAGGATGAATATGTTACCAAAGTGTACATACAAAATCGTCGTTTCAGACCGTGAAACGTTCAAATCTGATGTAAAATCTGATTCTTAAAACATGTCTCCAAATCACTAGAAAACGCGTTTTCTAAGCGAATTACGTGTTTTAGAGTGTTTTGGAGTAACTTCTATAGTTCAAATCAGCACTCTAGCTGCGCTGGCGAGTGCACCACGGAGTGTCTTCAAAAGCTTGTATTCACTAAAAAACAGTGTATTTTATCATATTGTAGCGTAAATAACCAAGTGCCATCAAAACTACAGAATGAATATGTTACTAAAGTGTACATACAAAATCGTCGTTTCAGAACGTGAAACGCTCAAATATGATGTAAAAACTGAATTCCAAAACATGTCTCCAAATCACCTGAAAATGCGTTTTCTAAGCGAACTACGTGTGTTTAGGGTGTGTTGCAGTAACTTCTATAGTTCAAATCGGCACTCTAGCTGCGCTGGCCAGTGCACCACGGAGTGCCTCCAAAAGCTTGTATTCTCTAAAAATCAATGTATTTTGTCTTATTGTAGCTTAAATAACGAAGTGCCATCGAAACTACAGGATGAATATGATTCCAAAGTGTACATACAAAATCGTCGTTTCAGACCGTGAAACGTTCAAATCTGATGTAAAAACTGTTTCTCAAAACATGTCTCCAAATCACTTGAAAACGCGTTTTCTAGGCGAATTATGTGTTTTTAGAGTGTGTTGCAGTAACTTCTATAGTTCAAATCTGCATTCTAGCTGCGCTGGCGAGTGCAACACGGAGTGTCTCCAAAAGCTTGTATTCAATGAAAATCAGTGTATTTTGTCATATTGTAGCGAAAATAACCAAGTGCCATCAAAACTACAGGATGAATATGTTTCTAAATAACGAAGTGCCATCAAAACATGTCTCCAAATTACTTGAAAATGCGTTTTCTAAGGAAATTACGTGTTTATAGTTTGTTTTGCTGTAACTCCTATAGTTCAAATCGGCACTCTAGCTGCGCTGGCGAGTGCACAACGGAGTGACTCCAAAAGCTTGTATTCACTAAAAATCAATGTATTTTGTCTTATTGTAGCCTAAGTAACAAAGTGCCTTCGAAACTATAGATAGAATATGTGTCCAAAGTGTACATACAAAATCGTCGTTTCAGACCGTGAAACGCTCAAATATGATGTAAAAACTGATTCTCAAAACATGTCTCCAAATCATTTGAAAATGCGTTTTCTAAGCGAATTAATTGTTTTTAGGGTGTTCTGCAGTAACTTCTATAGTTCAAATCGGCACTCTAGCTGCGCTGGCGAGTGCACCACGGAGTACCTCCAAAAGCTTGTGTTCACTAAAAACCTGTGTATTATGTCTTATTGTAGCCTAAATAACCAAGTGCCATCGAAACTACAGGATGAATATGTTTCCAAAGTGTACATACAAAATCGTCGTTTCAGACCGTGAAACGCTCAAATAAGCTGTAAAAACTGTATCTCAAAATATTTCTCCAAATCACTTAAAAATGTGTTTTTGGAATAACTCCTATAGTTCAAATCGGCACACTAGCTGCGCTGGCGAGTGCACCACGGAGTGCCTCCAAAGCTTGTATTTACTAGAAATCTGTGTATTTTGTCTTATTGTAGCCTAAATAACCAAGTGCCATCGAAACTACAGGATGATTATGTTTCCAAAGTGTACATACAAAATCGTCGTTTCAGACCGTGAAACGTTCAAATCTGATGTAAAAACTGTTTCTTAAAACATGTCTCCAAATCACTTGAAAACGCGTTATCTAAGCGAATTACGTATTTTAGAGTGTTTTGGAGTAACTTCTATAGTTCAAATCGGCACTCTAGCTGCGCTGGCAAATGCACCACGGAGTGTCTTCAAAAGCTTGTATTCACTAAAAAACAGTGTATTTTATCATATTGTAGCGTAAATAACCAAGTGCCATCAAAACTACAGGATGAATAAGTTACTAAAGTGTACATACAAAATCGTCGTTTCAGAACGTGAAACGCTCAAATTTGATGTAAAAACTGAATTCCAAAACATGTCTCCAAATCACATGAAAATGCGTTTTCTAAGCGAACTACGTGTGTTTAGGGTGTTTTGCAATAACTTCTATAGTTCAAATCGGCACTCTAGCTGCGCTGGCGAGTGCACCACGGATTGCCTCGAAAAGCTTGTTTTCACTAAAAATCAATGTATTTTGTCTTATTGTAGCCTAAATAACGAAGTGCCATCGAAACTACAGATAGAATATATTTCCAAAGTGTACATACAAAATCGTCGTTTCAGACCGTGAAACGCTCAAATATGATGTAAAAACTGTATCTCAAAATATGTCTCCAAATCACTTGAAAATGCGATTTCTAAGCGAATTACGTGTTTTTAAGGTGTTTTGCAATAACTTTTATAGTTCAAATCGGCACTCTAGCTGCGCTGGCGAGTGCACCACGGTGTGACTCCAAAAGCTTGTATTCACTAAAAATCCTTGTATTTTGTCATATTGTAGCCTAAATAACGAAGTTTAACGAAACTAAAAGTAGAATATGTTTCCAAAGTGTACATACAAAATCGTCGTTTCAGACCGTGAAACGCTCAAATATGATGTAAAAACTGTATCTCAAAATATGTCTCCAAAACACTTGAGAATGCGTTTTCAAAGCGAATTACGTATTTTTAAGGTGTTTTGTAATAACTTCTATAGTTCAAATCGGCACTCTAGCTGCGCTGTTGAGTGCACCAGGAAATGTCTCCAAAAGCTTGTATTCACTAAAAATCAGTGTGTTTTGTCATATTGTAGCGTAAAAACCAAGTGCAATCGAAACTACAGGATGAATATATTTCTAAATAACGAAGTGCTATCAAAACATGTCTCCAAATCAATTGAAAATGCGTTTTCTAAGGGAATTACGTCTTTTTAGGGTTTTTTGCAGTAACTTCTATAGTTCAAATCGGCACTCTAGCTGCGCTGGCGAGTGCACCACGGATTGTTTTCAAAAGCTTGTATTCATTAAAAATCAAAGTATTTTGTCTTATTGTAGCCTAAATAACGAAGTGCTATCGAAACTACAGGTATAATATGTTTCCAAAGTGTACATACCAAATCGTAGTTTCAGATCGTGAAACGCTCAAATATGATGTAAAAACTGTATATCAAAATATGTCTCCAAATCACTTGAAAATGCGTTTTCTAAGCGAATTACGTGTTTTTAAGGTGTTTTGCAATAACTACTATAGTTCAAATCGGCACTCTAGCTGCGCTGGCGAGTGCAC
Source organism: Harpalus rubripes (assembly GCA_963082715.1). Classification (NCBI taxonomy): domain Eukaryota; kingdom Metazoa; phylum Arthropoda; class Insecta; order Coleoptera; family Carabidae; genus Harpalus; species Harpalus rubripes. The sequence continues at coordinate 41,406,130 of OY720448.1, read as the reverse complement.
CACGGAGTGCCTCCAAAAGATTGTATACACTAAAAATCGGTGTATATTGTCTTATTGTAGCCTAAATAACCAAGTGCTATGGAAACTACAGGATGAATATGTTTTCAAAGTGTACATACAAAATCGTCGTTTCAGACCGTGAAACGTTTAAATCTGATGTAAAAACTGTTTCTCAAAACATGTCCCCAATTCACTTGAAAACACGTTTTCTAAGCGAATTACGTGTTTTTAGAGTGTTTTGCAGTAACTTCTATAGTTCAAATCGGCACTCTAGCTGCGCTGGCGAGTGCACCACGGAGTGCCTCCAAAAGCTTGTATTCACTAAAAATCAGTGTATTTTGTCATATTGTAGGGTAAATAGCCAAATGCCATTGAAACTACAGGATGAATATGTTTCTAAAGTGTTCATACAAAATCGTCGTTTCAGACCGTGAAACGCTCAAATATGATGTAAAAACTGATTCTCAAAACATGTCTCCAAATCATTTGAAAATGCGTTTTCTAAGCGAATTACGTGTTTCTAGGGTGTTTTGCAGCAACTTCTATAGTTCAAATCGGCACTCTAGCTGCGCTGGCGAGTGCACCACAGAGTGCCTCCAAAAGCATGTATTCACTGAAAATCTGTGTATTTTGTCTTATTGTAGCCTAAATAACCAAGTGCCATCGAAACTACAGGATGAATATGTTTCCGAAGTGTACATACAAAATCGTCGTTTCAGACAGTGAAACGCTCAAATATGATGTAAAAACTGTTTCTCAAAACATGTCTCCAAATCACTTCAAAATACGTTTTCTATTCGAATTACTTGTTTTTAGGGTGTTTTGCAATAACTACTATAGTTCAAATCGGCACTCTAGCTGTGCTGGCGAGTGCACCACGGAGTGCCTCGAAAAGCTTGTATCCACTAAAATTCCATGTATTTTGTCATATTGTAGCCTAAATAACGAAGTTTAACGAAACTACAGGTAGAATATGTTTCCAAAGTGTACATACAAAATCGTCGTTTCAGACCGTTAACGCTCAAATATAATGTAAAAACTGTATTTCAAAATATGTCTCCAAATCACTTGAAAATGCGATTTCTAAGCGAAATACGTGTTTTTAAGGTGTTTTGCAATAACTTCTATAGTTCAAATCGGCACTCTAGCTGCGCTGGCGAGTGCACCACGGAGTGACTCCAAAAGCTTGTATTCACTAAAAATCCATGTATTTTGTCATATTGTAGCGTAAATAACCAAGTGCCATCGAAACTACAGAATGAATATGTTTCTAAAGTGTACATACAAAATTGTCGTTTCAGACCGTGAAACGCTCAAATATGATGTAAAAACTGTATCTCAAAATATGTCTCCAAATCACTTGAAAATGCGTTTTCTAAGCGAATTACGTGTTTTTAAGGTGTTTTGAAATAACTCCTATAGTTCAAATCGGCACACTAGCTGCGCTGGCGAGTGCACCACGGAGTGACTCCAAAAGCTTGTACTCACTAAAATTCAATGTATTTTGTCATATTGTAGCCTAAATAACGAAGTGCCATCGAAACTACAGGTAGAATTTGTTTCCAAAGTGTACATACAAAATCGTCGTTTCAGACCGTGAAACGCTTAAATATTACGTAAAAACTGTATCTCAAAATTTGTCTCCAAATCACTTAAAAATGTGTTTTCTAAACGAATTACGTGTTTTTAAGGGGTTTTGCAATAAATTCTATAGTTCAAATCGGCACTTTAGCTGCGCTGGCGAGTGCACCACGGAGTGCCTCCAAAGGCTTGTATTCACTGTGTATTTTGTCTTAATGTAGCCTAAATATCCAAGTGCCATCGAAACTACAGGATTAATGTTTTCAAAGGGTACATACAAAATCGTCGTTTCAGACCGTGAAACGTTCAAACTGATGTAAAAACTGTTTCTCAAAACATGTCTCCAAATCACTTGAAAACGCATTTTCTAAGCGAATTACGTGTATTTAGAGTGTTTTGCAGTAACTTCTATAGTTCAAATCGGCACTCTAGCTGCGCTGGCGAGTGCACCACGGAATGTCTCCAAAAGCTTGTATTCACTAAAAATCAGTGTATTTTGTCATATTGTAGCGTAAATAACCAAGAGCCATCGATACTACAGGATGAATATGTTTCTAAAGTGTATATACAAAATCGTCGTTTCAGAACGTGAAACGCTCAAATATGTTGTAAAAACTGATTCTCAAAACATGTCTCCAAATCATTTGAAAATGCGTTTTCTAAGCAAATTACGTGTTTTTAAGGTGTTTTGCAATAACTTCTATAGTTCAAATCGGCACTCTAGATGCGCTGGCAAATGCACCACGGAGTGCCTCCAAAAGCTTGTATTCACTAAAAATCAGTGTATTTTGTCATATTGTAGCGTAAATAACCAAGTGCTATCAATACTACAGGATGAATATGTTTCTAAAGTGTATATACGAAATCGTCGTTTCAGACCGTGAAACGCTGAAATATGTTGTAAAAACTGATGCTCAAAACATGTCTCCAAATCATTTGAAAATGCGTTTTCTAAGCGAATTACGTGTTTTTAGGGTGTTTTGCAGTAACTTCTATAGTTCAAATCGGCACTCTAGCTGCGCTGGCGAGTGCACCACGGAGTGACTCCAAAAGCTTGTATTCACTAAAGATCCAAGTATTTTGTCATATTGTAGCGTAAATAACCAAGTGCCATCAAAACTACAGGATAAATATGTTTCTAAAGTGTACATACAAAATCGTCGTTTCAGACCGTGAAACGCTCAAATCTGATGTAAAAACTGTTTCTCAAAACATGTCTCCAAATCACTTGAAAATGCGTTATCTAAGCGAATTACGTGTTTTTAAGGTGTTTTGAAATAACTCCTATAGTTCAAATCGGCACTCTAGCTGCGCTGGCGAGCGCACCACGGAGTGCCTCCAAACGCTTGTATTCACTAGAAATATGTGTATTTTGTCTTATTGTAGACTAAATATCCAAGTGCCATCGAAACTACAGGATGAATATGTTTCCAAAGTGTACATACAAAATCGTCGTTTCAGACCGTGATACGTTCAAATCTGATGTAAAAACTGTTTCTTAAAACATGTCTCCAAATCACTTGAAAACGCGTTTTCTAAGCGAATTACGTGTTTAAAGTGTTTTGGAGTAACTTCTATAGTTCAAATCGGCACTCTAGCTGCGGTGGCGAGTGCACCACGGAGTGTCTTCAAAAGCTTGTATTCACTAAAAAACAGTGTATTTTATCATATTGTAGGGTAATAACCATGTGCCATCAAAACTACAGGATGAATATGTTACTAAAGTGTATATATATATATGATGTAAAAACTGAATTCCAAAACATGTCTCCAAATCACCTGAAAATGCGTTTTCTAAGCGAACAACGTGTGTTTAGGGTGTTTTGCAGTAACTTCTATAGTACAAATCGCTATTCTAGCTGGGCTGGCCAGTGCACCATGGAGTGACTCCAAAAGCTTGTATTCACTAAAAATCAATGTACTTTGTCTTATTGTAGCCTAAATAACGAAGTGCCATCGAAACTACAGGTAGAATATGTTTCTAAAGTGTACATACAAAATCGTCGTTTCAGACCGTGAAACGCTCAAATATGATGTAAAAACTTTATCTCAAAATATGTCTCCCAATCACTTGAAAATGTGTTTTCTAAGCGAATTACGTGTTTTTAAGGTGTTCTGCAATAACTTCTATAGTTCAAATCGGCACTCTAGCTGCGCTGGCGAGTGCTCCACGGAGTGACTCCAAACGCTTGTATTCACTAAAAATCTGTGTATTTTGTCTTACTGTAGCCTAAATAATCAAGTGCCATCGAAACTACAGGATGAATATGATTCCAAAGTGTACATACAAAATCGTCGTTTCAGACCGTGAAACGTTCAAATCTGATGAAAAACTTTTTCTCAAAACATGTCTCCAAATCACTTGAAAACGCGTTTGTAAGCGAATTACGTTTTTTTAGAGTGTTTTGCAGTAACTTGTATAGTTCAAATCGGCACTCTAGCTGCGCTGGCGAGTGCACCACGGAGTGTCTTGTATTCACTAAAAATCAATGTATTTTGTCTTATTGTAGCCTATATAACAAAGTGCCATTGAAACTACAGGTAGAATACGTTTTCAAAGTGTACGTACAAAATCGTCGTTTGAGACCGTGAAACGTTCAATTCTGATGTAAATACTGTTTCACAAAACATGTCTCCAAATCACTTGAAAACGCGTTTTCTAAGCGAATTACGTGTTTTTAGAGTGTTTTGCAGTAACTTCTATGGTTCAAATCGGCACTCTAGCTGCGCTGGCGAGTGCACCACGAGGTGTCTTCAAAAGTGTATTCACTAAAAATCAGTGTATTTTGTAATATTGTAGCGTAAATAACCAAGTGCCATCGAAACTACAGGATGAATATGTTTCTAAAGTGTATGTTCAAAATCGTCGTTTCAGACCGTGAAACGCTCAGATATGATGTAAAAACTGATACTCAAAACTTGTCTCCAAATCACTTGAAAATGCGTTTTCTAAGCGAATTACATGTTTTTAGGGTGTTTTGCAGTAACTTCTATAGTTCAAATCGGCACTCTAGCTGCGCTGGTGAGTGCATCACGGAGTGCCTCCATAAGCTTGTTTTCTCTAAAAAATCAATGTATTTTGTCTTATTGTAGCCCAAATAACCAAGTGCCATCGAAACTACAGCATGAATATGTTTCAAAGTGTACATACAAAATCGTCGTTTCAGACCGAAAAACGTTCAAATCTGATGTAAAAACTGTTTCTCAAAACATGTCTCTAAATCAGTTAAAAACGCGTTTTCTAAGCGAATCACGTGTTTTTAGAGTGTTTTGCAGTAATTTCTATAGTTCAAATCGGCATTCTAGCTGCGCTGGCGAGTGCACCACGGAGTAACTCTAAAAGCTTGTATTCACTAAAAATCTATGTATTTTGTCTTACTGTAGCCTAAATAACGAAGTGCCATCGAAACTACAGGTAGAATTTGTTTCCAAAGTGTACATACAGAATCGTCGTTTCAGATCGTGAAACGCTTAAATATGATGTAAAAACTGTATCTGAAAATATGTCTCCAAATCACTTGAAAATGCGTTTTCTAAACGAATTACGTGTTTTTAAGGTGTTTTGCAACAACTTCTATAGTTCAAATCGACACTCTAGCTGCGCTGGCGAGTGTTCCACGGAGTGCCTTCAGAAGCTTGTATTCACTAAAAATCTGTGTATTTTGTCTTATTGTAGACTAAATAACTAAGTGCCATCGAAACTACAGGATGAATGTTTCCAAAGTGTACATACAAAATCGTCGTTTCAGACCGTGAAACGCTCAAATATGATGTAAAAACTGTATCTCAAAATATGTCTCCAAATCACTTGAAAATGCGTTTTCTAAGCGAATTACGTGTTTTTAAGGTGTTTTGAAATAACTCCTATAGTTCAAATCCGCACTCTAGCTGCGCTGGCGAGTGCACCACGGAGTGCCTCCAAACGCTTGTATTTACCAGAAATCTGTGTATTTTGTCTTATTGTAGACTAAATAACCAAGTGCCATCGAAACTACAGGATGAATATGTTTCCAAAGTGTACATACAAAATCGTCGTTTCAGACCGTGAAACGTTCAAATCTGATGTAAAAACTGTTTCTTAAAACATGTCTCCAAATCACTTGAAAACGCGTTTTCTAAGCGAATTACGTATTTTAGAGTGTTTTGGAGTAACATCTATAGTTCAAATCGGCACTCTAGCTGCGCTGGCGAGTGCACCATGGAGTGTCTTCAAAAGCTTGTATTCACTAAAAAACAGTGTATTTTATCATATTGTAGCGTAAATAAACAAGTGCCATCAAATCTACAGTATGAATAAGTTACTAAAGTGTACATACAAAAACGTCGTTTCAGAACGTGAAACGCTGAAATATGAAGTAAAAACTGAATTCCAAAACATGTCTCCAAATCACCTGAAAATGCGTTTTCTAAGCGAACTACGTGTGTTTAGGGTGTGTTGCAGTAACTTCTATACTTCAAATCGGCACTCTAGCTGCGCTGGCCAGTGCACCACGGAGTGCCTCCAAAAGCTTGTATTCTCTAAAAATCAATGTATTTTGTCTTATTGTAGCTTAAATAACGAAGTGCCATCGAAACTACAGGATGAATATGATTCCAAAGTGTACATACAAAATCGTTGTTCCAGACCGTGAAACGTTCAAATCTGATGTAAAAACTGTTTCTCAAAACATGTCTCCAAATCACTTGAAAACGCGTTTTCTTGGCGAATTATGTGTTTTTATAGTGTGTTGCAGTAACTTCTATAGTTCAAATCGGCACTCTAGCTGCGCTGGCGAGTGCACCACGGAGTGACTCCAAAAGCTTGTATTCACTAAAAATCAATGTATTTTGTCTTATTGTAGCCTAAGTAACGAAGTGCCATCGACACTACAGGTAGAATATGTGTCCAAAGTGTACATAGAAAATCGTCCTTTCAGACCGTGAAACGCTCAAATATGATGTAAAAACTGTTTCTCAAAATATGTCTCCAAAACACTTGAAAATGCGTTTTCTAAGCGAACTACGTGTTTTTAGGGTGTTTTGCAGTAACTTCTATAGTTCAAATCGGCACTCTAGCTGCGCTGGCGAGTGCACCACGGAGTGCCTCCAAAAGCTTGTATTCACTAAAAATCAGTGTATTTTGTCATATTGTAGCGTAAATAACCAAGTGCCATCGAAACTACAGGATGAATATGTTTCTAAAGTGTACATACAAAATCGTCGTTTCAGACCGTGAAACGCTCAAATAAGATGTAAAAACTGATTCTCAAAACATGTCTCCAAATCATTTGAAAATGCGTTTTCTAAGCGAATTACTTGTTTTTAGGGTGTTTTGCAGTAAATTCTATAGTTCAAATCGGCACTCTAGCTGCGATGGCGAGTGCACCACGGAGTACCTCCAAATGCTTGTATTCACTAAAAACCTGTGTATTTTGTCTTATTGTAGCCTAAATAACCAAGTGCCATCGAAACTACAGGATGAGTATGTTTCCGAAGTGTACATACAAAATCGCCGTTTCAGACCGTGAATCGCTTAAATATGATGTAAAAACTGTATCTCAAAATATGTCTCCAAATCACTTGAAAATGCGTTTTCTAAGCGAATTACGTGTTTTTAAGGTGTTTTGAAATAACTCCTATAGTTCAAATCGGCACTCTAGCTGCGCTGGAGAGTGCACCACGGAGTACCTCCAAACGCTTATATTTACTAGAAATCTGTGTATTTTGTTTAATTGTAGCCTAAATAACCAAGTGCCATCGGAACTACAGGATGAATATGTTTCCAAAGTGTACATACAAAATCGTCGTTTCAGACCGTGAAACGTTCAAATCTGATGTAAAAACTGTTTCTTAAAACATGTCTCCAAATCACTTGAAAACGCGTTTTCTAAGCGAATTACGTGTTTTAGAGTGTTTTGCAGTAACTTCTATAGTTCATATCGGCACTCTAGCTGCGCTGGCGAGTGCACCACGGAGTGCCTCCAAAAGCTTGTATTCACTAAAAATCAGTGTATTTTGTCATATTGTAGCGTAAATAACCAAGTGCCATCGAAACTACAGGATGAATATGTTTTTAAAGTGTACATACAAAATCGTCGTTTCAGACCGTGAAACGGTCAAATTAGATGTAAAAACTGATTCTCAAAACATGTCTCCAAATCATTTGAAAATGCGTTTTCTAAGCGAATTACTTGTTTTTAGGGTGTTTTGCAGTAAATTCTATAGTTCAAATCGGCACTCTAGCTGCGATGGCGAGTGCACCACGGAGTACCTCCAAATGCTTGTATTCACTAAAAACCTGTGTATTTTGTCTTATTGTAGCCTAAATAACCAAGTGCCATCGAAACTACAGGATGAGTATGTTTCCGAAGTGTACATACAAAATCGTCGTTTCAGACCGTGAATCGTTTAAATATGATGTAAAAACTGTATCTCAAAATATGTCTCCAAATCACTTGAAAATGCGTTTTCTAAGCGAATTACGTGTTTTTAAGGTGTTTTGTAATAACTTCTATAGTTCAAATCGGCACTCTAGCTGCGCTGGCGAGTGCACCACGGAGTGCCTCCAAAAGCTTGCATTCACTAAAAATCAGCGTATTTTGTCATAGTGTAGCCTAAATAACCAAGTGCCATCGGAACTACAGGATGAATATGTTTCCAAAGTGTACATACAAAATCGTCGTTTCAGACCGTGAAACGTTCAAATCTGATGTAAAAACTGTTTCTTAAAACATGTCTCCAAATCACTTGAAAACGCGTTTTCTAAGCGAATTACGTGTTTTAGAGTATTTTGGAGTAACTTCTATAGTTCAAATCGGCACTCTAGCTGCGCTGGCGAGTGCACCACGGCGTGTCTTCAAAAGCTTGTATTCACTAAAAAACAGTGTTTTTTATCATATTGTAGCGTAAATAAACAAGTGCCATCAAAACTACAGGATGAATATGTTACTAAAGTGTACATACAAAATCGTCGTTTCAGAACGTTAAACGCTCAAATATGATGTAAAAACTGAATTCCAAAACATGTCTCCAAATCACCTGAAAATGCGTTTTCTAAGCGAACTACGTGTGTTTAGGGTGAGTTGCAGTAACTTCTATAGTTCAAATCGGCACTCTAGCTGCGCTGGCCAGTGCACCACGGAGTGCCTCCAAAAGATTGTATTCTCTAAAAATCAATGTATTTTGTCTTATTGTAGCTTAAATAACCAAGTGCCATCGAAACTACAGGATTAATATGTTTCCAAAGTGTACATACAAAATCGTCGTTTCAGACCGTGAAACGTTCAAATCTGATGTAAAAACTGTTTCTCAAAACATGTCTCCAAATCACTTGAAAACGCGTTTTCTAGGCGAATTATGTGTTTTTAGAGTGTGTTGCAGTAACTTCTATAGTTCAAATCGGCACTCTAGCTGCGCTGGCGAGTGCAACACGGAGTGTCTCCAAAAGCTTGTATTCACTGAAAATCAGTGTATTTTGTCATATTGTAGCGGAAATAACCAAGTGCCATCGAAACTACAGGATGAATATGTTTCTAAATAACGAAGTGCCATCAAAACATGTCTCCAAATCACTTGAAAATGCGTTTTTCTAAGGAAATTACGTGTTTTTAGTTTGTTTTGCTGTAACTCCTATAGTTCAAATCGGCACTCTAGCTGCGCTGGCGAGTGCACCACGGAGTGACTCCAAAAGCTTGTATTCACTAAAAATCAATGTATTTTGTCTTATTGTAGCCTAAGTAACGAAGTGCCATCGACACTACTAAAGTTTTAACGTAGCTGCAACTACCTTTTTGGGTTGAAACTATATGCAACCCCAAGGTAGGACAATCCTTCCTTTTTAAAAGGTCGATGCACCAATCTCTGTTTAGGGTAGTAAAACCTACCTCACTACCAGGTAGACATGATACGATCCTTCATACAGTGGGATGCAAATGCCCGCAGTGGTTTATAGAAATACTTTAAAGTGATTTGAAATTTCCGTATCACAAGTTACCAGTAAATGCCTGTAAGGTTGTTAAAAATACTTTATAGTAATTTATATGAACCCCTACATGAGGTCATTGCAAATTCCTTGAAAAGTATATTATTTATTATTGGGATTTAGAAAAAATAATACATTATATATAATAAAAGATTTATTTGCTTAAACAAAATATACATAAATAAAATAAAATAAAGTATATTGTAAGTTACATAGTGTTTTATCTGTGAGGTGACTCCTGGTAAATGCCTACACGATACGAATATGTCAGGATCATTAACGATATCTGTGAACAAAGCAGATTAGCAGATCCAGCAATGGGTAATATACCTTGATGATATATTTATTTTGTTTTAAATAAAGTATGTATTCCAAAAAAGGTCACGTTCACTGGCTATTGCTCCAATTCTTGCAGGTCCTCGAGGAATATCTTCACTTTCTTTGGATCCTCTTGTAGCAAATAAAACTAAATTAATATTGTTGTGTCTAATAAATATTTGCGAACAAAAGAACGTTTCATTCAAAATATTTGCTAGTTTTTCAATGTTTATTTTCTTGTAATTAAATAATAATATTATTTTATTAACAGGAAAATAATCATATTAAATGATAATTCAACAAAAATAAAATTAACATTTGGTATAGGTATATACCGCGAAATATAGTTATATTATCTTTGAAAGTATATAAATAAAAAGAAAATGAAACAAAATAAAGTAAATTACCTTTAAAGTTCTAATTTTTATACGTCGAACATGGTTGTCAAGATGCTCGTTTCTTTACAATCGGCACATCTTAATTTTTTGTAGAAAATACTGTCATAACAAATCTACATGTATGTTATTTTGTACCGTACTAAATCAGGAAGGAGCTAAAAAAAAAGGATATTAGTTTATAATTAAAAATACAACATAATATATTTTACCTGAGTTTCAAGTATGCTCATTGCGACTGTCGACAAGAGAATAACAAATGACAGAATGACACATAAATTTCTCACCCCTCTGTGTTCTCCTTCCCATCCCTAGAAATGCGGTACCGTTATGCTGGCCTTCAGAAAAACCCGTAGGGCCTTCATTTGCTAGCTGGACTAACAAACAATTTCTAAGAAATGCGAAAGCTTATTCGATCACTTTTCATTTCCGAAATCTTACAAATATAACTAATATCGTTTTGCATTTGTTTATATAACAACTATATAAGTCTACACATCATCAGTTTCATTGAATATTTTGGTTTTTCATATAATTTTATGAACACGGGTAAATAATGCTATAAATCAATTGTAATCTGTTATGTTTTGCATTTCACACATTTATTTGTCTATCTTGTAATATGATATGTATATTCAATAGTTTGTTATGAATCACTTTCTAGTAAGTAACGGAGAAAACGATGTATGTATGCACGGAATTATAAAAAATATAATAAGATAAATAAACAAATTCAATTTGTATTAACTGTAAATTCAATAAGTTTGCAAATTTCAGTAAAACTGAATATTTTATATTATTTCTGCCGTCTTTTTCCTATTATTCCTTTGTAATTTCACATGTATGACATTGTTACGTGCTAATTAATGTCAAGTCCATATTTTTTTATGATAGGAACTGTACCTCAAATTAAAAGTCGAACATTCAGCTCGAATCAACCCTAAAGGTATAAACATGTTACAAAGGTAGTAGCACCTACCTAATATACCTACAGTGCAACACAGATGCCTGTAAGCGAATTGAATCTACCCTACCAAAATGTCCTACCATTTTCTTACCATGTTTCGACCTTCCTACCCTAAATCAACTTTAAGGAAGATTCAACAACTCAATTGGAGATTCATCTTCCCTGTTTCTACCCCAAAACTTTACAGTGTAGAATATGTGTCCAAAGTGTACATACAAAATCGTCGTTTCAGACCGTGAAACGCTCAAATATGATGTAAAAACTGTATCTCAAAATATGTCTCCAAAACACTTGAAAATGCGTTTTCTAAGCGAATTACGTGTTTTTAGGGTGTTTTGCAGTAACTTCTATTGTTCAAATCGGCATTCTAGCTGAGCTGGCGAGTGCACCACGGAGTGCCTCCAAAAGCTTGTATTCACTAAAAATCAGTGTATTTTGTCATATTGTAGCGTAAATAACCAAGTGCCATCGAAACTACAGGATGAATATGTTTCTAAAGTGTACATACAAAATCGTCGTTTCAGACCGTGAAACGCTCAAATATGATGTAAAAACTGAATTCCAAAACATGTCTCCAAATCACCTGAAAAAGCGTTTTCTAAGCGAACCACGTGTGTTTACGGTGTGTTGCAGTAACTTCTATAGTTCAAATCGGCACTCTAGCTGCGCTGGCCAGTGCACCACGGAGTGCCTCCAAAAGCTTGTATTCTCTAAAAATCAATGTATTTTGTCTTATTGTAGCTTAAATAACGAAGTGCCATCGAAACTACAGGATGAATATGATTCCAAAGTGTACATACAAAATCGTCGTTTCAGAACGTGAAACGCTCAAATTTGATGTAAAAACTGAATTCCAAAACATGTCTCCAAATCACATGAATATGCGTTTTCTAAGCAAACTACGTTTGTTTAGGGTGTTTTGCAATAACTTCTATAGTTCAAATCGGCACTCTAGCTGCGCTGGCGAGTGCACCACAGAGTACCTCGAAAAGCTTGTATTCACTAAAAATCAATGTATTTTGTCTTATTGTAGCCTAAATATCGAAGTGCCATCAAAACTACAGGTAGAATATGTTTCCAAAGTGTCGTTTCAGACCGTGAAACGCTCAAATATGATGTAAAAACTGTATCTCAAAATATGTCTCCAAATCACTTGAAAATGCGTTATCTAAGCGAATTACGTGCTTTTAAGGTGTTTTGAAATAACTCCTATAGCAAACTAGTTGCGAATTTTGCCGTGAAAACGTACATTATTCAAAAATATAATGCTTCGTCGTATTTCACGTGTATACAACCTTCTGAGTCAACTTCCTATGAAGTCTTCGTCAGAAGGTGGCCAGCACAGCAGGTAATCACAGACGCGTTTCGCACTTCTTGGTGCTCATCAGTGTGATGTAACCTGGGGGCCTCTGTCTCATCCACAGAGGTGGAATCACGGAGCAGAGGCCACCCAACCTAGCTGTGCTAGCAACGGTCTTATGACCGTTCGCTACAGGTATCTGGCCTGTAGAAGGTAGTGTTTCTACCTTCTACAGGCCAGATACCTGTAGCGAACGGTCATAAGACCGTTGCTAGCACAGCTAGGTTGGGTGGCCTCTGCTCCGTGATTCCACCTCTGTGGATGAGACAGAGGCCCCCAGGTTACATCACACTGATGAGCACCAAGAAGTGCGAAACGCGTCTGTGATTACCTGCTGTGCTGGCCACCTTCTGACGAAGACTTCATAGGAAGTTGACTCAGAAGGTTGTATACACGTGAAATACGACGAAGCATTATATTTTTGAATAATGTACGTTTTCACGGCAAAATTCGCAACTAGTTTGCAATTTGCAATTTTGGCTCAGTCAAGCCTTTTGCAGGTAGATGGCTCTGTGGGTATTAACACTACCTTCTACAGGCCAGATACCTGTAGCGAACGGTCATAAGACCGTTGCTAGCACAGCTAGGTTGGGTGGCCTCTGCTCCGTGATTCCACCTCTGTGGATGAGACAGAGGCCCCCAGGTTACATCACACTGATGAGCACCAAGAAGTGCGAAACGCGTCTGTGATTACCTGCTGTGCTGGCCACCTTCTGACGAAGACTTCATAGGAAGTTGACTCAGAAGGTTGTATACACGTGAAATACGACGAAGCATTATATTTTTGAATAATAACTCCTATAGTTCAAATCAGCACTCTAGCTGCGCTGGCGAGCGCACCACGGAGTGCCTCCAAACGCTTGTATTCACTAGAAATATGTGTATTTTGTCTTATTGTAGCCTAAATAACCAAGTGCCATCGAAACTTGTTGCGTCCCTCCGGTGCGAAGGACTAAGTAATAAGGACCTAGTGGCTCGAAGGACCAAATGTTCAATCTCTAAACCAGCGAATCCGGCCTAGAAGAACCAAAATGTTTTGATCCTGCTCGCAAGCCCAAAATGCGATGTCTCTAGATCAGCGAATCCGGTCTAGAAGCACCAACAATGTGTTTGATGTTAAATTCAATGAATAAAACAAAACTATATGTAAACCAAAATAATTACAACCTTCGATAGCTGGTTCACATCACTGGACTTGGCCAATATACGGGATAATATTAATTTGTGAAATGTACTAATTAAAACGAACGAAGGACCAGTTAGTTTTACGAACTAACAAACGTGCTAAATATAATTGCAACAAAATAACAAACAACTGAAAACCAATTCTGAGAGATATGTGATAGCGTATTGAATACAAGTGACATAAACAATAATAAACCAAAGATATAACAAATACGATATTTGTAGAAATTAACTAAATCATTTAATAAGTGTATGACCACACAAATTTAGTTAAACAATATTAAGAACTCTAAATGAACTTAATAACAACCAACTAGAATACAAAATTTGTTGCATTGAATGTACATAGTCGACAATAACAGCAGATGCGCTGTGAATGACGTCACTCGAAGCTGAACTTGTGTAAACATACAAAATCGTCGTTTCAGACCGTGAAACGCTCAAATATGATGTAAAAACTGAATTCCAAAACATGTCTCCAAATCACCTGAAAAAGCGTTTTCTAAGCGAACCACGTGTGTTTAGGGTGTGTTGCAGTAACTTCTATAGTTCAAATCGGCACTCTAGCTGCGCTGGCCAGTGCACCACGGAGTGCCTCCAAAAGCTTGTATTCTCTAAAAATCAATGTATTTTGTCTTATTGTAGCTTAAATAACGAAGTGCCATCGAAACTACAGGATGAATATGATTCCAAAGTGTACATACAAAATCGTCGTTCCAGACCGTGAAACGTTCAAATCTGATGTAAATAATGTTTCTCAAAACATGTCTCCAAATCACTTAAAAACGCGTTTTCTAGACGAATTATGTGATTTTAGAGTGTGTTGCAGTAACTTCTATAGTTCAAATCGGCACTCTAGCTGCGCTGGCGAGTGCAACACGGAGTGTCTCCAAAAGCTTGTATTCACTGAAAATCAGTGTATTTTGTAATATTGTAGCGGAAATAACCAAGTGCCATCAAAACTACAGGATGAATATGTTTCTAAATAACGAAGTGCCATCAAAACATGTCTCCAAATCACTTGAAAATGCGTTTTCTAAGGAAATTACGTGTTTATAGTTTGTTTTGCTGTAACTCCTATAGTTCAAATCGGCACTCTAGCTGCGCTGGCGTGTGCACCACGGAGTGACTCCAAAAGCTTGTATTCACTAAAAATCAATGTATTTTGTCTTATTTTAGCCTAAGTAACGAAGTGCCATTGAAACTACAGGTAGAATATGTGTCCAAAGTGTACATACAAAATCGTCGTTTCAGACCGTGAAACGCTCAAATATGATGTAAAAACTGATTCTCAAAACTTGTCTCCAAATCACTTGAAAATGCGTTTTCTATTCGAATTACGTGTTTTTAGGGTGTTTTGCAATAACTTCTATAGTTCAAATCGGCACTCTAGCTGCGCTGGCGAGTGCACCACGGAGTGACTCCAAAAGCTTCTATTCACTAAAAATCCATGTATTTTGTCATATTGTAGCGTAAATAACCAAGTGCCATCGAAACTACAGGATGAATAGGTTTCTATAGTGTACATACAAAATCGTCGTTACAGACCGTGAAACGCTCAAATAAGCTGTAAAAACTGTATCTCAAAATATGTCTCCAAATCACTTGAAAATGCGTTTTTGGAATAACTCCTATAGTTCAAATCGGCACTCTAGCTGCGCTGGCGAGTGCACCACGGAGTGCCTCCAAAGCTTGTATTTACTAGAAATCTGTGTATTTTGTCTTATTGTAGCCTAAATAACCAAGTGCCATCGAAACTACAGGACGAATATGTTTCCAAAGTGTACACACAAAATCGTCGTTTCAGACCGTGAAACGTTCAATTCTGATGTAAAAACTGTTTCTTAAAACATGTCTCCAAATCACTTGAAAACGCGTTTTCTAAGCGAATTACGTGTTTTAGAGTGTTTTGGAGTAACTTTTATAGCTCAAATCGGCACTCTAGCTGCGCTGGCGAGTGCGCCACGGAGTGTCTTCAAAAGCTTGTATTCACTAAAAAACAGTGTATTTTATCATATTGTAGCGTGAATAACCAAGTGCCATCAAAACTACAGGATGAATATGTTACTAAAGTGTACATACAAAATCGTCGTTTCAGAACGTGAAACGCTCAAATTTGATGTAAAAACTGAATTCCAAAACATGTCTCCAAATCACATGAAAATGCGTTTTCTAAGCAAACTACGTTTGTTTAGGGTGTTTTGCAATAACTTCTATAGTTCAAATCGGCACTCTAGCTGCGCTGGCGAGTGCACCACAGAGTACCTCGAAAAGCTTGTATTCACTAAAAATCAATGTATTGAATGTACATAGTCGACAATAACAGCAGATGCGCTGTGAATGACGTCACTCGAAGGTGAACTTGTGTAAACAGGTTTACAAAGAAATAATAATGAATTCACCCAAGGAAATATGAATCAAATGTCTAACAACACGAATTCCCGTGAGAAATCAAATTGTACAGTTCGATTTTACAATTGATTCCTGAGATGTGTCTATTAGCTGCATAAATTGGCGCCGGAAAGTATTCGCGGACTATAAAGTACCAAATTAAATGAAAACCGAACGATACTCCTTGAATTAGTCGTGTTAGGCTAATCAAGCTACGCGTACGATAATTAAACAACCAATTACTTTACTGACCATTTGAAAATCAGAAAGTTTTATGCAAAATGGTGGACAACCACTCTCGCGGACGACGACGCGATACGTGTTTACCGTTTGCAAGCCAGAGACACTCTGATCAGCGCAGTCGATCCATGCTGTAGATGGACGGCGCTTGGCGTGGGGGTGCGCGCGCACTCGCGTGAAACTAGTCAGTCGTAGTAATATTAATATTAATAAATAGTTTAAGATACTACAGTTATTTCAAACAATTCTAAAATGAAACTTAAACACGTAAAAATATATAACTAATTTTTCCAAGTAACAGAAACAGTTATTTCTATTTATTTACTGACTTATTTAAATAGAGTCAGGGCGGGTTAACCGTTCTATTCCCATGTGCAGGGGTTGCTAGCTCAAGGGGTTAATATTTTCCAAATTCCTCTCATTTAAAACATATTAGTTTTAAACATACCGGCCACCTTAGGGTCTCCCTAAAGACAAACTTAGGCTGTTGGCAAAGGACACAGTTTTGCTATAGGGCGAGTGATTTCACCTTTAGCAGTTTTTAATACGGCAACTCTATTGATTCCATCTGATCCAGGAATCAATTTGATGACTCTAGCCAAACGCCATGCAGTAGGTGGCATTGGATGATCATTGATTAAGACAATAGTATCTATTGTCAATGGATCGGTATCCTCATTCCATTTGTACCGTTCTTGCAAGGTACGAAGATATGTTTGTTGCCAGCGTGCCCAAAATTGTTGTTGCAACTTGGACAACATTTCCCATGAGGACAAACGATTTGTGGGAGTCTCAGTGTGATCTAGAGACGGCAATGTTACAGTGGGTTCTGTAACTAAGAAATGTCCTGGTGTTAAGGGTGTGGGATCGGAAGGATCCGATGACTTCGGGAACAGAGGCCTGGAATTTAGCATCGCCTCCACTTCCGTCAACAAGGTAGAGAACTCTTCGTAAGTCAGAAGCTTTTCTGTGAGTACTCGTGATAATAGTCTCTTTGTAGACTTTATTGCAGCCTCCCAAAGTCCGCCGAAGTGTGGCGTGGACGGTGGATTGAAATGCCATGTGATCCCTTCTTGGTACACATGATTTACACCTGAGTATTGAATTCCTCAGAGTTCAAGAATTTTTGTAATTCAGAGAGCTTGCGATTTGCACCTATGAAATTCGTGCCACAATCGCTGTATAGGTTTGCAACACGACCTCGGCGTGCTACAAAGCGTCTTAGTGCTGCCAAAAAGGTGTTCGTGGACATATCTGTGACAAGTTCGATATGCACGGCTTTTGTGGCAAAACAAACAAATAGGCATATATATGCCTTGTGTGAGGACGTGCCTCGTCTCCTGCTCCAGGAGATGTTATACGGTCCGGCGTAGTCTACTCCGGAATTAAGGAAGGGTTTGGCAATGTTAACCCTGTCCTTTGGTAATTGTCCCATGAGAGGGTAGTCGGTTGTCGGTCGAAACCGAAAACAATGGACACAACCTTTCAGCACAGAACGGATAGTTCGTCTGCTTGAAATGATCCAATATTGTTGTCCTAATATAGACTCTAGACCTTGCGCACCAACATGCATATGCTTATCATGAAAGTGTTTAATGAAGGCCTTTGTAAATGGGTGTTGCGACGGCAACAGAATGGGGTGTTTCTGGGCGTATTCTAAATTAGCATGCTCCAGCCGGCCACCGACCCGAATTATACCTTCAGTATCAATAAACGGGACTAACGACTTGATTGGGGATCGACAAACTTTCCCTCGTTGTAGTTGTGATAATTCATCCTGTAGTCCTTCTGATTGAGCCAACAGGACGACTTTGGCTTGTGCTCGGACAAGCTCTTCTGGTGAAAACACATCAGCACCTTTTCGTTTACCTGAAGAGATGTCTCTCCACCGTAAACAATAAGCCATAGTTCGCACCATCCGATTATAGTTGGACATTGCATTGAAAAAACTGAACTGCTGTACTGTTTTCAATGTTAGGCCTTTGACAATCTCTGTCTGAGCAGAGTTGGTTTGATCTTCGTCAAGTTGAACCACTTCACTTTGTGGCCAACACGAGTAAGGTTGTTGTAACCAATCTGGTCCAATTTTCCAGAGAGTACATGTCTTGAAACTTAGAGGACTGAGACCTCTAGAACCTACGTCGGCCGCATTGTGTTCCGACGTTACATGACGCCAGTGTTCACTCGGAAAATTTGTTTGTATTTGAGCGACTCGATTACCCACAAATGTTTTCAGAGTGTGTGGTTCCTTGCGCAATCAGGCAAGAACTATCATAGAGTCCGAGAAGCAATGTACAGCCTCCGGTTGTTTTGGAATATTTTCGAGAATGTTCTCGAGAAGTTTGGCGAGAAGATGCGCCGCACATAATTCCAAACGAGGTATAGTAATTTTTTTCAAAGGCGCTACACGCGTCTTTGCACAGAGCAATTGCACCACTGGTTTATCGTTTGGATAACTTCTAACATAGACAACGGCACAGTAGCCTCGCTCGGAGGCATCCGCAAATCCGATAAGATCGAATTTAGAACCCAAACAGGCTAACCTTGGTATCGAATAATTGGATGTACAATTGATCTCTTTCAGAAACAAGTTCCACTCCGAGACAATATAAGCGGGAGGTTCTTCATCCCATTCTACCTTTATTTCCAAAGCTCTTGCATGATGAGTTTAAGAAACATCACCAATGGGGACATAATGCCTAATGGATCATAGATCCTTGCAATGCAGGACAAAATGTTTCTTTTGGTGCACAAATCGTCGGGTTTTGAGACCGTATACTCGTAGCAGTCGGACTTGCAAACCCATTTGACACCTAACAATTTCACTGACTCGTCGTCAGTAAAGTGGACATCTTTCACTGCGCGTGCATTGTCTGGTAGTTCATCCAGTATTGTTTGAGAATTACTGGCCCATTTTCGGAGGATCAATCCTCCCCTTTCGAATATATCCGTGAGTTCACGGCGCAGTGTCAGTGCTGACTGAATGTCTTTAGCTCCAGTCACAACATCGTCCATATAGACATCATTTTGCAGGACTTTAGCTGCTAAGGGATATTGATTCCCTTCGTCTTGAGCCAACTGCTCAACTGTACGCAACGCTAAGAACGGCGAACAATTCAAACCAAAGCAGATAGTGTTGAATTGGTACACAATAGGATGTGTGGCATCCACTGGTTTCCAAATGAACCTTAGAAATCGTTGATGCTCGCGTACAACTCTAATTTGTAGGAACATCTGTTTTAAGTCCCCCGTAATTAAAATGGGATAAAATCTATTTCGCAAATGAAGAGTGAAGATACTCTTCTGTAGTACCGGACCAGGATACAAGTAGTCATTAATCGACTTTCCATTAGACGATGGCTTTGAAGCATTGAACACAATGCGTACCGGTGTCGTCGCACTATCAGGTTTAACCACTGCATGGTGTGGAATATAGTACGAATCCTGATCATTCAAATTGGGTTGCACATCAAGTCTCGTGACGTAACCCTTTTGCAAATATTCTTCGAATATTGCATCATAACTCTGGGGTTTTACTAAAGCGAGTCAGCTGTGCGTGACAAATGGACAAAGCTTTCTTGTATGAATTGCCTAGTACTGGTGGGTACTGTTTAAAAGGTAAAGAAACCGTGTATTTTCCCTCGGAGTCTCTTTGGGTAGTATTGACAAAATGGTCCTCCACCATTTTATCCTCCGGTTTAGTGACAACCGATGAAGTTGGAACGTTTTCCAATTCCCAAAATTTTGACAACAGTTCGTGTGTATCTTCTTGTGTGTATGTATGATACGACACCACAGCATTGCTTGTTTGCTTGCTGGTATATTCTCCCATAATCACCCAACCAAAGATTGTTTTGATGGCGGTGAGTGTGCCATCGACTCCTTTCTTAACTCCGTTACGAATGACCTGACCCCAAATGTCAGCTCCTAACAGCATGTCTATTCGTTGAGATTTATAGCATTCGGGATCCGAAAGTTGGATATTCCCAAATTGTTTAAAGGTATCCCGAGATATTGGATAATCTGGGATTCTGCCTGTAATGTTGTCGATTACAATGCAACTCAAATCGAGAACTGGAGTTTCTCTACGACATGGTTTGATTTTGGTATGTATAATACCACTAGTATCCTTGACGTGGATGTCACTGATTGACATAATCTTTGTTTGACACGCTTCAATAGACAGATTTAAATTGTGGACACAACGACTTGTGATGTAGGATTTCTGCGATCCTGTATCCAATAAGGCACGTACAACATGTACCTTTCCTGCACTGTCAAATATATGCAGTTTTGCAGTGGGTAGTAATACCGAAGTATGTTTTCTGTGTTGACTTAGTGAATAAGTCCTAGCAGACATTGACGTAGTAGTTTCAGAATAACTACTACTGGCTTGAGAGTTTGCATCACTCTTGGGTGATGACGGACGATTTTTTTGCACAGAATTTTTATCACGCTTGGGTGATAACGACTTGTTCGACCTTTCACCAAAATGCAGCAGCGTATGGTGAGGTTTGTTGCACGTTCTGCATGTGGCTGTACTAGGACAGTTCGGGCGTATGTGACCCATTCTAAGACAGTTGATGCACAACTTGTGTTTGATTGCAGCATCATGTCTTCCTTTAGGTTTAAGAGCTATAAACCCTTCACACTGACTGATGTAGTGAGACTTTCTGCAATACGGACAATTCGTATTAGTTGCCAATGTCATCGCTCGGGATGCTGGCTTGTGCCTTTTGATTGGCTCGTGAGTTTTGACAGGTTTGTCTGGTTCAACTTCTAAGCTTGAAACTTGTTTAGCCAAGAACGCAATTAACTCTACATGAGTGGGCTTGGAGTCAGAATCCAATGTTAGTTCCCACTGTCGTCTAGTAGACGAATCTAGCTTACGACAAATCATGTTTTCGAATGACCCCACATGAGTCAACATCAACCTCTAAATTTTTCAGAGCAGCAATGTTTTCGCGTGCTGTGTTCAACAATGATTTTAGTGCAGGAGCGTCTGCCTGCTTGACCTTTTGCACATCTTGGAGTGCATTCAGATGTACCGACCTCAACAACCTAGGAGGATAATATTCATCTGTGATGGCGTTCCATGCAATATCAAAACTATCAGCTTTGACGGGGATATTTGTAATAAGCCTAGCGGCTTCCCCTTTTAAAGATAACTTGAGATATTGAAGTCGTTCAATATCTGACAAACTGTCCCGATTTATCACCAACTGTGTGAATAAATCGTAAAAATTCATAAACGTTGTTTTCTCCCCATCGAATGTTGGGAGATTCAATTTAGGCAAGCTGGGTTGCATATATCGCAAAGATTGTGCTGATTGAATCGAATGTGATTCAGATTTAGCTCTGTCGGACCCTGCCTGTGATCCGGTGTCTTTATTGGACCTAAGCTTGTAATTGACACGTATGTCGCAAATGAGTTCGTTTATTTCATTAAACAACTTCGTAACTCGGGAAATTTCTGCCAACATATCCTCGTCGGGATTTTTGGTTTGTTCTAATTTTGAAGAATATTCGCAATAAATACGATTGAATTCCTGTTCCCAAGCATCAAGATACGGAAAAGTTACCTCAAATTTCAGTTTGTTATTTTCATCAGTCTCTGAAGAATAGACTGATAGACGACGAATATTTTCTGTCACAACCTCTAATTGTTTGTACAGTAGTTTAGCCATTTTTGAGTGTGCTAATAAATGCAATTACTAATACCAAAATAACTAGAAACAATAATTATCTCCGAATACCGCCAAATCCGGCTCGACGAAGACCAAATGTAACTAGAAACAATAATTATCTCCGAATATCGCCAAATCCGGCTCGAAGGACCATATGTTGCGTCCCTCCGGTGCGAAGGACTAAGTAATAAGGACCTAGTGGCTCGAAGGGCCAAATGTTCAATCCCTAAACCAACGAATCCGGCCTAGAAGAACCAAAATGTTTTGATCCTGCTCGCAAGCCCAAAATGCGATGTCTCTAGATCAGCGAATCCGGTCTAGAAGCACCAACAATGTGTTTGATGTTAAATTCAATGAATAAAACAAAACTATATGTAAACCAAAATAATTACAACCTTCGATAGCTGGTTCACATCACTGGACTTGGCCAATATACGGGATAATATTAATTTGTGAAATGTACTAATTAAAACGAACGAAGGACCAGTTAGTTTTACGAACTAACAAACGTGCTAAATATAATTGCAACAAAATAACAAACAACTGAAAACCAATTCTGAGAGATATGTGATAGCGTATTGAATACAAGTGACATAAACAATAATAAACCAAAGATATAACAAATACGATATTTGTAAAAATTAACTAAATCATTTAATAAGTGTATGACCACACAAATTTAGTTAAACAATATTAAGAACTCTAAATGAACTTAATAACAACCAACTAGAATGCAAAATTTGTTGCATTGAATGTACATAGTCGACAATAACAGCAGATGCGCTGTGAATGACGTCACTCGAAGGTGAACTTGTGTAAACAGGTTTACAAAGAAATAATAATGAATTCACCCAAGGAAATATGAATCAAATCCCTAACAACACGAATTCCCGTGAGAAATCAAATTGTACAGTTCGATTTTACAATTGATTCCTGAGATGTGTCTATTAGCTGCATAAATTGGCGCCGGAAAGTATTCGCGGACTATAAAGTACCAAATTAAATGAAAACCGAACGATACTCCTTGAATTAGTCGTGTTAGGCTAATCAAGCTACGCGTACGATAATTAAACAACCAATTACTTTACTGACCATATGAAAATCAGAAAGTTTTATGCAAAATGGTGGACAACCACTCTCGCGGACGACGACGCGATACGTGTTTACCGTTTGCAAGCCAGAGACACTCTGATCAGCGCAGTCGATCCCTGCTGTAGATGGACGGCGCTTGGCGTGGGGGTGCGCGCGCACTCGCGTGAAACTAGTCAGTCGTAGTAATATTAATATTAATAAATAGTTTAAGATACTACAGCTATTTCAAACAATTCTAAAATTAAACTTAAACACGTAAAAATATATAACTAATTTTTCCAAGTAACAGAAACAGTTATTTCTATTTATTTACTGACTTATTTAAATAGAGTCAGGGCGGGTTAACCGTTCTATTCCCATGTGCAGGGGGTTGCTATCTCAAGGGGTTAATATTTTCCAAATTCCTCTCATTTAAAACATATTAGTTTTAAACAAAACTACAGGATGAATATGTTTCCAAAGTGTACATACAAAATTGTCGTTTCAGACCGTGATACGTTCAAATCTGATGAAAAACTGTTTCTCAAAACATGTCTCCAAATCACTTGAAAACGTGTTTTCTAAGCGAATTACGTGTTTAAAGTGTTTTGGAGTAACTTCTATAGTTCAAACCGGCACTCTAGCTGCGGTGGCGAGTGCACCACGGAGTGTCTTCAAAAGCTTGTATTCACTAAAAAACAGTGTATTTTATCATATTGTAGCGTAAATAACCAAATGCCATCAAAACTACAGGATGAATATGTTACTAAATTGTACATACAAAATCGTCATTTCAGAACATGAAACGCTCAAATATGATGTAAAAACTGAATTCCAAAACATGTCTCCAAATCAACTGAAAATGCGTTTTCTAAGCGAACTACGTGTGTTTAGGGTGTTTTGCAGTAACTTCTATAGTTCAAATCGGCATTCTAGCTGGGCTGGCCAGTGCACCACGGAGTGACTCCAAAAGCTTGTATTCACTAAAAATCAATGTACTTTGTCTTATTGTAGCCTAAATAACGAAGTGCCATCGAAACTACAGGTAGAATATGTTTCTAAAGTGTACATACAAAATCGTCGTTTCAGACCGTGAAACGCTCAAATATGATGTAAAAACTGTATCTCAAAATATGTCTCCAAATCACTTGAAAATGCGATTTCTAAACGAATTACGTGTTTTTAAGGTGTTTTGCAATAACTTCTATAGTTCAAATCGGCACTCTAGCTGCGCTGGCGAGTGCTCCACGGAGTGACACCAAACGCTTGTATTCACTAAAAATCTGTGTATTTTGTCTTATTGTAGCCTAAATAACCAAGTGCCATCGAAACTATAGGATGAATATGATTCCAAAGTGTACATACAAAATCGTCGTTTCAGACCGTGAAACGTTCAATTCTGATGAAAAACTGTTTCTCAAAACATGTCTTCAAATCACTTGAAAACGCGTTTGTAAGCGAATTACGTTTTTTTAGAGTGTTTTGCAGTAACTTGTATAGTTCAAATCGGCACTCTAGCTGCGCTGGCGAGTGCACCACGGAGTGTCTTGTATTCACTAAAATTCAATGTATTTTGTCTTATTGTAGCCTAAATAACGAAGTGCCATCGAAACTACAGGTAGAATATGTTTTCAAAGTGTACATACAAAATCGTCGTTTCAGACCGTGAAACGTACAATTCTGATGTAAATACTGTTTCTCAAAACATGTCTCCAAATCACTTGAAAACGCGTTTTCTAAGCGAATTACGTGTTTTTAGAGTGTTTTGCAGTAACTTCTATGGTTCAAATCGGCATTCTAGCTGCGCTGGCGAGTGCACCACGGGGTGTCTTCAAAAGTGAATTCACTAAAAATCAGTGTATTTTGTAATATTGTAGCGTAAATAACCAAATGCCATCGAAACTACAGGATGAATATGTTTCTAAAGTGTATGTTCAAAATCGTCGTTTCAGACCGTGAAACGTTCAAATACGATGTAAAAACTGATTCTCAAAACTTGTCTCCAAATCACTTGAAAATGCGTTTTCTAAGCGAATTACATGTTTTTAGGGTGTTTTGCAGTAACTTCTATAGTTCAAATCGGCACTCTAGCTGCGCTGGCGAGTGCATCACGGATTGCCTCCAAAAGCTTGTTTTCTCTAAAAATCAATGTATTTTGTCTTATTGTAGCTCAAATAACCAAGTGCCATCGAAACTACAGGATGAATATGTTTCAAAGTGTACATACAAAATCGTCGTTTCAGACCGTGAAACGTTCAAATCTGATGTAAAAACTGTTTCTCAAAACATGTCTCCAAATCAGTTGAAAACGCGTTTTCTAAGCGAATCACGTGTTTTTAGAGTGTTTTGCAGTAATTTCTATAGTTCAAATCGGCATTCTAGCTGCGCTGGCGAGTGCACCACGGAGTAACTCCAAAAGCTTGTATTCACTAAAAATCAATGTATTTTGTCTTACTGTAGCCTAAATAACGAAGTGCCATCGAAACTACAGGTAGAATTTGTTTCCAAATTGTACATACAAAATCGTCGTTTTAGATCGTGAAACGCTTAAATATGATGTAAAAAATGTATCTCAAAATATGTCTCCAAATCACTTGAAAATGCGTTTTCTAAACGAATTACGTGTTTTTAAGGTGTTTTGAAATAACTCCTATAGTTCAAATCCGCACTCTAGATGCGCTGGCGAGTGTTCCACGGAGTGCCTCCAGAAGCTTGTATTCACTAAAAATCTGTGTATTTTGTCTTATTGTAGACTAAATAACTAAGTGCCATCGAAACTACAGGATGAATGTTTCCAAAGTGTACATACAAAATCGTCGTTTCAGACCGTAAAACGCTCAAATATGATGTAAAAACTGTATCTCAAAATATGTCTCCAAATCACTTGAAAATGCGTTTTCTAAGCGAATTACGTGTTTTTAAGGTGTTTTGAAATAACTCCTATAGTTCAAATCCGCACTCTAGCTGCGCTGGCGAGTGCACCACGGAGTGCCTCCAAACGCTTGTATTTACCAGAAATCTGTGTATTTTGTCTTATTGTAGACTAAATAACCAAGTGCCATCGAAACTACAGGATGAATATGTTTCCAAAGTGTACATACAATATCGTCGTTTCAGACCGTGAAACGTTCAAATCTGATGTAAAAACTGTTTCTTAAAACATGTCTCCAAATCACTTGAAAACGCGTTTTCTAAGCGAATTACGTGTTTTAGAGTGTTTTGGAGTAACTTCTATAGTTCAAATCGGCACTCTAGCTGCGCTGGCGAGTGCACCACGGAGTGTCTTCAAAAGCTTGTATTCACTAAAAAACAGTGTATTTTATCATATTGTAGCGTAAATAAACAAGTGCCATCAAAACTACAGGATGAATATGTTACTAAAGTGTACATACAAAATCGTCGTTTCAGAACGTGAAACGCTGAAATATGATGTAAAAACTGAATTCCAAAACATGTCTCCAAATCACCTGAAAATGCGTTTTCTAAGCGAACTACGTGTGTTTAGGGTGTGTTGCAGTAACTTCTATACTTCAAATCGGCACTCTAGCTGCGCTGGCCAGTGCACCACG
Source organism: Harpalus rubripes (assembly GCA_963082715.1). Taxonomy (NCBI): domain Eukaryota; kingdom Metazoa; phylum Arthropoda; class Insecta; order Coleoptera; family Carabidae; genus Harpalus; species Harpalus rubripes. The sequence goes on along the minus strand of OY720448.1, from coordinate 41,379,406 downwards.
GAGTGCCTCCAAAAGCTTGTATTCTCTAAAAATCAATGTATTTTGTCTTATTGTAGCTTAAATAACGAAGTGCCATCGAAACTACAGGATGAATATGATTCCAAAGTGTACAAACAAAATCGTCGTTCCAGACCGCGAAACGTTCAAATCTGATGTAAAAACTGTTTCTCAAAACATGTCTCCAAATCACTTGAAAACGCGTTTTCTTGGCGAATTATGTGTTTTTAGAGTGTGTTGCAGTAACTTCTATAGTTCAAATCGGCACTCTAGCTGCGTTGGCGAAGGCAACATGGAGTGTCTCCTAAAGCTTGTATTCACTGAAAATCAGTGTATTTTGTCATATTGTAGCGGAAATAACCAAGTGCCATCGAAACTACAGGATGAATATGTTTCTAAATAACGAAGTGCCATCAAAACATGTCTCCAAATCACTTGAAAATGCGTTTTCTAAGGAAATTACGTGTTTTTAGTTTGTTTTGCTGTAACTCTTATAGTTCAAATCGGCACTCTAGCTGCGCTGGCGAGTGCACCACGGAGTGACTCCAAAAGCTTGTATTCACTAAAAATCAATGTATTTTGTCTTGTTGTAGCCTAAGTAACGAAGTGCCATCGACACTACAGGTAGAATATGTGTCCAAAGTGTACATACAAAATCGTCGTTTCAGACCGTGAAACGCTCAAATATGATGTAAAAACTGTATCTCAAAATATGTCTCCAGAACACTTGAAAATGCGTTACTAAGCGAACTACGTGTTTTTAGGGTGTTTTGCAGTAACTTCTATAGTTCAAATCGGCACTCTAGCTGCGCTGGCGAGTGCACCACGGAGTGCCTCCAAAAGCTTGTATTCACTAAAAATCAGTGTATTTTGTCTTATTGTAGCGTAAATAACCAAGTGCTATCGAAACTACAGGATGAATATGTTTCTAAAGTGTACATACAAAATCGTCGTTTCAGACCGTGAAACGTTAAAATATGATGTAAAAACTGATTCTCAAAACATGTCTCCAAATCATTTGAAAATGCGTTTTCTAAGCGAATTACTTGTTTTTAGGGTGTTTTGCAGTAAATTCTATAGTTCAAATCGGCACTCTAGCTGCGATGGCGAGTGCACCACGGAGTACCTCCAAATGCTTGTATTCACTAAAAACCTGTGTATTTTGTCTTATTGTAGCCTAAATAACCAAGTGCCATCGAAACTACAGGATGAATATGTTTCCGAAGTGTACATACAAAATCGTCGTTTCAGACCGTGAAACGCTCAAATATGATGTAAAAACTGTATCTCAAAATATGTCTCCAAATCACTTGAAAATGCGTTTTCTAAGCGAATTACGTGTTTTTAAGGTGTTTTGAAATAACTCCTATAGTTCAAATCGGCACTCTAGCTGCGCTGGCGAGTGCACCACGGAGTGCCTCCAAACGCTTGTATTTACTAGAAATCTGTGTATTTTGTTTAATTGTAGCCTAAATAACCAAGTGCCATCGAAACTACAGGATTAATATGTTTCCAAAGTGTACATACAAAATCGTCGTTTCAGACCGTGAAACGTTCAAATCTGATGTAAAAACTGTTTCTTAAAACATGTCTCCAAATCACTTGAAAACGCGTTTTCTAAGCGAATTACGTGTTTTAGAGTGTTTTGGAGTAACTTCTATAGTTCAAATCGGCACTCTAGCTGCGCTGGCGAGTGCAACACGGAGTGTCTCCTAAAGCTTGTATTCACTGAAAATCAGTGTATTTTGTTATATTGTAGCGGAAATAACCAAGTGCCATCGAAACTACAGGATGAATATGTTTCTAAATAACGAAGTGCCATCAAAACATGTCTCCAAATCACTTGAAAATGCGTTTTCTAAGGAAATTACGTGTTTTTAGTTTGTTTTGCTGTAACTCCTATAGTTCAAATCGGCACTCTAGCTGCGCTGGCGAGTGCACCACGGAGTGACTCCAAAAGCTTGTATTCACTAAAAATCAATGTATTTTGTCTTATTGTAGCCTAAGTAACGAAGTGCCATCGACACTACAGGTACACTGTAAAGTTTTAACGTAGCTGCAACTACCTTTTTGGGTTGAAACTATATGCAACCCCAAGGTAGAACAATCCTTCCTTTTTAAAAGGTCGATGCACCAATCTCTGTTTAGGGTAGTAAAACCTACCTCATTACCAGGTAGACACGATACGATCCTTCATACAGTGGGATGCAAATGCCCGCAGTGGTTTATAGAAATACTTTAAAGTGATTTGAAATTTCCGTATCACAAGTTACCAGTAAATGCCTGTAAGGTTGTTAAAAATACTTTATAGTAATTTATATGAACCCCTACATGAGGTCATTGCAAATTCCTTGAAAAGTATATTATTTATTATTGGGATTTAGAAAAAATAATACATTATATATAATAAAAGATTTATTTGCTTAAACAAAATATACATAAATAAAATAAAATAAAGTATATTGTAAGTTACATAGTGTTTTATCTGTGAGGTGACTCCTGGTAAATGCCTACACGATACGAATATGTCAGGATCATTAACGATATCTGTGAACAAAGCAGATTAGCAGATCCAGCAACGGGTAATATACCTTGATGATATATTTATTTTGTTTGTAAATAAAGTATGTATTCCAAAAAAGGTCACGTTCACTGGCTATTGCTCCAATTCTTGCAGGTCCTCGAGAAATATCTTCACTTTCTTTGGATCCTCTTGTAGCAAATAAAACTAAATTAATATTGTTGTGTCTAATAAATATTTGCGAACAAAAGAACGTTTCATTCAAAATATTTGCTAGTTTTTCAATGTTTATTTTCTTGTAATTAAATAATAATATTATTTTATTAACAGGAAAATAATCATATTAAATGATAATTCAACAAAAATAAAATTAACATTTGGTATAGGTATATACCGCGAAATATAGTTATATTATCTTTGAAAGTATATAAATAAAAAGAAAATGAAACAAAATAAAGAAAATTACCTTTAAAGTTCTAATTTTTATACGTCGAACATGGTTGTCAAGATGCTCGTTTCTTTACAATCGGCACATCTTAATTTTTTGTAGAAAATACTGTCATAACAAGTCTACATGTATGTTATTTTGTACCGTACTAAATCGGGAAGGAGCTAAAAAAGAAAAGGATATTAGTTTATAATTAAAAATACAACATAATATATTTTACCTGAGTTTCAAGTATGCTCATTGCGACTGTCGACAAGAGAATAACAAATGACAGAATGACACATAAATTTCTCACCCCTCTGTGTTCTCCTTCCCATCCCTAGAAATGCGGTACCGTTATGCTGGCCGTCAGAAAAACCCGTAGGGCCTTCATTTGCTAGCTGGACTAACAAACAATTTCTAAGAAATGCGAAAGCTTATTCGATCACTTTTCATTTCCGAAATCTTACAAATATAACTAATATCGTTTTGCATTTGTTTATATAACAACTATATAAGTCTACACATCATCAGTTTCATTGAATATTTTGGTTTTTCATATAATTTTATGAACACGGGTAAATAATGCTATAAATCAATTGTAATCTGTTATGTTTTGCATTTCACACATTTATTTGTCTATCTTGTAATATGATATGTATATTCAATAGTTTGTTATGAATCACTTTCTAGTAAGTAACGGAGAAAACGATGTATGTATGCACGGAATTATAAAAAATATAATAAGATAAATAAACAAATTCAATTTGTATTAACTGTAAATTCAATAAGTTTGCAAATTTCAGTAAAACTGAATATTTTATATTATTTCTGCCGTCTTTTTCCTATTATTCCTTTGTAATTTCACATGTATGACATTGTTACGTGCTAATTAATGTCAAGTTCATATTTTTTTATGATAGGAACTGTACCTCAAATTAAAAGTCGAACATTCAGCTCGAATCAACCCTAAAGGTATAAACATGTTACAAAGGTAGTAGCACCTACCTAATATACCTACAGTGCAACACAGATGCCTGTAAGCGAATTGAATCTACCCTACCAAAATGTCCTACCTTTTTCTTACCATGTTTCGACCTTCCTACCCTAAATCAACTTTAAGGAAGATTCAACAACTCAATTGGAGATTCATCTTCCCTGTTTCTACCCCAAAACTTTACAGTGTAGAATATGTGTCCAAAGTGTACATACAAAATCGTCGTTTCAGACCGTGAAACGCTCAAATATGATTTAAAAACTGTATCTCAAAATATGTCTCCAAAACACTTGAAAATGCGTTTTCTAAGCGAATTACGTGTTTTTAGGGTGTTTTGCAGTAACTTCTATTGTTCAAATCGGCACTCTAGCTGAGCTGGCGAGTGCACCACGGAGTGCCTCCAAAAGCTTGTATTCACTAAAAATCAGTGTATTTTGTCATATTGTAGCGTAAATAACCAAGTGCCATCGAAACTACAGGATGAATATGTTTCTAAAGTGTACATACAAAATCGTCGTTTCAGACCGTGAAACGCTCAAATATGATGTAAAAACTGAATTCCAAAACATGTCTCCAAATCACCTGAAAAAGCGTTTTCTAAGCGAACCACGTGTGTTTAGGGTGTGTTGCAGTAACTTCTATAGTTCAAATCGGCACTCTAGCTGCGCTGGCCAGTGCACCACGGAGTGCCTCCAAAAGCTTGTATTCTCTAAAAATCAATGTATTTTGTCTTATTGTAGCTTAAATAACGAAGTGCCATCGAAACTACAGGATGAATATGATTCCAAAGTGTACATACAAAATCGTCGTTCCAGACCGTGAAACGTTCAAATCTGATGTAAATACTGTTTCTCAAAACATGTCTCCAAATCACTTAAAAACGCGTTTTCTAGACGAATTATGTGATTTTAGAGTGTGTTGCAGTAACTTCTATAGTTCAAATCGGCACTCTAGCTGCGCTGGCGAGTGCAACACGGAGTGTCTCCAAAAGCTTGTATTCACTGAAAATCAGTGTATTTTGTCATATTGTAGCGGAAATAACCAAGTGTCATCGAAACTACAGGATGAATATGTTTCTAAATAACGAAGTGCCATCAAAACATGTCTCCAAATCACTTGAAAATGCGTTTTCTAAGGAAATTACGTGTTTATAGTTTGTTTTGCTGTAACTCCTATAGTTCAAATCGGCACTCTAGCTGCGCTGGCGAGTGCACCACGGAGTGACTTCAAAAGCTTGTATTCACTAAAAATCAATGTATTTTGTCTTATTGTAGCCTAAGTAACGAAGTGCCATCGAAACTACAGGTAGAATATGTGTCCAAAGTGTACATACAAAATCGTCGTTTCAGACCGTGAAACGCTCAAATATGATGTAAAAACTGTATCTCAAAATATGTCTCCAAAACACTTGAAAACTCGTTTTCTAAGCGAATTACGTGTTTTTAGGGTGTTTTGCAGTAACTTCTATAGTTCAAATCGGCACTCTAGCTGCGCTGGCGAGTGCACCACGGAGTGCCTCCAAACACTTGTATTCACTAAAAATCTGTGTATTTTGTCCTATTCTAGCCTAAATAACCAAGTGCCATCGAAACTACAGGATGGATATATTTCCAAAGTCTACATACAAAATCGTCGTTTCAGACCGTGAAACGTTCAAATTTGATGTAAAAACTGTTTCTTAAAACATGTCTCCAAATCACTTGAAAACGCGTTTTCTAAGCGAATTACGTGTTTTAGAGTGTTTTGGAGTAACTTCTATAGTTCAAATCGGCACTCTAGCTGCGCTGGCGAGTGCACCACGGAGTGTCTTTAAAAGCTTGTATTCACTAAAAAACAGTGTATTTTATCATATTGTAGCGTAAATAAACAAGTGCCATCAAAACTGCAGGATGAATATGTTACTAAAGTGTACATACAAAATCGTCGTTTCAGAACGTGAAACGCTCAAATATGATGTAAAAACTGAATTCCAAAACATGTCTCCAAATCACCTGAAAATGCGTTTTCTAAGCGAACTACGTGTGTTTAGGGTGTGTTGCAGTAACTTCTATAGTTCAAATCGGCACTCTAGCTGCGCTGGCCAGTGCACCACGGAGTGCCTCCAAAAGCTTGTATTCTCTAAAAATCAATGTATTTTGTCTTATTGTAGCTTAAATAACGAAGTGCCATCGAAACTACAGGATGAATATGATTCCAAAGTGTACATACAAAATCGTCGTTCCAGACCGTGAAACATTCAAATCTGATGTAAAAACTGTTTCTCAAAACATGTCTCCAAATCACTTAAAAACGCGTTTTCTAGGCGAATTATGTGTTTTTAGAGTGTGTTGCAGTAACTTCTATAGTTCAAATCGGCACTCTAGCTGCGCTAGCGAGTGCAACACGGAGTGTCTCCAAAAGCTTGTATTCACTGAAAATCAGTGTATTTTGTCATATTGTAGCGGAAATAACCAAGTGCCATCGAAACTACAGGATGAATATGTTTCTAAATAACGAAGTGCCATCAAAACATGTCTCCAAATCACTTGAAAATGCGTTTTCTAAGGAAATTACGTGTTTATAGTTTGTTTTGCTGTAACTCCTATAGTTCAAATCGGCACTCTAGCTGCGCTGGCGAGTGCACCACGGAGTGACTCCAAAAGCTTGTATTCACTAAAAATCAATGTATTTTGTCTTATTGTAGCCTAAGTAACGAAGTGCCGTCGAAACTACAGGTAGAATATGTGTCCAAAGTGTACATACAAAATCGTCGTTTCAGACCGTGAAACGCTCAAATATGATGTAAAAACTGATTCTCAAAACATGTCTCCAAATCATTTCAAAATGCGTTTTCTAAGCGAATTACTTGTTTTTAGGGTGTTTTGCAGTAACTTCTATAGTTCAAATCGGCACTCTAGCTGCGCTGGTGAGTGAACCACGGAGTGACTCCAAAAGCTTGTATTCACTAAAAATCAATGTATTTTGTCATATTGTAGCCTAAATAATGAAGTGCCATCGAATCTACAGGTAGAATTTGCTTCCAAAGTTTACATACAAAATCGTCGTTTCAGACCGTGAAACGCTTAAATATGATGTAAAAACTGATTCTCAAAACATGTCTCCAAATCACTTGAAAATGCGTTTTCTAAGCGAATTACGTGTTTTTATAGTGTTTTGCAGTAACTTCTGTAGTTCAAATCGGCACTCTAGCTGCGCTGGCGAGTGCATCACGGAGTGACTCCAAAAGCTTGTATTCACTAAAAATAAATGTATTTTGTCTTATTTTAGACTAAATAACGAAGTGCCATCGAAACTACAGGTTGAATATGTTTCCAAAGTGTACATACAAAATCGTTGTTTTAGAGCGTGAAACGCTCAAATATGATGTAAAATCTGTATCTCAAAATATGTCTCCAAATCACTTGAAAATGAGTTTTCTAAGCGAATTACGTGTTTTTAAGGTGTTTTGCAGTAACTTCTATGGTTCAAATCGGCACTCAAGCTGCGCTGGTAAGTGCACCGCGGAGTGTCTCCAAAAGCTTGTATTCACTAAAAATTAGTGTATTTTGTCTTATTGTAGCCAAAATAACCAAGTGCCATCGAAACTACAGGATGAATATGTTTCCAAAGTGTACATACAAAATCGTCGTTTCAGACCGTGAAACGTTCAAATCTGATGTAAAAACTGTTTCTCAAAACATGTCCCCAATTCACTTGAAAACACATTTTCTTAGGGAATTACGTGTTTTTAGAGTGTTTTGCATTAACTTCTATAGTTCAAATCGGCACTCTAGCTGCGCCGGCGAGTGCACCACGGAGTGACTCCAAAAGCTTGTATTCACTAAAAATCAATGTATTTTGTCTTATTGTAGCCTAAGTAACGAAGTGCCGTCGAAACTACAGGTAGAATATGTGTCCAAAGTGTACATACAAAATCGTCGTTTCAGACCGTGAAACGCTCAAATATGATGTAAAAACTGATTCTCAAAACATGTCTCCAAATCATTTCAAAATGCGTTTTCTAAGCGAATTACGTGTTGTTAGGGTGTTTTGCAGTTACTTCTATAGTTCAAATCGGCACTCTAGCTGCGCTGGCGAGTGCACTACGGAGTGACTCCAAAGGCTTGTATTCACTAAAAATCAATGTATTTTTTCTTACTGTAGCCTAAATAACGAAGAGCCTTCGAAACTACAGGTAGCATATGTTTCCAAAGAGTACATACAAAATCGTCGTTTCAGACCGTGAAACGCTCAAATATGTTGTAAAAACTGATTCTCAAAACATATCTCCAAATCGCTTGAAAATGCGTTTTCTAAACGAATTACGTGTTTTTATAGTGTTTTGCAGTAACTTCTACAGTTCAAATCGGCACTCTAGCTGCGCTGGCGAGTGCACTACGGAGTGACTCCAAAAGCTTGTATTCACTAAAAATCAATGTATTTTGTCTTATTGTAGCCTTGATAACGAAGTGCCAGCGAAACTATAGGTAGAATATATTTCCAAAGTGTACATACAAAATCGTCGTTTCAGACCGTGAAACGCTCAAATATGATGTAAAAACTGTATCTCAAAATATGTCTCCAAATCACTTGAAAATGAGTTTTCTAAGCGAATTACGTGTTTTTAAGGTATTTTGCAATAACTTCTATAGTTCAAATCGGCACTCTAGCTGCGGAGGTGAGTGCACCAAGGATTGCCTCCAAAAGCTTGTAATTCACTATAAATCTGTGTATTTTGTCTTATTGTAGCGTAAATAACCAAGTGCCATCGAAACTACAGGATAAATATATTTCCAAAGTGTACATACAAGATCGTCGTTTCAGACCGTGAAACGTTCAAATCTGATGTAAAAGCTGTTTCTCAAAACATGTCTCCAATTCACTTGAAAACGCGTTTTCTAAGCGTATTACGTGTTTTTAGGGTGTTGCGCAGTAACTTCTATAGTTCAAATCGGCACTCTAGCTGCGCTGGCGAGTGCACCACGGATTGTCTCCAAAAGCTTGTATTCACTAAAAATCAGTGTATTTTGTCATATTGTAGCGTAAATAACCAACTGCCATTGAAACTACAGGATGAATATGTTTCTAAAGTGTACATACAAAATCGTCGTTTCAGACCGTGAAACGCTCAAATATGATGTAAAAACTGATTCTCAAAACATGTCTCCAAATCACTTGAAAATGCGTTTTCTAAGCGTATTACGTGTTTTTAGGGTGTTTTGCAGTAACTTCTATAGTTCAAATCGGCACTCTAGCTGTGCTGGCGAGTGCACCACGGATTGTCTCCAAAAGCTAGTATTCACTAAAAATCAGTGTATTTTGTCATATTGTAGCGTAAATAATCAACTGCCATCGAAACTACAGGATGAATATGTTTCTAAAGTGTACATACAAAATCGTCGTTTCAGACCGTGAAACGCTCAAATATGATGTAAAAACTGTATCTCAAAATATGTCTCCAAATCACTTGAAAATGAGTTTTCTAAGCGAATTACGTGTTTTTAAGGTATTTTGCAATAACTTCTATAGTTCAAATCGGCACTCAAGCTGCGGAAGTTAGTGCACCAACGAGTGCCTCCAAAAGCTTGTATTCACTAAAAATCTGTGTATTTTGTTTTATTGTAGCCTAAATAACCAAGTGCCATCGAAACTACAGGATGAATATGTTTCCAATGTGTACATACTAAATCGTCGTTTCAGACCGTGAAACGTTCAAATCTGATGTAAAATCTGTTTCTCAAACATGTCTCCAAATTACTTGAAAATGCGTTTTCTAAGCGTATTACGTGTTTTAGGGTGTTTTGCAGTAACTTCTATAGTTCAAATCGGCACTTTAGCTGCGCTGGCGAGTGCACCACGGAATGTCCCAAAAGCTTGTTTTCACTAAAAATCTGTGTATTTTGTCTTATTGTAGCCTAAATAACCAAGTGCCATCGATACTACAGGTTGAATATGTTTCCAAAGTGTACATACAAAATCGTCGTTTCAGACCGTGAAACGCTCAAATATGATGTAAAAACTGATTCTCAAAACATGTCTCCAAATCACTTGAAAATGCGTTTTCTAAGCGTATTACGTGTTTTTAGGGTGTTTTGCAGTAACTTCTATAGTTCAAATCGGCACTCTAGCTGTGCTGGCGAGTGCACCACGGATTGTTTCCAAAAGCTGGTATTCACTAAAAATCAGTGTATTTTGTCATATTGTAGCGTAAATAATCAACTGCCATCGAAACTACAGGATGAATATGTTTCTAAAGTGTACATACAAAATCGTCGTTTCAGACCGTGAAACGCTCAAATATGATGTAAAAACTGTATCTTAAAATATGTCTCCAAATCACTTGAAAATGAGTTTTCTAAGCGAATTACGTGTTTTTAAGGTATTTTGCAATAACTTCTATAGTTCAAATCGGCACTCAAGCTGCGGAAGTTAGTGCACCAAGGAGTGCCTCCAAAAGCTTGTAATTCACTATAAATCTGTGTATTTTGTCTTATTGTAGCCTAAATGACCAAGTGCCATCGAAACTACAGGATGAATATATTTCCAAAGTGTACATGCAAAATCGTCGTTTCAGACAGTGAAACGCTCAAATATGATGTAAAAACTGATTCTCAAAACATGTCTCCAAATCACTTGAAAATGCATTTTCTAAGCGAATAACGTGTTTTTAGGGTGTTTTGCAGTAACTTCTATAGTTCAAATCAGCACTCTAGCTGCGCTGGCGAGTGCACCACGGAGTGACACCAAAAGCTTGTATTCACTAAAAATCAATGTATTTTTTTGTCTTATTGTAGCCTAAATAACGAAGTGCCATCGAAACTAGAGGTAGAATATGTTTCCAAAGTGTGCATACAAAATCGTCGTTTCAGACCGTGTAACGCTCAAATATGATGTAAAAACTGTATCTCAAAATATGCCCCCAAATCACTTGAAAATGCGTTCCCTAAGCGAATTTCGTGTTTTTAGTGTGTTTTGCAGTAACATCTATAGTTTAAATCGGCATTTTAGCTGCGCTGGCGAGTGCACCACGGAGTGTCTCCAAAAGCTTGTATTCACTAAAAATCAGTGTATTTTGTCATATTATAGCGTAAATAACCAAGTGCTATCGAAACTACAGGATGAGTATGTTTCCAAAGTGTACATACAAAATCGTCGTTTCAGACCGTGAAACGTTCAAATATGATGTAAAAACTGATTCTCAAAACATGTCTCCAAATCACTTGAAAATGCGTTTTCTACGCGAATTACGTGTTTTGAGGGTGTTTTGCAGAAACTTCTATAGTTCAAATCGGCACTCTAGCTGCGCTGGCGAGTGCACCACGGAGTGACTCCAAAAGCTTGTATTCACTAAAAATCAATGTATTTTGTCTTATTGTAGACTAAATAACGAAGTGCCATCGAAACTACAGGTAAAATATGTTTCCAAATTGTACATACAAAATCGTCGTTTCAGACCGTGAAACGCTCAAATATGATGTAAAAACTGTATCTCAAAATATGTCTTCAAATCACTTGAAAATGCGTTTTCTAAGCAAATTACTTATTTTTAAGGTGTTTTACAATAACTTCTATAGTTCAAAACGGCACTCTAGCTACGCTGGCGAGTGCACCACGGAATGCCTCCAAAAGCTTGTATTCACTAAAAATCTGTGTATGTTGTCTTATTGTAGCCTAAATAACCAAGTACCATCGAAACTACAGGAAGAATATGTTTCCAAAGTGTACATACAAAATCGTCGCTTCAGACCGTGAAACGTACAAATCTGATGTAAAAACTGTTTCTCAAAACATGTCCCCAATTCACTTGAAAACGCGTTTTCTAAGCGAATTACGTGTTTTTAGACTGTTTTGCAGTAACTTCTATAGTTCAAATCGGCACACTATCTGCGCTGGCGAGTGCACCACGGAGTGACCCTAAAAGCTTGTATTCACTAAAAAAAAACAGGACGAATATGTTTTCAAAGTGTACATACAAAATCGTCGTTTCAAACCGTGAAACGATCAAATATGATGTAAAAACTGATTCTCAAAACATGTCTCCAAATCACTTGAAAATGCGTTTTTCAAGGGAATTACGTGTTTTTAGGGTGTTTTGCAGTAACTTCTATAGTTCAAATCGGCACTCTAACTGCGCTGGCGAGTGCACCACGGAGTGACTCCAAAAGCTTGTATTCACTAAAAATCAGTGTATTTTGTCTTATTGTAGCCTAAATAACCAAGTGCCTTCGAAACTACAGGATGAATATGTTTCCAAAGTGTACATACAAAATCGTCGTTTCAGACCGTGATACGTTCAAACCTGATGTAAAAACTGTTTCTCAAAACATGTCTCCAAATCACTTGAAAACGCGTTTTCTAAGCAAATTACATGTTTTTAAAGTGTTTTGCAGTAACTTCTATAGTTCAGAACGACACTGTAGCTGCGCTGGCGAGTGCACCACGAAGTGTCTCCACAAGCTTGTATTCACTAAAAATGATTGTATTCTGTCATATTGTAGCGTAAATAACCTAGTGCCATTGAAACTACAGGATGAATATGTTCCTAAAGTGTACATACAAAATCGTCGTTTCAGACTGTGAAACGCCCAAATATGATGTAAAAACTGTATTTCAAAATATGTCTCCAAATCACTTGAAAACGCGTTTTCTAAGCAAATTACGTGTTTTTAAGGTGTTTTGCAATAACTTCTATAGTTCAGATCGGCACTCTTGCTGCGCTGGCGAGTGCACCACGGAGTGCCTCCAAAAGCTTGTATTCACTAAAAATCTGTGTATTTTGTCTTATTGTAGCCTAAATAACCAAGTTTATCGAAACTACAGGATGAATATGTTTCCAAAGTGTACATACAAAATCGTCGTTTCAGACCATGAAACGTTCAAGTCGGTTGTAAAAACTGTTTCTCAAAACATGTCTCCAAATCACTTAAAAACGCGTTTTGTTAGCGAATTACGTGGTTTTAAAGTGTTTTGCAGAAACTTCTATAGTTCAGAACGGCACTCTAGCTGCGCTGGCGAGTGCACCACGGAATGTCTCCAAAAGCTTGTATTCACTAAAAATCATTGTATTTTGTCTTATTGTAGCCTAAATAACGAAGTGCCATCGAAACTACATGAAGAATATGTTTTCAAAGTGTACATAGAAAATCGTCGTTTCAGACCGTGAAACGCTCAAATATGATGTAAAAACTGTAACACAGAATATGTCTGCAAATCACTTGAAAATGCGTTTTCTAAGCGAATTATGTGTTTTTAAGGTGTTTTGCAATAACTCCTATAGTTTAAATCGGCACTCTAGCTGCGCTGGCGAGTGCACGGCGGAGTGCCTACAAAAGCTTGTACTCACTAAAAATCTGTGTTTTTTGTCTTATCGTCGTTTCAGACCGTGAAACGCTCAAATATGATGTAAAAACTTATTCTCAAAACATGTCTCCAAATCACTTGAAAATGCGTTTTCTAAGCGAATTACGTGTTTTTAGGGTGTTTTGCAGTAACGTCTATAGTTCAAATCGGTACTCTAGCTGCGCTGGCGAGTGCACCACGGAGTGACTCCAAAAGCTTGTATTCACTAAAAATCATTGTATTTTGTCTTATTGTAGCCTAAATAATGAAGTGCCATCGAAACTACAGGTAGAATATGTTTCCAAAGTGTACATACAAAATTGGCGTTTCAGACCGTGAAACGCTCAAATATGATGTAAAAACTGTATCTCAAAATATGTCTGCAAATCACTTGAAAATGCGTTTTCGAAGCGAATTACGTGTTTTTAAGGTGTTTTGCAATAACTTCTATAGTTTAAATCGGCACTCTAGCTGCGCTGGCGAGTGCACGACGGAGTGCCTCCAAAAGCTTGTATTCACTAAAAACCTGTGAATTTTGTCTTATTGTAGCCTAAATAACCAAGTGCCATCGAAACTACAGGATGAATATGTTTCCATAGTGTACATACAAAATCGTCGTTTCAGACCGTGAAACGTTCAAATCTGATGTAAAAACTGTTTCTCAAAACATGTCTCCAAATCACTTGAAAACGCGTTTTCTAAGCTAATTACGTGGTTTTAAAGTGTTTTGCAGAAACTTCTATAGTTCAGATCGGCACTCTAGCTGCGCTGGCGAGTGCACCACGAAGTGTCTCCAAAAGCTTGTATTCACTAAACAACAGCGTATTCTGTCATATTGTAGCGTAAATAACCAAGTACCATCGAAACTACAGGATGAATATGTTTCTAAAGTGTACAAAATCGTCGTTTCAGACCGTGAAACGCTCAAATGTGATGAAAAAACTGATTCTCAAAACATGTCTCCAAATCACTTGAAAATGCGTTTTTTAAACAAATTACGTGTATTTAGGGTGTTTTGCAGTAACTTCTACAGCTCCAATCGGCACTCTAGCTGCGCTGGCGAATGCACCACGGAGTGACTCCAAAAGCTTGTATTCACTAAAAATTATTGTATTTTGTCTTATTGTAGCCTAAATAACGAAGTGCCATCGAAACTACAGGATGAATATGTTTCCAAAGTGTACATACAAAATTGTCGTTTCAGACCGTGAAACGCTCAAATATGATGTAAAAACTGTATCTCAAAATATGACTGCAAATCACTTGAAAATGCGTTTTCTAAGCGAACTACGTGTTTTTAAGGTGTTTTGCAATAACTTCTATAGTTTAAATCGGCACTCTAGCTGCGCTGGCGAGTGCACGACGTAGTGCCTCCAAAAGCTTCTATTCACTAAAAATCAGTGTATTTTCTCTTATTGTAGCTTAAATTACCAAGTGCCATCGAAACTACAGGACGAATATGTTTCCAAAGTGTACATACAAAATCATCGTTTCAGACCGTGAAACGTTCAAGTCTGATGTAAAAACTGTTTCTCAAAACATGTCTCCAAATCACTTGAAAACGCGTTTTGTAAGCGAATTACTTGCTTTTAAGGTGTATTGCAATAACTTCTATAGTTTAAATCGGCACTCTAGCTGCGCTGGCGAGTGTACCACGGAGTGCCTCCAAACGCTTGTATTTACTAAAAATCTGTGTATTTTGTCTTATTATTGTAGCCTGAATAACCAAATGCCTTCGAAACTACAGGATGAATATGTTTCCAAAGTGTACATACAAAATCGTTGTTTCAGACCGTGAAACGTTCAAATATGATGTAAAAACTGATTCCCAAAACATGTCTCCAAATCACTTGAAAACGCGTTTTCTAAGCGAATTACGTGTTTTTAGAGTGTTTTGCAGTAACTTCTATAGTTCAAATCGGCACTCTAGCTGCGCTGGCGAGTGCACCACGAAATGTCCAAAAGCTTGTATTCACTAAAAATAATTGTATTTTGTCTTATTGTAGCCTAAATAACGAAGTGCCATCGAAACCACAGGTAGAATATGTGTCCAAAGTGTACATACAAAATTGTCGTTTCAGACCGTGAAACGCTGAAATATGATGTAAAAACTGTATTTTAAAATATGTCTGCAAATCCCTTGAAAATGCGTTTTCTAAGCGAATTACGTGTTTTTAAGGTGTTTTTCAATAAATTTTATAATTCCAATCGACACTCTAGCTGCGCTGGCGAGTGCACCACGGAGTGTCTCCAAAAGCTTGTAATCACTAAAAATCAGTGTATTTTGTCATATTGTACCGTAAATAACCAAGTGCCAACGAAACTACAGGATGAATAAGTTTTTAAAGTGTACATACAAAATCGTCGTTCAGAACGTGAAACGCTCAAATATGATGTAAAAACTGATTCTCAAAACAAGGCCCCAAATCGCTTGAAAATGCGTTTTCTAAGCGAATTACGTGTTTTTAAGGTGTTTTTCAATAACTTTTATAGTTCCAATCGGCACTCTAGCTGCGCTGGCGAGTGCACCACGGAGTGTCTCCAAAAGCTTGTAATCACTAAAAATCAGTGTATTTTGTCATATTGTAGCGTAAATAACCAAGTGCCAACGAAACTACAGGATGAATATGTTTCTAAAGTGTACATACAAAATCGTCGTTTCAGAACGTGAAACGCTCAAATATGATGTAAAAACTGATTCTCTAAACAAGTCTCTAAATCACTTGAAAATGCGTTTTCTAAGCGTATTACGTGTTTTAGGGTGTTTTGCAGTAACTTCTATAGTTCAAATCGGCACTCTAGATGCGCTGGCGAGTGCACCAAGGAGTGACTCCAAAAGCTTGTATTCACTAAAAATCATTGTATTTATGTATGTATGTAAATAACGAAGTGCCATCGGAACTACAGGTAGAATATGTTTCCAAAGTGTACATACAAAATCGTCGTTTCAGACCGTGAAACGTTCAAATATGATGTAAAAACTGTATCTCAAAATATGTCTCCAAATCACTTGAAAATGCGTTTTCTAAGCGAATTACGTGTTTTTAAGGTGTTTTGCAATAACTTCTACAGTTCAGATCGGCACACTTGCTGCGCTGGCGAGTGCACCACGGAGTGACTCCAAAAGCTTGTATTCACTAAAAATCAGTGTATTTTGTCATATTGCAGTGTAAATAACCAAGTGCCATCGAAACTACAGGATGAATATGTTTCTAAAGTATACATACAAAATCGTCGTTTCAGACCGTAAAACGCTCAAATATGATGTAAAAACTGATTCTCAAAACATGTCTCCAAATCACTTGAAAATGCGTTTTCTAAGCGAATTACGTGTTTTTAGGGTGTTATGCAGTAACTTCTATAGTTCAAATCGGTATTTTAGCTGCGCTGGCGAGTGCACCACGGAGTGACTCCAAAAGCTTGTATTCACTAAAAATCAATGTATTTTGTCTTATTGTAGCCTAAATAACGAAGTGCCATTGAAACAACAGGTAGATTATATTTCCAAAGTGTACATACAAAATCGTCGTTTCAGACCGTGAAACGCTCAAATATGATGTAAAAACTTTATCTCAATATATGTCTACAAATCACATGAAAATGCGTTTTCTAAGCGATTTACGTGTTTTTAATGTGTTTTGCAATAACTTTTATAGTTCAAATCGGCACTCTAGCTGCGCTGGCGAGTGCACAACGGAGTGCCTCCGAATGCTTGTATTCACTAAAAATCAGTGTATTTTGTCATATTGTAGCGTAAATAACCAAGTGCCATCAAAACTACAGGTTGAATATGTTTCTAAAGTGTACACACAAAATCGTCGTTTCAGACCGTGAAACGCTCAAATATGATGTAAAAACTGATTCTCAAAATATGTCTCCAAATCACATGAAAATGCGTTTTCTAAGCAAATTACGTGTTTGTAGGGTGTTTTGCAGTAACTTTTATAGTTCATATCGGCACAGCACTCTAGCTGCGCTGGCGAGTGCACCACGGAGTGTCTCCAAAAGCTTGTATTCACTGAAAACAGTGTATTTTGTCATATTGTGCCGTAAATAATCAAGTATTTACGAAACTACAGGATGAATATGTTTCTAAAGTGTACATACAAAATCGTTGTTTCAAACCGTGAAACGCTCAAATATAATGTAAAAACTGATTCTCAAAACATGTCTCCAAATCACTTGAAAATGCGTTTTTTAAGGGAATTACGTGTTTTTAGGGTGTTTTGCAGTATCTTCTATAGTTCAAATCGGCACTCTAGCTGCGCTGGCGAGTGCACCACGGAGTGACTCTAAAATCTTGTATTCACTAAAAATCAATGTATTTTGTCTTATTGTAGCCTAAATAACCAAGTGCTATCGAAACTACAGGTTGAATATGTTTCCAAAGTGTACATACAAAATCGTCGTTTCAGACCGTGAAAAGTTCAAATCTGATGTAAAAAATGTTTCCCAAAACATGTCTCCAAATCACTTGAAAACACGTTTTCTAAGCGAATTACGTGTTTTTAGAATGTTTTGCAGTAACTTCTACAGTTCAAATCGGCACTCAAGCTGCGCTGGCGAGTGAACCACGGAGTGTCTCCAAAGGCTTGTATTCACTAAAAATCAGTGTATTTTGTCATATTGTATCGCAAATAACCAAGTGCCATCGAAACTACAGGATGAATATGTTTCTAAAGTGTACATACAAAATCGTCGTTTCAGCCTGCGAAACGCTCAAATATGATGTAAAAACTGTTTCTCTAAACATGTCTCCAAATCACTTGAAAATGCATTTTCTAAGCAAATTACGTGTTTTTAGGGTGTTTTGCAGTAACTTTTATAGTTCAAATCGGCACTCTAGCTGCGCTGGCGAGTGCACTACGGAGTGTCTTCAAAAGCTTGTTTTCACTAAAAATCAGTGTATTTTGTCATATTGTACCGTAAATAATCAAGTATTATCGAAACTACAGGATGAATATGTTACTAAAGTGTACATACAAAATCGTCGTTTCAGACCGTGAAACGCTCAAATATGATGTAAAAACTGATACTCAAAACCTGTCTCCAAATCACTTGAAAACACGTTTTCTAAGCGAATTACGTGTTTTTAGGGTGTTTTGCAGAAACTTCTATAGTTCAAATCGGCACTCTAGCTGCGCTGGCGAGTGCACCACGGAGTGACTCCAAAAGCTTGTATTCACTAAAAATCATTGTATTTTGTCTTATTGTAGCCTAAATAACCAAGTGCCGTCGAAACTACAGGATGAATATGTTTCCAAAGTGTACATACAAAATCGTCGTTTCAGACCGTGAAACGATAAAATATGACGTAAAAACTGTATCTCAAAATATGTCTCCAAATCACTTGAAAATGCGTTTTCTAAGCAAATTACGTGTTTTATGGTGTTTTGCAATAACTTCTATAGTTCAAATCGGCACTCTAGCTGCGCTGGCGAGTGCACCACGGAGTGTCTCCAAAAGCTTGTATTCACTAAAAATCAGTGTATTTTGTCATATTGTAGCGTAAATAACCAAGTGTCATCGAAACTACAGGATGAATATGTTTCCAAAGTGTACATACAAAATCGACGTTTCAGACCGTGAAACGCTCAAACATGATGTAAAAAGTGATTCTCTAAACATGTCTAAAAATCACTTGAAAATGCGTTTTCTAAGCGAATTACGTGTTTTTAGGGTGCTTTGCAGTAACTTCTATAGTTCAAATCGGTACTCTACCTGCGCTGGCGAGTGCACCTCGGAGTGACTTCAAAAGCTTGTATTCACTAAAAATCAATGTTTTTGTCTTATTGTAGCCTGAATAACGAAGTGCCATTGAAACAACAGGTAGGATATGTTTCCAAAGTGTACATACAAAATCGTCGTTTCAGACTGCGAAACGCTCAAATATGATATAAAACTGTATCTCAAAATATGTCTCTTAATCACTTGAAAATGCGTTTTCTAAGCGAATTACGTGTTTTTAAGGTGTTTTGCAATAACTTCTATAGTTCAAATCAGCACTCTAGCTACGCTGGCGAGTGCACCACGGAGTGTCTCCAAAAGCTTGTCTTCTCTAAAAATCTGTGTATTTTGTCTTATTGTAGCATAAATAACTAAATGCCATCGAAACTACAGGATGAATATGTTTCCAAAGAGTACATACAAAATCGACGTTTCAGACCGTGAGACGTTCAAATCTGATGTAAAAACTCTTTCTCAAAACATGTCTCCAAATCACTTGAAAACGCGTTTTCTAAGCGAATTATGTGTTTTTAGAGTGTTTTGGAATAACTTCTACAGTTCAAATCGGCACTCTTGCTGCGCTGGCGAGTGCACCACGGAGTGTCTTCAAAAGCTTGTATTCACTAAAAATCAGTGTATTTTATCATATTGTAGCGTAAATAACCAAGTGCCATCGAAACTACAGGATGAATATGATTCCAAAGTGTACATACAAAATCGTCGTTGCAGACCGTGAAACGCTTAAATATGTTGTAAAAACTGTATCTCAAAATATGTCTCCAAAACACTTGAAAATGCGTTTTCTAAACGAAATACGTGTTTTTAAGG
>OY720448.1:41091707-41359391 GCA_963082715.1 Harpalus rubripes | reverse complement strand
TGTATTTTGTCATATTGTAGCCTAAATAATGAAGTGCCATCGAATCTACAGGTAGAATTTGCTTCCAAAGGTTTACATACAAAATCGTCGTTTCAGACCGTGAAACGCTTAAATATGATGTAAAAACTGATTCTCAAAACATGTCTCCAAATCACTTGAAAATGCGTTTTCTAAGCGAATTACGTGTTGTTAGGGTGTTTTGCAGTTACTTCTATAGTTCAAATCGGCACTCTAGCTGCGCTGGCGAGTGCATCACGGAGTGACTCCAAAAGCTTGTATTCACTAAAATAAATGTATTTTGTCTTATTTCAGCCTAATAACGAAGTGCCATCGAAACTACAGGTTGAATATGTTTCCAAAGTGTACATACAAAATCGTCGTTTTAGAGCGTGAAACGCTCAAATATGATGTAAAATCTGTATCTCAAAATATGTCTCCAAATCACTTGAAAATGAGTTTTCTAAGCGAATTACGTGTTTTTAAGGTGTTTTGCAGTAACTTCTATGGTTTAAATCGGCACTCTAGCTGCGCTGGCAAGTGCACCGCGGAGTGTCTCCAAAAGCTGTATTCACTAAAAATTTGTGTATTTTGTCTTATTGTAGCCAAAATAACCAAGTGCCATCGAAACTACAGGATGAATATGTTTCCAAAGTGTACATACAAAATCGTCGTTTCAGACCGTGAAACGTTCAAATCTGATGTAAAAACTGTTTCTCAAAACATGTCCCCAATTCACTTGAAAACACATTTTCTAAGGGAATTACGTGTTTTTAGAGTGTTTTGCATTAACTTCTATAGTTCAAATCGGCACTCTAGCTGCGCCGGCGAGTGCACCATGGAGTGTCTCTAAAAGCTTGTATTCACTAAAATCAGTGTATTTTGTCATATTGTAGCGTATATAACTAAGTGCCAGCAAAACTACAGGATGAATATGTTTCTAAAGTGTACATACAAAATCGTGGTTTCAGACCGTGAAACGCTCAAATATGATGTAAAAACTGATTCTCAAATCATGTCTCAAATCACTTGAAAATGCGTTTTCTAAGCGAATTACGTGTTGTTAGGGTGTTTTGCAGTTACTTCTATAGTTCAAATCGGCACTCTAGCTGCGCTGGCGAGTGCACTACGGAGTGACTCCAAAGGCTTGTATTCACTAAAATCAATGTATTTTTTCTTACTGTAGCCTAAATAACGAAGAGCCTTCGAAACTACAGGTAGCATATGTTTCCAAAGAGTACATACAAAATCGTCGTTCTCAGACGTGAAACGCTCAAATATGTTGTAAAAACTAATTCTCAAAACATATCTCCAAATCGCTTGAAAATGCGTTTTCTAAGCGAATTACGTGTTTTTATAGTGTTTTGCAGTAACTTCTACAGAGTTCAAATCGGCACTCTAGCTGCGCTGGCGAGTGCACCCCAGAGTGACTCAAAAGCTTGTATTCACTAAAATCAATGTATTTTGTCTTATTGTAGCCTTGATAACGAAGTGCCAGCGAAACTACAGGTAGAATATATTTTCAAGGTGTACATACAAAATCGTCGTTTCAGACCGTGAAACGTTCAAATATGATGTAAAAACTGATTCTCAAAACATGTCTCCAAATCACTTGAAAATGCGTTTTCTAAGCGAATTACGTGTTTTTAGGGTGTTTTGCAGGAACTTCTATAGTTCAAATCGGCACTCTAGCTGCGCTGGCGAGTGCACCACGGAGTGACTCCAAAAGCTTGTATTCACTAAAAATCTATTTATTTTGTCTTATTGTAGCCTAAATAACGAAGTTCCATCGAAACTACAGGTAGAATATGTTTCCAAAGTGTACATACAAAATCGTCGTCGTGAAACGCTCAAATATGATGTAAAACTGTATCTGAAAATATGTCTCCAAATCACTTGAAAATGCGTTTTCTAAGCGAATTACGTGTTTTTAAGGTGTGTTGCAATAACTTCTATAGTTCAAATCGGCACTCTAGCTGCGCTGGCGAGTGCACCACGGAGTGCCTCCAAAAGCTTGTATTCACTAAAAACCTGTGTATTTTGTCTTATTGTAGCCTAAATAACCAAGTGCCATCGAAACTACAGGATGAATATGTTTCCAAAGTGTACATACAAAATCGTCGTTTCAGACCGTGAAATGTTCAAATATGATGTAAAAACTGATTCTCTAAACATGTCTCCAAATAACTTGAAAATGCGATTTCTAAGCGAATTACGTGTTTTTAGGGTGTTTTGCAGTGACTTCTATAGTTCAAATCGGCGCTCTAGCTGCGCTGGCGAGTGCACCACGGAGTGACTCCAAAAGCTTGTATTCACTAAAAATCATTGTATTTTGTCTTATTGTAGCTTAAATAACGAAGTGCCATCGAAACTACAGGTAGAATATGTTTCTAAAGTGTACATACAAAATCGTCGTTTCGGACCGTGAATCGTTCAAATCTGATGTAAGAACTGTTTCTCAAAACATGTCTCCAAATCACTTCAAAACTCGTTTTCTAAGCAAATGACGTGCTTTTGAGGTGTATTGCGATAACTTCTATAGTTTAAATCGGCACTCTAGTTGCGCTGGCGAGTGCACCACGGAATATCTCCAAAAGCTTGTATTCACTAAAAATCAGTGTATTTTGTTATTGTTGCCTGAATAGCCAGGTGCCATCGAAACTACAGGATGAATATGTTTCCAAAGTATACATACAAAATCGTCGTTTCAGACCGTGAAACGTTCAAATCTGATGTAAAAACTGTTTCTCAAAACATGTCTCCAAATCACTTAAAAACGCGTTTTCTAAGCGAATTACGTATTTTTAGAGTGTTTTGCAGTAACTTCTATAGTTCAAATCGGCACTCTAGCTGCGCTGGCGAGTGCACCACGGAATATCTACAAAAGCTTGTATTCACTAAAAACCTGTGTATTTTGTCATATTGTAGCGTAAATAACCAAGTGCCATCGAAACTACAGGATGAATATTTCTAAAGTGTACATACAAAATTGTCGTTTCAGACCGTGAAACGCTCAAATATAATGTAAAATTTGATTCTCAAAACATGTCTTCAAATCAATTAAAAATTCGTTTTCTAAGCGAATTACATGATTTTAGAGTCTTTTACAGTAACGTCTAAAGTTCAAATCGGCACTCTAGCTGCGCTGGCGAGTGCACCACGGAGTGCCTCCAAAAGCTTGTATTCACTAAAAATCTGTGTAGTTTGTATTATTGTAGCCTAAATAACCAAGTACCATCGAAACTACAGGATGTATATGTTTCTAAAGTGTACATACAAAATCGTCGTTTCAGACTGTGAAACGCTCAAATATGATGTAAAAACTGGTACTCAAAACATGTCTCCAAATCACTTGAAAATGCGTTTTTTAAGGGAATTACGTGTTTTTAGGGTGTTTTGCAGTAACTTCTATAGTTCAAATGGGCACTCTAGCTACGCTGGCGAGTGCACCACGAAGTGTCTCCAAAAGCTTGTATTCACTAAAAATCAGTGTATTTTGTCATATTGTAGCCTAAATAACCAAGTGCCATCGAAACTACAGGATGAATATGTTTCCAAAGTGTACATACAAAATCGTCGTTTCAGACCGAGAAACGTTCAAGTCTGATGTAAAAACTGCTTCGTAAAACATGTCTCCAAATCACTTGAAAACGCGTTTTCTAAGCGAATTACGTGTTTTTGAGTGTTTTGCAGTAACTTCTATAGTTCTAATCGGCACTCTAGCTGCGCTGGGGAGTGCACCACAGAGTGACTCCAAAAGCTTGTATTCACTAAAAATCAGTGTATTTTGTCATATTGTAGCGTAAATAACCAAGTGCCATCGAAACTACAGGATGAATATTTCTAAAGTGTACATACAAAATCGTCGTTTCAGACCGTGAAACGCTCAAATATAATGTAAAAACTGATTCTCAAAACATGTCTTCAAATCACTTGAAAATGCGTTTTCTAAGCGAATTACATGATTTTAGAGTCTTTTTCAGTAAAATCTATGTATTTTGTCTTATTGTAGCCTAAATAACGATGTGCCATCGAAACTACAGGTAGAATATGTTTCCAAAGTATACATACAAAATCGTCGTTTCAGACCGTGAAACGCTCAAATATGATGTAAAAACTGATTCTCAAAACATGTTTCCAAATCACTTGAAAATGCGTTTTCTAAGCGAATTGCATGATTTTAGAGTCTTTTGCAGTAACGTCTATAGTTCAAATCCGCACTCTAGCTGCGCTGGCGAGTGCAGCACGGAGTGCCTCCAAAAGCTTGTATTCACTAAAAATCTGTGTATTTTGTCTTATTGTAGATTAATAACAAGTGCCATCGAAACTACAGGATGAATATGTTTCCAAAGTGTACATACAAAATCGTCGTTTCAGACCGTGAAACGTTCAAGTATGATGTAAAAAACTAATTCTCAAAACATGTTTCCAAATCACTTGAAAATGCGTTTTCTAAGCGAATTACCGTGTTTTTAGTGTGTTTTGCAGTAACTTCTAGAGTTCAAATCGGCACTCTAGCTGCGCTGGCGAGTGCACCACGGAGTGCCTCCAAAAGTTTGTATTCACTAAAAATCTGTGTAGTTTGTCTTATTGTAGCCTAAATAACCAAGTACCATCGAAACTACAGGATGAATATGTTTCCGAAGTGTACGTACAAAATCGTCGTTTCAGACCGAGAAACGCTCAAATATGATGTAAAAACTGTATCTCAAAATATGTCTCCAAATCACTTGAAAATGCGTTTTCTAAGCGAATTACGTGTTTTTAAGGTGTTTTGCAATAACTTCTATAGTTCAAATCTGCACTCTAGCTGCGTTGGCGAGTGCACCACGGAGTGCCTCCAAAAGCTTGTATTCACTAAAAATCTGTGTATTTTGTCTCATTGTAGACTTAATAACCAAGTGCCATCGAAACTACAGGATGAATATGTTTCCGAAGTGTACGTACAAAATCGTCGTTTCAGGCCGTGAAACGTTCAAATCTGATATAAAAACTGTTTCTCAAAACATGTCTCTAAATCACTTGAAAACGTGTTTTCTAAGCGAATTACGTGTTTTTAGAGTGTTTTGCAGTAACTTCTATAGTTCAAATCGGCACTCTAGCTGCGCTGGCGAGTGCACCACGGAGTGTCTCCAAAAGCTTGTATTCACTAAAAATCAGCGTATTTTGTTATATTGTAGCGTAAATAACCAAGTGCCATCGAAACTGCAGGATGAATATTTCTAAAGTGTACATACAAAATCGGCGTTTCAGACTGTGAAACGCTCAAATATAATGTAAAAACTGATTCTAAAAACATGTCTCCAAATCACTTGAAAATGCGTTTTCTAAGCGAATTACATGATTTTAGAGTCTTTTGCCGTAACGTCTATAGTTCAAATCGGCACTCTAGCTGCGCTGGCGAGTGCACCACGAAGTGTCTCCTAAAGCTTGTATTCACCAAAAATCAGTGTATTCTGTCATATTGTAGCGTAAATAACCAAGTGCCATCGAAACTACAGGATGAATATGTTTCCAAAGTGTACATACAAAATCGTCGTTTCAGACCGAGAAACGCTCAAATATGATGTAAAAACTGATTCTCAAAACATGTCTCCAAATCACTTGAAAATGCGTTTTTAAAGGGAATTACGTGTTTTTGGGGCTGGCGACTGCACCACGAAGTGACTCCAAAAGCTTGTATTCACTAAAAATCATTGTATTTTGTCTTATTGTAGCCTAAATAACGAAGTGCCATCGAAACTACAGGAAGAATATGTTTTCAAAGTGTACATACAAAATCGTCGTTTCAGACCGTGAAACGCTCAAATATGATGTAAAAACTGATTCTCAAAACATGTCTCCAAATCACTTGAAAATGCGTTTTGTAAGAGAATTACGTGTTTTTAGGGTGTTTTGCAGGAACTTCTATAGTTCAAATCGGCACTGTAGCTACGCTGGCGAGTGCACCACGAAGTGTCTCCAAAAGCTTGTATTCACTAAAAATCAGTGTATTTTGTCATATTGTAGCCTAAATAACCAAGTGCCATCGAAACTACAGGATGAATATGTTTCCAAAGTGTACATACAAAATCGTCGTTTCAGACCGAGAAACGTTCAAGTCTGATGTAAAAACTGCTTCGTAAAACATGTCTCCAAATCACTTGAAAACGCGTTTTCTAAGCGAATTACGTGTTTTTGAGTGTTTTGCAGTAACTTCTATAGTTCTAATCGGCACTCTAGCTGCGCTGGGGAGTGCACCACAGAGTGACTCCAAAAGCTTGTATTCACTAAAAATCAGTGTATTTTGTCATATTGTAGCGTAAATAACCAAGTGCCATCGAAACTACAGGATGAATATTTCTAAAGTGTACATACAAAATCGTCGTTTCAGACCGTGAAACGCTCAAATATAATGTAAAAACTGATTCTCAAAACATGTCTTCAAATCACTTGAAAATGCGTTTTCTAAGCGAATTACATGATTTTAGAGTCTTTTTCAGTAAAATCTATGTATTTTGTCTTATTGTAGCCTAAATAACGATGTGCCATCGAAACTACAGGTAGAATATGTTTCCAAAGTATACATACAAAATCGTCGTTTCAGACCGTGAAACGCTCAAATATGATGTAAAAACTGATTCTCAAAACATGTTTCCAAATCACTTGAAAATGCGTTTTCTAAGCGAATTGCATGATTTTAGAGTCTTTTGCAGTAACGTCTATAGTTCAAATCCGCACTCTAGCTGCGCTGGCGAGTGCAGCACGGAGTGCCTCCAAAAGCTTGTATTCACTAAAAATCTGTGTATTTTGTCTTATTGTAGACTTAATAACCAAGTGCCATCGAAACTACAGGATGAATATGTTTCTAAAGTGTACATACAAAATCGTCGTTTCAGACCGTGAAACGTTCAAGTATGATGTAAAAACTAATTCTCAAAACATGTTTCCAAATCACTTGAAAATGCGTTTTCTAAGCGAATTACGTGTTTTTAGTGTGTTTTGCAGTAACTTCTAGAGTTCAAATCGGCACTCTAGCTGCGCTGGCGAGTGCACCACGGAGTGCCTCTAAAAGTTTGTATTCACTAAAAATCTGTGTAGTTTGTCTTATTGTAGCCTAAATAACCAA
Source organism: Harpalus rubripes (assembly GCA_963082715.1). Lineage (NCBI taxonomy): Eukaryota > Metazoa > Arthropoda > Insecta > Coleoptera > Carabidae > Harpalus > Harpalus rubripes. Next base: position 41,352,286 of record OY720448.1, on the reverse strand, counting down.
GTACCATCGAAACTACAGGATGAATATGTTTCCGAAGTGTACGTACAAAATCGTCGTTTCAGACCGAGAAACGCTCAAATATGATGTAAAAACTGTATCTCAAAATATGTCTCCAAATCACTTGAAAATGCGTTTTCTAAGCGAATTACGTGTTTTTAAGGTGTTTTGCAATAACTTCTATAGTTCAAATCTGCACTCTAGCTGCGTTGGCGAGTGCACCACGGAGTGCCTCCAAAAGCTTGTATTCACTAAAAATCTGTGTATTTTGTCTCATTGTAGACTTAATAACCAAGTGCCATCGAAACTACAGGATGAATATGTTTCCGAAGTGTACGTACAAAATCGGCGTTTCAGGCCGTGAAACGTTCAAATCTGATATAAAAACTGTTTCTCAAAACATGTCTCTAAATCACTTGAAAACGTGTTTTCTAAGCGAATTACGTGTTTTTAGAGTGTTTTGCAGTAACTTCTATAGTTCAAATCGGCACTCTAGCTGCGCTGGCGAGTGCACCACGGAGTGTCTCCAAAAGCTTGTATTCACTAAAAATCAGCGTATTTTGTTATATTGTAGCGTAAATAACCAAGTGCCATCGAAACTGCAGGATGAATATTTCTAAAGTGTACATACAAAATCGGCGTTTCAGACTGTGAAACGCTCAAATATAATGTAAAAACTGATTCTAAAAACATGTCTCCAAATCACTTGAAAATGCGTTTTCTAAGCGAATTACATGATTTTAGAGTCTTTTGCCGTAACGTCTATAGTTCAAATCGGCACTCTAGCTGCGCTGGCGAGTGCACCACGAAGTGTCTCCTAAAGCTTGTATTCACCAAAAATCAGTGTATTCTGTCATATTGTAGCGTAAATAACCAAGTGCCATCGAAACTACAGGATGAATATGTTTCCAAAGTGTACATACAAAATCGTCGTTTCAGACCGAGAAACGCTCAAATATGATGTAAAAACTGATTCTCAAAACATGTCTCCAAATCACTGTAAATGAGTTTTTTTAAGGGAATTACGTGTTTTTAGGGTGTTTTGCAGTAACTTCTATAGTTCAAATCGGCACTCTAGCTGCGCTGGCGAGTGCACCACGGAATGTCTCTAAAAGCCTTGTATTCACTAAAAATCTGTGTATTTTGTCATATTGTAGCGTAAATAACCAAGTGCCATCGAAACTACAGGAAGAATATGTTTTCAAAGTGTACATACAAAATCGTCGTTTCAGACCGTGAAACGCTCAAATATGATGTAAAAACTGATTCTCAAAACATGTCTCCAAATCACTTGAAAATGCGTTTTTAAAGGGAATTACGTGTTTTTGGGGCTGGCGACTGCACCACGAAGTGACTCCAAAAGCTTGTATTCACTAAAAATCATTGTATTTTGTCTTATTGTAGCCTAAATAACGAAGTGCCATCGAAACTACAGGAAGAATATGTTTTCAAAGTGTACATACAAAATCGTCGTTTCAGACCGTGAAACGCACAAATATGATGTAAAAACTGATTCTCAAAACATGTCTCCAAATCACTTGAAAATGCGTTTTGTAAGAGAATTACGTGTTTTTAGGGTGTTTTGCAGGAACTTCTATAGTTCAAATCGGCACTGTAGCTACGCTGGCGAGTGCACCACGGAGTGACTCTAAAAGCTTGTATTCACTAAAAATCATTGTATTTTGTCTTATTGTAGCCTAAATAACGAAGAGCCGTCGAAACTACAGGTAGAATATGTTTCCAAAGTGCACATACAAAATTGTCGTTTCAGACCGTGAAACGTTCAAATCTGATGAAAAAACTGTTTCTCAAAACATGTCTCCAAATCACTTGAAAACGCGTTTTCTAAGCAAATTACGTGGTTTTAAAGTGTTTTGCAGAAACTTCTATAGTTCAGAACGGCACTCTAGCTGCGCTGGCGAGTGCACCACGAAGTGTCTCCAAAAGCTTGTATTCACTAAAAATCAGCGTACTCTGTCATATTGTAGCGTAAATAACCAAGTGCCATCGAAACTACAGGATGAATATGTTTCTAAAGTGTACATACAAAATCGTCGTTTCAGACCGTGAAACGCTCAAATATGATGTAAAAACTGATTCTCAAAACATGTCTCCAAATCACTTGAAAATGCGTTTTCTAAGTGAATTACGTGTTTTTAAGGTGTTTTGCAATAACTTCTGTAGTTCAGATCGGCACACTTGCTGCGCTGGCGAGTGCACCACGGAGTGACATCAAAAGCTTGTATTCACTAAAATTCAGTGTATTTTGTCATATTGTAGCGTAAATAACCAAGTGCCATCGAAACAACAGGATGAATATGTTTCTAAAGTGTACATACAAAATCGTCGTTTCAGACCGCGAAACGCTCAAATATGATGTAAAAACTGATTCTCAAAACATGTCTCCAAATCACTTGAAAATGCGTTTTCTAAACAAATTACGTGTATTTAGGGTGTTTTGCAGTAACTTCTATAGCTCAAATCGGCACTCTAGCTGCGCTGGCGAGTGCACCACGGAGTGACTCCAAAAGCTTGTATTCACTAAAAATCAATGTATTTTATCTTATTGTAGCCTAAATAACGAAGTGCCATCGAAACTACAGGGTGAATATGTTTCCAAAGTATACATACAAAATTGTCGTTTCAGACCGTGAAACGCTCAAATATGATGTAAAAACTGTATCTCAAAATATGTCTGCAAATCACTTGAAAATGCGTTTTCTAAGCGAACTACGTATTTTTAAGGTGTTTTGCAAAACCTTCTATAGTTTAAATCGGCACTCTAGCTGCGCTGGCGAGTGCACGACGGAGTGCCTCCAAAAGCTTGTATTCACTAAAAATCTGTGTATTTTCTCTTATTGTAGCTTAAATAACCAAGTGCCATCGAAACTACAGGATGAATATGTTTCCAAAGTGTACATACAAAATCGTCGTTTCAGACCGTGAAACGTTCAAATCTGATGTAAAAACTGTTTTTCAAAACATGTCTCCAAATCACTTAAAAACGCGTTTTCTAAGCGAATTACGTGTTTTTAAAGCGTTTTGCAGTAACTTTTATAGTTCAGAACGGCACTCTAGCTGCGCTGGCGAGTGCACCACGAAGTGTCTCCAAAAGCTTGTATTCACTAAAAATCAGTGTATTTTGTCATATTGTAGCGCAAATAACTAAGTGCCATCGAAACTACAGGATGAATATGTTTCTAAAGTGTACATACAAAATCGTCGTTTCAGACCGTAAAACGCTCAAATATGATGTAAAACTGTATTTTAAAATATGTCTCCATATCACTTGAAAATGCGTTTTCTAAGCGAATTTCGTGTTTTTAAGGTGTTTTGCAATAACTTCTATAGTTCAGATCGGCACTCTTGCTGCGCTGGCGAGTGCACCACGGAGTGCCTCCAAAAGCTTGTATTCACTAAAAATCTGTGTATTTTGTCTTATTGTAGCCTAAATAACCAAGTTTATCGAAACTACAGGATGAATATGTTTCCAAAGTGTACATACAAAATCGTCGTTTCAGACCGTGAAACGTTCAAGTCGGATGTAAAAACTGTTTCTCAAAACATGTCTCCAAATCACTTAAAATGCGTTTTGTTAGCGAACTACGTGGTTTTAAAGTGTTTTGCAGAAACTTCTATAGTTCAGAACGGCACTCTAGCTGCGCTGGCGAGTGCACCACGGAATGTCTCCAAAAGCTTGTATTCACTAAAAATCATTGTATTTTGTCTTATTGTAGCCTAAATAACGAAGTGCCATCGAAACTACAGGAAGAATATGTTTTCAAAGTGTACATACAAAATCGTCGTTTCAGACCGTGAAACGCTCAAATATGATGTAAAAACTGATTCTCAAAACATGTCTCCAAATCACTTGAAAATGCGTTTTTTAAGGGAATTACGTGTTTTTAGGGTGTTTTGTAGTAACTCCTATAGTTCAAATCGGCACTCTAGCTACGCTGGCGAGTGCAATACGGAGTGACTCCAAAAGCTTGTATTCACTAAAAATCATTGTATTTTGTCTTATTGTAGCCTAAATAACGAAGTGCCATCTAAACTACAGGTAGAATATGTTTCCAAAGTGTACATACAAAATTGTCGTTTCAGACCGTGAAACGCTCAAATATGATGTAAAAACTGTAACACGAAATATGTCTGCAAATCACTTGAAAATGCGTTTTCTAAGCGAATTACGTGTTTTTAAGGTGTTTTGCAATAACTCCTATAGTTTAAATCGGCACTCTAGCTGCGCTGGCGAGTGCACGGCGGAGTGCCTACAAAAGCTTGTACTCACTAAAAATCTGTGTATTTTGTCTTATCGTCGTTTCAGACCGTGAAACGCTCAAATATGATGTAAAAACTTATTCTCTAAACATGTCTCCAAATCACTTGAAAATGCGTTTTCTAAGCGAATTACGTGTTTTTAGGGTGTTTTGCAGTAACTTATATAGTTCAAATCGGCGCTCTAGCTGCGCTGGCGAGTGCACCACGGAGTGACTCCAAAAGCTTGTATTCACTAAAAATCATTGTATTTTGTCTTATTGTAGCCTAAATAACGAAGTGCCATCGAAACTACAGGTAGAATATGTTTCTAAAGTGTACATACAAAATCGTCGTTTCGGACCGTGAATCGTTCAAATCTGATGTAAGAACTGTTTCTCAAAACATGTCTCCAAATCACTTGAAAATGCGTTATTTAAGGGAATTACGTGTTTTTAGGGTGTTTTGCCGTATCTTCTATAGTTCAAATCGGCACTCTAGCTGCGCTGGCGAGTGCACCACGGAGTGACTCTAAAATCTTGTATTCACTAAAAATCAATGTATTTTGTTTTATTGTAGCCTAAATAACCAAGTGCTATCGAAACTACAGGTTGAATATGTTTCCAAAGTGTACATACAAAATCGTCGTTTCAAACCGTGAAAAGTTCAAATCTGATGTAAAAAATCTGATGTGGCCAGCACATTACCTTCCGTCAGTTCTATGTATTTTGTTCAAATTTCATACGGAAAGTTCCTTGCTAAATTAAATATTCTATTTCTTGTACATTACCTTCCGGCAGTTGCATGTATTTTATGCAAATTTCATACAGAAAATTATTATTTTGTGACGTTTTCTATATACAGTGTATAATGTATCTGCAGAAATAAAAGATTTATTATTATTATTTCTTGTACATTACCTTAAAGCGGTTGTATGTATTTTACACAAATTCCATACAGAAAGCAAAAGATCCTATGCTTATTTCCAGTAAAATTATTAGACAAACACACTATGTCAATTTCACTTGACACTGACATCTTTCATTCAAAATTTTCTTAATATAGTAGCTGTTTTCACAGCTATGGCTACTTTATGAAATTTAATTTCTTTATAATTTTTTAACTCTATATCCATTTAATATTATGTATAAAATGCAATCAAATCGTATAGAAAATAAAATATTCTTTAATATTTATAATACCATTAAATGAGAAAAAATGATATTTAACATAGTTTTTTCAAGAAAAACTGTTAAAATCTTCAAATGAGGGTACTTCCGGTTGTCCAATTCTAACCAAAATCTAATCAGCTCTTTGCATGGATGTAACGAAGAGAAATACGAAAGAATTAAAATTTTTAGAATTGTAGTATGGAAGTTATCGTAGACGAAAATTTTGTTACACACACACACACACACACACACACACACACACACACACACGGACACACATACATACATACATACACACACACACACATACAGACATCATCGTAAAAATAGTAAAATCGTATTCTAGGGACCCTAAAACGTGCTTATTCATCAAAAACTGACCACCGAATTTTTTGACCAAAGACAATACCTTCCTTACCTAAAGGTGACGGAAGGTAAAAATGTTTCCCAAAACATGTCTCCAAATCACTTGAAAACGCGTTTTCTAAGCGAATTACGTGTTTTTAGAATGTTTTGCAGTAACTTCTACAGTTCAAATCGGCACTCAAGCTGCGCTGGCGAGTGAACCACGGAGTGTCTCCAAAGGCTTGTATTCACTAAAAATCAGTGTATTTTGTCATATTGTATCGTAAATAACCAAGTGCCATCGAAACTACAGGATGAATATGTTTCAAAAGTGTACATACAAAATCGTCGTTTCAGCCTGCGAAACGCTCAAATATGATGTAAAAACTGTTTCTCTAAACATGTCTCCAAATCACTTGAAAATGCGTTTTCTAAGCAAATTACGTGTTTTTAGGGTGTTTTGCAGTAACTTTTATAGTTCAAATCGGCACTCTAGCTGCGCTGGCGAGTGCACCACGGAGTGTCTTCAAAAGCTTGTATTCACTAAAAATCAGTGTATTTTGTCATATTGTACCGTAAATAATCAAGTATTATCGAAACTACAGGATGAATATGTTACTAAAGTGTACATACAAAATCGTCGTTTCAGACCGTGAAACGCTCAAATATGATGTAAAAACTGATACTCAAAACCTGTCTCCAAATCACTTGAAAACACGTTTTCTAAGCGAATTACGTGTTTTTAGGGTGTTTTGCAGAAACTTCTATAGTTCAAATCGGCACTCTAGCTGCGCTGGCGAGTGCACCACGGAGTGACTCCAAAAGCTTGTATTCACTAAAAATCATTGTATTTTGTCTTATTGTAGCCTAAATAACCAAGTGCCGTCGAAACTACAGGATGAATATGTTTCCAAAGTGTACATACAAAATCGTCGTTTCAGACCGTGAAACGATAAAATATGACGTAAAAACTGTATCTCAAAATATGTCTCCAAATCACTTGAAAATGCGTTTTCTAAGCAAATTACGTGTTTTAAGGTGTGTTGCAATAACTTCTATAGTTCAAATCGGCACTCTAGCTGCGCTGGCGAGTGCACCACGGAGTGTCTCCAAAAGCTTGTATTCACTAAAAATCAGTGTATTTTGTCATGTTGTAGCGTAAATAACCAAGTGTCATCGAAACTACAGGATCAATATGTTTCCAAAGTGTACATACAAAATCGACGTTTCAGACCGTGAAACGCTCAAACATGATGTAAAAAGTGATTCTCTAAACATGTCTCCAAATCACTTGAAAATGCGTTTTCTAAGCGAATTACGTGTTTTTAGGGTGTTTTGCAGTAACTTCTATAGTTCAAATCGGTACTCTACCTGCGCTGGCGAGTGCACCTCGGAGTGACTTCAAAAGCTTGTATTCACTAAAAATCAATGTTTTTGTCTTATTGTAGCCTGAATAACGAAGTGCCATCGAAACAACAGGTAGGATATGTTTCCAAAGTGTACATACAAAATCGTCGTTTCAGACCGCGAAACGCTCAAATATGATATAAAACTGTATCTCAAAATATGTCTCTTAATCACTTGAAAATGCGTTTTCTAAGCGAATTACGTGTTTTTAAGGTGTTTGCAATAACTTCTATAGTTCAAATCAGCACTCTAGCTACGCTGGCGAGTGCACCACGGAGTGCCTCCAAAAGCTTGTCTTCTCTAAAAATCTGTGTATTTTGTCTTATTGTAGCATAAATAACCAAGTGCCATCGAAACTACAGGATGAATATGTTTCCAAAGAGTACATACAAAATCGACGTTTCAGACCGTGAGACGTTCAAATCTGATGTAAAAACTGTTTCTCAAAACATGTCTCCAAATCACTTGAAAACGCGTTTTCTAAGCGAATTATGTGTTTTTAGAGTGTTTTGGAATAACTTCTACAGTTCAAATCGGCACTCTTGCTGCGCTGGCGAGTGCACAACGGAGTGTCTTCAAAAGCTTGTATTCACTAAAAATCAGTGTATTTTATAATATTGTAGCGTAAATAACCAGACCGTGAAACGCTTAAATATGTTGTAAAAACTGTATCTCAAAATATGTCTCCAAATCACTTGAAAATGCGTTTTCTAAACGAATTACGTGTTTTTAAGGAGTTTTGCAATAACTTCTATAATTCAAATCGGCACTCTAGCTGCGCTGGCGAGTGCACCACGGAGTGACTCCAAAAGCTTGTATTCATTAAAATTCAATGTACTTTGTCATATTGAAGCCTAAATAACGAAGTGCCATCGAAACTACAGGTAGAATTTGTTTCCAAAGTGCACATACAAAATCGTCGTTTCAGACCGTGCAACGCTTAAATATGATGTAAAAACTGTATCTCAAAATATGTCTCCAAATCACTTGAAAACGCGTTTTCTAAGCGAATTACGTGTTTTTAGTGTTTTGCAGTAACTTCTATAGTTCAAATCGGCACTCTAGCTGCGCTGGCGAGTGAACTACGAAGTGACTCCAAAAGCTTGTATTCACTAAAAATCAATGTATTTTGTCTTATTGTAGCCAAAATAACGAAGTGCCATCGAAACTACATGTAGAATATGTTTCCAAAGTGTACATACAAAATCGTCGTTTTAGACCGTGAAACGTTCAAATATGATGTAAAAACTGTATCTCATAATATGTCTCCAAATCACTTAAAAATGCGTTTTCTAAGCGAACAACGTGTTTTTAAAGTGTTTTGCAGTTACGACTATAGTACAAATCGGCACTCTAGCTGCGCTGGCGAGTGCACCACGGAGTGCCTCCAAAAGCATGTCTTCACTAAATATCTATGTATTTTGTCTTATTGTAGCCTGAATAACCAAGAGCCATCGAAACTACAGGATGAATATGTTTCCAAAGTGTACATACAAAATCGTCGTTTCAGACCGTGAAACTCTCAAATATGATGTAAAAACTGTATCTCAAAATATGTCTCCAAATCACTTGAAAATGCGTTTTCTAAGCGAAATACGTATTTTTAAGGTGTTTTGCAATAACTTCTATAGTTCAAATCGGCACTCTAGCTGTGTTGGCGAGTGCACCACGGAGTGCCTCCAAACGCTTGTATTCACTAAAAATCTGTGTATTTTGTCTTATTCTAGCCTAAATAACCTAATGCCATCGAAACTACAGGATGAATACGTTTCCAAAGTGTACATACTAAATCGTCGTTTCAGACCGTGAAACGTTCAAATCTGATGTAAAATCTGTTTTTCAAACATGTCTCCAAATTACTTGAAAATGCGTTTTCTAAGCGTATTACGTGTTTTAGGGTGTTTTGCAGTAACTTCTATAGTTCAAATCGGCACTTTAGCTGCGCTGGCAAGTGCACCACGGATTGTCCCAAAAGCTTGTATTCACTAAAAATCTGTGTATTTTGTCTTATTGTAGCCTAAATAACCAAGTGCCATCGAAACTACAGGTTGAATATGTTTTTAAAGTGTACATTCAAAATCGTCGTTTCAGACCGTGAAACGCTCAAATATGATGTAAAAACTGATTCTCAAAACAAGTCTCTAAATTACTTGAAAATGCGTTTTCTAAGCGAATTACATGTTTTTAGGGTGTTTTGCAGTAACTTCTATTGTTCAAATCGGCACTCTAGCTGCGCTGGCGAGTGCTCCACGGAGTGCCTCCAAAAGCTTGTATTCACTAAAAATCTGTGTATTTTGTCTTATTGTAGCCTAAATAACCAAGTGCCATCGAAACTACAGAATGAATATGTTTCCAAACTGTACATACAAAATCGTCGTTTCAGACCGTGAAACGCTCAAATATGTTGTAAAAACTGTCTCTCAAAATATGTCGCCAAATCACTTGAAAATGCGTTTTCTAGGCGAATTACGTGTTTTTAAGGTGTTTTGAAATAACTTCTATAGTTCAAATCGGCACTCTAGCTGCGCTGGCGAGTGCACCACGGAGTGCCTCCAAAAGCTTGTATTCACTAAAATTCAATGTATTTTGTCATATTGTAGCCTAAATAACAAAGTGCCATCGAAACTACAGGATAAATATGGTTCTAATGTGTACATTCAAAATCGTCGTTTCAGACCGTGAAACGAAGAAATATGATGTAAAAACTGATTTTCAAAACATGTCTCCAAATCACTTGAAAATGCGTTTTTTAAGCGAATTACATATTTTAAGGGTGTATTGCAGTACATTCTATAGTTCAAATCGATACTCTAGCTGCGCTGGCGAGTGCACCACGGAGTGCCTCCAAAAGCTTGTATTCACTAAAAATCAGTGTATTTTGTCTTATTGTGGCCTAAATAACCAAGTGCCATCGAAACTACAGGATAAATATGTCTCCAAAGTGTACATACAAACTCGTCGTTTCAGACCGTGAAACGTTCAAATCTGATGTAAAAACTGATTCTCAAAACATGTTTCCAAATCACTTGAAAACGCGTTTTCTAAGCGATATACGTGCTTTTAGAGAGTTTTGCAGTAACTTCTATAGTTTAAATCGGCACTCTAGCTGCGCTGGCGAGTGCACCACAGAGTGACTCCAAAAGCTTGTATTCACTAAAATTCAATGTATTTTGTCATATTGTAGCCTAAATAACAAAGTGCCATCGAAATTACAGGTAGAATTTGTTTCCAAAGTGTACATACAAAATCGTCGTTTCAGACCGTGAAACGCTTAAATATGATGTAAAAACTGTATCTCAAAATATGTCTCCAAATCACTTGAAAATGCGTTTTCTAAGCGAATTACGTGTTTTTAAGGTGTTTTGCAATAACTTCTATAGTTCAATTCGGCACTCTAGCTGCGCTGGCGAGTGCAACACGGAGTGCCTCCAAAAGCTTGTATTCACTAAAAATCTGTGTATTTTGTCTTATTGTCGCCTAAATAACCAAGTGCCATCGAAACTACAGGATGAATATGTTTCCAAAGTCTACATACAAAATCGTCGTTTCAGACCGTGAAACGATCAAATCTGATGTAAAATTGTTTCTCAATACATGTCTCCAAATCACTTGAAAACGCGTTTTCTAAGCGAATTACGTGTTTTTAGAGCGTTTTGCAGTATCTTCTATAGTTCAAATCGACACTCTAGCTGCGCTATCGAGTGCACCACGGAGTGACTTCAAAAGCTTGTATTCACTAAAATTCAATGTATTTTGTCATATTGTAGCCTAAATAACGAAGTGCCATTGAAACTACAGGTAGAAATTGTTTCCAAAGTGTACATACAAAATCGTTGTTTCAGACCGTGAAACGCTTATATATGATGTAAAAACTGTATCTCAAAATATGTCTCCAAATCACTTGAACACGCGTTTTCTAAGCGAATTACGTGTTTTTAGAGTGTTTTGCAGTAACTTCTATAGTTCAAATCGGCACTCCAGCTGCGCTGGCGAGAGCATCACGGTGTGTCTCCAAAAGCTTGTATTCACTAAAAATCAGTGTATTTTGTCATATTGTAGCGTAAATAACCAAGTGCCATCGAAACTACAGGATGAATATGTTTCTAAAGTGTACATTCAAAATCGTCGTTTCAGACCGTGAAACGCTCAAATATGATGTAAAAACTGATTCTCAAAACATGTCTCTAAATCACTTGAAAATGCGTTTTCTAAGCGAATTACATGTTTTTAGGGTGTTTAGCAGTAACTTCTATAGTTCAAATCGGCACTCTAGCTGCGCTGGCGAGTGAACCACGGAGTGACTCCAAAAGCTTGTATTCACTAAAAATCAATGTATTTTGTCATATTGTAGCCTAAATAATGAAGTGCCATCGAATCTACAGGTAGAATTTGCTTCCAAAGTTTACATACAAAATCGTCGTTTCAGACCGTGAAACGCTTAAATATGATGTAAAAACTGATTCTCAAAACATGTCTCCAAATCACTTGAAAATGCGTTTTCTAAGCGAATTACGTGTTTTTATAGTGTTTTGCAGTAACTTCTGTAGTTCAAATCGGCAATCTAGCTGCGCTGGCGAGTGCATCACGGAGTGACTCCAAAAGCTTGTATTCACTAAAAATAAATGTATTTTGTCTTATTTTAGCCTAAATAACGAAGTGCCATCGAAACTACAGGTTGAATATGTTTCCAAAGTGTACATAAAAAATCGTCGTTTTAGAGCGTGAAACGCTCAAATATGATGTAAAATCTGTATCTCAAAATATGTCTCCAAATCACTTGAAAATGAGTTTTCTAAGCGAATTACGTGTTTTTAAGGTGTTTTGCAGTTACTTCTATGGTTCAAATCGGCACTCTAGCTGCGCTGGCAAGTGCACCGCGGAGTGTCTCCAAAAGCTTGTATTCACTAAAAGTTAGTGTATTTTGTCTTATTGTAGCCAAAATAACCAAGTGCCATCGAAACTACAGGATGAATATGTTTCCAAAGTGTACATACAAAATCGTCGTTTCAGACCGTGAAACGTTCAAATCTGATGTAAAAACTGTTTCTCAAAACATGTCCCCAATTCACTTGAAAACACATTTTCTAAGGGAATTACGTGTTTTTAGAGTGTTTTGCATTAACTTCTATAGTTCAAATCGGCACTCTAGCTGCGCCGGCGAGTGCACCATGGAGTGTCTCTAAAAGCTTGTATTCACTAAAAATCAGTGTATTTTGTCATATTGTAGCGTATATAACTAAGTGCCAGCAAAACTACAGCATGAATATGTTTCTAAAGTGTACATACAAAATCGTGGTTTCAGACCGTGAAACGCTCAAATATGATGTAAAACTGATTCTCAAATCATGTCTCCAAATCACTTGAAAATGCGTTTTCTAAGCGAATTACGTGTTGTTAGGGTGTTTTGCAGTTACTTCTGTAGTTCAAATCGGCACTCTAGCTGCGCTGGCGAGTGAACTACGAAGTGACTCAAAAGGCTTGTATTCACTAAAAATCAATGTATTTTTTCTTACTGTAGCCTAAATAACGAAGAGCCTTCGAAACTACAGGTAGCATATGTTTCCAAAGAGTACATACAAAATCGTCGTTTCAGACCGTGAAACGCTCAAATATGTTGTAAAAACTGATTCTCAAAACATATCTCCAAATCGCATGAAAATGCGTTTTCTAAGCGAATTACGTGTTTTTATAGTGTTTTGCAGTAACTTCTACAGTTCAAATCGGCACTCTAGCTGCGCTGGCGAGTGCATCCCAGAGTGACTCCAAAAGCTTGTATTCACTAAAAATCAATGTATTTTGTCTTATTGTAGCCTTGATAACGAAGAACCAGCGAAACTACAGGTAGAATATATTTTCAAGTTGTACATACAAAATCGTCGTTTCAGACCGTGAAACGTTGAAATATGATGTAAAAACTGATTCTCAATACATGTCTCCAAATCACTTGAAAATGCGTTTTCTAAGCGAATTACGTGTTTTTAGGGTGTTCTGCAGGAACTTCTATAGTTCAAATCGGCACTCTAGCTGCGCTGGCGAGTGCACCACGGAGTGACTCCAAAAGCTTGTATTCACTAAAAATCAATGTATTTTGTCTTATTGTAGCCTAAATAACGAAGTTCCATCGAAACTACAGGTAGAATATGTTTCCAAAGTGTACATACAAAATCGTCGTTTCATACCGTGAAACGCTCAAATATGATGTAAAACTGTATCTGAAAATATGTCTCCAAATCACTTGAAAATGCGTTTTCTAAGCGAATTACGTGTTTTTAAGGTGTGTTGCAATAACTTCTATAGTTCAAATCGGCACTCTAGTTGCGCTGGCGAGTGCACCACGGAGTGCCTCCAAAAGCTTGTATTCACTAAAAACCTGTGTATTTTGTCTTATTGTAGCCTAAATAACCAAGTGCCATCGAAACTACAGGATGAATATGTTTCCAAAGTGTACATACAAAATCGTCGTTTCAGACCGTGAAATGTTCAAATATGATGTAAAAACTGATTCTCTAAACATGTCTCCAAATCACTTGAAAATGCGTTTTCTAAGCGAATTACGTGTTTTTAGGGTGTTTTGCAGTAACTTCTATAGTTCAAATCGGCGCTCTAGCTGCGCTGGCGAGTGCACCACGGAGTGACTCCAAAAGCTTGTATTCACTAAAAATCATTGTATTTTGTCTTATTGTAGCCTAAATAACGAAGTGCCATCGAAACTACAGGTAGAATATGTTTCTAAAGTGTACATACAAAATCGTCGTTTCGGACCGTGAATCGTTCAAATCTGATATAAGAACTGTTTCTCAAAACATGTCTCCAAATCACTTCAAAACTCGTTTTCTAAGCAAATGACGTGCTTTTGAGGTGTATTGCGATAACTTCTATAGTTTAAATCGGCACTCTAGTTGCGCTGGCGAGTGCACCACGGAATATCTCCAAAAGCTTGTATTCACTAAAAATCAGTGTATTTTGTTATTGTTGCCTGAATAGCCAGGTGCCATCGAAACTACAGGATGAATATGTTTCCAAAGTATACATACAAAATCGTCGTTTCAGACCGTGAAACGTTCAAATCTGATGTAAAAACTGTTTCTCAAAACATGCCTCCAAATCACTTAAAAACGCGTTTTCTAAGCGAATTACGTATTTTTAGAGTGTTTTGCAGTAACTTCTATAGTTCAAATCGGCACTCTAGCTGCGCTGGCGAGTGCACCACGGAATATCTCCAAAAGCTTGTATTCACTAAAAATCAGTGTATTTTGTCATATTGTAGCGTAAATAACCAAGTGCCATCAAAACTACAGGATGAATATTTCTAAAGTGTACATACAAAATTGTCGTTTCAGACCGTGAAACGCTCAAATATAATGTAAAATTTGATTCTCAAAACATGTCTTCAAATCAATTAAAAATGCGTTTTCTAAGCGAATTACATGATTTTAGAGTCTTTTACAGTAACGTCTAAAGTTCAAATCGGCACTCTAGCTGCGCTGGCGAGTGCACCACGGAGTGCCTCCAAAAGCTTGTATTCACTAAAAATCTGTGTAGTTTGTATTATTGTAGCCTAAATAACCAAGTACCATCGAAACTACAGGATGTATATGTTTCTAAAGTGTACATACAAAATCGTCGTTTCAGACTGTGAAACGCTCAAATATGATGTAAAAACTGGTACTCAAAACATGTCTCCAAATTACTTGAAAATGCGTTTTTTAAGGGAATTACGTGTTTTTAGGGTGTTTTGCAGTAACTTCTATAGTTCAAATCGGCACTCTAGCTACGCTGGCGAGTGCACCACGAAGTGTCTCCAAAAGCTTGTATTCACTAAAAATCAGTGTATTTTGTCATATTGTAGCCTAAATAACCAAGTGCCATCGAAACTACAGGATAAATATGTTTCCAAAGTGTACATACAAAATCGTCGTTTCAGACCGAGAAACGTTCAAGTCTGATGTAAAAACTGCTTCGTAAAACATGTCTCCAAATCACTTGAAAACGCGTTTTCTAAGCGAATTACGTGTTTTTGAGTGTTTTGCAGTAACTTCTATAGTTCTAATCGGCACTCTAGCTGCGCTGGGGAGTGCACCACAGAGTGACTCCAAAAGCTTGTATTCACTAAAAATCAGTGTATTTTGTCATATTGTAGCGTAAATAACCAAGTGCCATCGAAACTACAGGATGAATATTTCTAAAGTGTACATACAAAATCGTCGTTTCAGACCGTGAAACGCTCAAATATAATGTAAAAACTGATTCTCAAAACATGTCTTCAAATCACTTGAAAATGCGTTTTCTAAGCGAATTACATGATTTTAGAGTCTTTTGCAGTAAAATCTATGTATTTTGTCTTATTGTAGCCTAAATAACGATGTGCCATCGAAACTACAGGTAGAATATGTTTCCAAAGTATACATACAAAATCGTCGTTTCAGACCGTGAAACGCTCAAATATGATGTAAAAACTGATTCTCAAAACATGTTTCCAAATCACTTGAAAATGCGTTTTCTAAGCGAATTGCATGATTTTAGAGTCTTTTGCAGTAACGTCTATAGTTCAAATCCGCACTCTAGCTGCGCTGGCGAGTGCAGCACGGAGTGCCTCCAAAAGCTTGTATTCACTAAAAATCTGTGTATTTTGTCTTATTGTAGACTTAATAACCAAGTGCCATCGAAACTACAGGATGAATATGTTTCCGAAGTGTACGTACAAAATCGTCGTTTCAGACCGTGAAACGTTCAAATCTGATATAAAAACTGTTTCTCAAAACATGTCTCTAAATCACTTGAAAACGTGTTTTCTAAGCGAATTACGTGTCTTTAGAGTGTTTTGCAGTAACTTCTATAGTTCAAATCGGCACTCTAGCTGCGCTGGCGAGTGCACCACGGAGTGTCTCCAAAAGCTTGTATTCACTAAAAATCAGCGTATTTTGTAATATTGTAGCGTAAATAACCAAGTGCCATCGAAACTGCAGGATGAATATTTCTAAAGTGTACATACAAAATCGTCGTTTCAGACTGTGAAACGCTCAAATATAATGTAAAAACTGATTCTAAAAACATGTCTCCAAATCACTTGAAAAAGCGTTTTCTAAGCGAACTACATGGTTTTAGAGTTTTTTGCAGTAACGTCTATAGTTCAAATCGGCACTCTAGCTGCGCTGGCGAGTGCACCACGAAGTGTCTCCTAAAGCTTGTATTCACTAAAAATCAGTGTATTCTGTCATATTGTAGCGTAAATAACCAAGTGCCATCGAAACTACAGGATGAATATGTTTCCAAAGTGTACATACAAAATCGTCGTTTCAGACCGTGAAACGTTCAAATATGATGTAAAAACTAATTCTCAAAACATGTTTCCAAATCACTTGAAAATGCGTTTTCTAAGCGAATTACGTGTTTTTAGTGTGTTTTGCAGTAACTTCTAGAGTTCAAATCGGCACTCTAGCTGCGCTGGCGAGTGCACCACGGAGTGCCTCCAAAAGTTTGTATTCACTAAAAATCTGTGTAGTTTGTCTTATTGTAGCCTAAATAACCAAGTACCATCGAAACTACAGGATGAATATGTTTCCGAAGTGTACGTACAAAATCGTCGTTTCAGACCGAGAAACGCTCAAATATGATGTAAAAACTGTATCTCAAAATATGTCTCCAAATCACTTGAAAATGCGTTTTCTAAGCGAATTACGTGTTTTTAAGGTGTTTTGCAATAACTTCTATAGTTCAAATCAGCACTCTAGCTGCGCTGGCGAGTGCACCACGGAGTGCCTCCAAAAGCTTGTATTCACTAAAAATCTGTGTATTTTGTCTCATTGTAGACTTAATAACCAAGTGCCATCGAAACTACAGGATGAATATGTTTCCGAAGTGTACGTACAAAATCGTCGTTTCAGGCCGTGAAACGTTCAAATCTGATATAAAAACTGTTTCTCAAAACATGTCTCTAAATCACTTGAAAACGTGTTTTCTAAGCGAATTACCTGTTTTTAGAGTGTTTTGCAGTAACTTCTATAGTTCAAATCGGCACTCTAGCTGCGCTGGCGAGTGCACCACGGAGTGTCTCCAAAAGCTTGTATTCACTAAAAATCAGCGTATTTTGTTATATTGTAGCGTAAATAACCAAGTGCCATCGAAACTGCAGGATGAATATTTCTAAAGTGTACATACAAAATCGGCGTTTCAGACTGTGAAACGCTCAAATATAATGTAAAAACTGATTCTAAAAACATGTCTCCAAATCACTTGAAAATGCGTTTTCTAAGCGAATTACATGATTTTAGAGTCTTTTGCCGTAACGTCTATAGTTCAAATCGGCACTCTAGCTGCAATGGCGAGTGCACCACGAAGTGTCTCCTAAAGCTTGTATTCACTAAAAATCAGTGTATTTTGTCATATTGTAGCGTAAATAACCAAGTGCCATCGAAACTACAGGAAGAATATGTTTTCAAAGTGTACATACAAAATCGTCGTTTCAGACCGTGAAACGCTCAAATATGATGTAAAAACTGATTCTCAAAACATGTCTCCAAATCACTTGAAAATGCGTTTTTAAAGGGAATTACGTGTTTTTGGGGCTGGCGACTGCACCACGAAGTGACTCCAAAAGCTTGTATTCACTAAAAATCATTGTATTTTGTCTTATTGTAGCCTAAATAACGAAGTGCCATCGAAACTACAGGAAGAATATGTTTTCAAAGTGTACATACAAAATCGTCGTTTCAGACCTTGAAACGCTCAAATATGATGTAAAAACTGATTCTCAAAACATGTCTCCAAATCACTTGAAAATGCGTTTTTTAAGAGAATTACGTGTTTTTAGGGTGTTTTGCAGGAACTTTTATAGTTCAAATCGGCACTGTAGCTACGCTGGCGAGTGCACCACGGAGTGACTCTAAAAGCTTGTATTCACTAAAAATCATTGTATTTTGTCTTATTGTAGCTTAAATAACGAAGAGCCGTCGAAACTACAGGTAGAATATGTTTCCAAAGTGCACATACAAAATTGTCGTTTCAGACCGTGAAACGTTCAAATTTGATGAAAATCTGTTTCTCAAAACATGTCTCCAAATCACTTGAAAACGCGTTTTCTAAGCAAATTACGTGGTTTTAAAGTGTTTTGCAGAAACTTCTATAGTTCAGAACGGCACTCTAGCTGCGCTGGCGAGTGCACCACGAAGTGTCTCCAAAAGCTTGTATTCACTAAAAATCAACGTACTCTGTCATATTGTAGCGTAAATAACCAAGTGCCATCGAAACTACAGGATGAATATGTTTCTAAAGTGTACATACAAAATCGTCGTTTCAGACCGTGAAACGCTCAAATATGATGTAAAAACTGATTCTCAAAACATGTCTCCAAATCACTTGAAAATGCGTTTTCTAAGTGAATTACGGGTTTTTAAGGTGTTTTGCAATAACTTCTGTAGTTCAGATCGGCACACTTGCTGCGCTGGCGAGTGCACCACGGAGTGACATCAAAAGCTTGTATTCACTAAAATTCAGTGTATTTTGTCATATTGTAGCGTAAATAACCAAGTGCCATCGAAACAACAGGATGAATATGTTTCTAAAGTGTACATACAAAATCGTCGTTTCAGACCGCGAAACGCTCAAATATGATGTAAAAACTGATTCTCAAAACATGTCTCCAAATCACTTGAAAATGCGTTTTCTAAACAAATTACGTGTATTTAGGGTGTTTTGCAGTAACTTCTATAGCTCAAATCGGCACTCTAGCTGCGTTGGCGAGTGCACCACGGAGTGACTCCAAAAGCTTGTATTCACTAAAAATCAATGTATTTTATCTTATTGTAGCCTAAATAACGAAGTGCCATCGAAACTACAGGATGAATATGTTTCCAAAGTATACATACAAAATTGTCGTTTCAGACCGTGAAACGCTCAAATATGATGTAAAAACTGTATCTCAAAATATGTCTGCAAATCACTTGAAAATGCGTTTTCTAAGCGAACTACGTATTTTTAAGGTGTTTTGCAAAACCTTCTATAGTTTAAATCGGCACTCTAGCTGCGCTGGCGAGTGCACGACGGAGTGCCTCCAAAAGCTTGTATTCACTAAAAATCTGTGTATTTTCTCTTATTGTAGCTTAAATAACCAAGTGCCATCGAAACTACAGGATGAATATGTTTCCAAAGTGTACATACAAAATCGTCGTTTCAGACCGTGAAACGTTCAAATCTGATGTAAAAACTGTTTTTCAAAACATGTCTCCAAATCACTTAAATACGCGTTTTCTAAGCGAATTACGTGTTTTTAAAGCGTTTTGCAGTAACTTTTATAGTTCAGAACGGCACTCTAGCTGCGCTGGCGAGTGCACCACGAAGTGTCTCCAAAAGCTTGTATTCACTAAAAATCAGTGTATTTTGTCATATTGTAGCGCAAATAACTAAGTGCCATCGAAACTACAGGATGAATATGTTTCTAAAGTGTACATACAAAATCGTCGTTTCAGACCGTAAAACGCTCAAATATGATGTAAAACTGTATTTTAAAATATGTCTCCATATCACTTGAAAATGCGTTTTCTAAGCGAATTTCGTGTTTTTAAGGTGTTTTGCAATAACTTCTATAGTTCAGATCGGCACTCTTGCTGCGCTGGCGAGTGCACCACGGAGTGCCTCCAAAAGCTTGTATTCACTAAAAATCTGTGTATTTTGTCTTATTGTAGCCTAAATAACCAAGTTTATCGAAACTACAGGATGAATATGTTTCCAAAGTGTACATACAAAATCGTCGTTTCAGACCGTGAAACGTTCAAGTCGGATGTAAAAACTGTTTTTCAAAACATGTCTCCAAATCACTTAAAAATGCGTTTTTAAAGGGAATTACGTGTTTTTGGGGCTGGCGACTGCACCACGAAGTGACTCCAAAAGCTTGTATTCACTAAAAATCATTGTATTTTGTCTTATTGTAGCCTAAATAACGAAGTGCCATCGAAACTACAGGAAGAATATGTTTTCAAAGTGTACATACAAAATCGTCGTTTCAGACCTTGAAACGCTCAAATATGATGTAAAAACTGATTCTCAAAACATGTCTCCAAATCACTTGAAAATGCGTTTTTTAAGAGAATTACGTGTTTTTAGGGTGTTTTGCAGGAACTTTTATAGTTCAAATCGGCACTGTAGCTACGCTGGCGAGTGCACCACGGAGTGACTCTAAAAGCTTATATTCACTAAAAATCATTGTATTTTGTCTTATTGTAGCTTAAATAACGAAGAGCCGTCGAAACTACAGGTAGAATATGTTTCCAAAGTGCACATACAAAATTGTCGTTTCAGACCGTGAAACGTTCAAATCTGATGAAAAAACTGTTTCTCAAAACATGTCTCCAAATCACTTGAAAACGCGTTTTCTAAGCAAATTACGTGGTTTTAAAGTGTTTTGCAGAAACTTCTATAGTTCAGAACGGCACTCTAGCTGCGCTGGCGAGTGCACCACGAAGTGTCTCCAAAAGCTTGTATTCACTAAAAATCAACGTACTCTGTCATATTGTAGCGTAAATAACCAAGTGCCATCGAAACTACAGGATGAATATGTTTCTAAAGTGTACATACAAAATCGTCGTTTCAGACCGTGAAACGCTCAAATATGATGTAAAAACTGATTCTCAAAACATGTCTCCAAATCACTTGAAAATGCGTTTTCTAAGTGAATTACGTGTTTTTAAGGTGTTTTGCAATAACTTCTGTAGTTCAGATCGGCACACTTGCTGCGCTGGCGAGTGCACCACGGAGTGACATCAAAAGCTTGTATTCACTAAAATTCAGTGTATTTTGTCATATTGTAGCGTAAATAACCAAGTGCCATCGAAACAACAGGATGAATATGTTTCTAAAGTGTACATACAAAATCGTCGTTTCAGACCGCGAAACGCTCAAATATGATGTAAAAACTGATTCTCAAAACATGTCTCCAAATCACTTGAAAATGCGTTTTCTAAACAAATTACGTGTATTTAGGGTGTTTTGCAGTAACTTCTATAGCTCAAATCGGCACTCTAGCTGCGTTGGCGAGTGCACCACGGAGTGACTCCAAAAGCTTGTATTCACTAAAAATCAATGTATTTTATCTTATTGTAGCCTAAATAACGAAGTGCCATCGAAACTACAGGATGAATATGTTTCCAAAGTATACATACAAAATTGTCGTTTCAGACCGTGAAACGCTCAAATATAATGTAAAAACTGTATCTCAAAATATGTCTGCAAATCACTTGAAAATGCGTTTTCTAAGCGAACTACGTATTTTTAAGGTGTTTTGCAAAACCTTCTATAGTTTAAATCGGCACTCTAGCTGCGCTGGCGAGTGCACGACGGAGTGCCTCCAAAAGCTTGTATTCACTAAAAATCTGTGTATTTTCTCTTATTGTAGCTTAAATAACCAAGTGCCATCGAAACTACAGGATGAATATGTTTCCAAAGTGTACATACAAAATCGTCGTTTCAGACCGTGAAACGTTCAAATCTGATGTAAAAACTGTTTTTCAAAACATGTCTCCAAATCACTTAAATACGCGTTTTCTAAGCGAATTACGTGTTTTTAAAGCGTTTTGCAGTAACTTTTATAGTTCAGAACGGCACTCTAGCTGCGCTGGCGAGTGCACCACGAAGTGTCTCCAAAAGCTTGTATTCACTAAAAATCAGTGTATTTTGTCATATTGTAGCGCAAATAACTAAGTGCCATCGAAACTACAGGATGAATATGTTTCTAAAGTGTACATACAAAATCGTCGTTTCAGACCGTAAAACGCTCAAATATGATGTAAAACTGTATTTTAAAATATGTCTCCATATCACTTGAAAATGCGTTTTCTAAGCGAATTTCGTGTTTTTAAGGTGTTTTGCAATAACTTCTATAGTTCAGATCGACACTCTTGCTGCGCTGGCGAGTGCACCACGGAGTGCCTCCAAAAGCTTGTATTCACTAAAAATCTGTGTATTTTGTCTTATTGTAGCCTAAATAACTAAGTTTATCGAAACTACAGGATGAATATGTTTCCAAAGTGTACATACAAAATCGTCGTTTCAGACCGTGAAACGTTCAAGTCGGATGTAAAAACTGTTTCTCAAAACATGTCTCCAAATCACTTAAAAACGCGTTTTGTTAGCGAACTACGTGGTTTTAAAGTGTTTTGCAGAAACTTCTATAGTTCAGAACGGCACTCTAGCTGCGCTGGCGAGTGCACCACGGAATGTCTCCAAAAGCTTGTATTCACTAAAAATCATTGTATTTTGTCTTATTGTAGCCTAAATAACGAAGTGCCATCGAAACTACAGGAAGAATATGTTTTCAAAGTGTACATACAAAATCGTCGTTTCAGACCGTGAAACGCTCAAATATGATGTAAAAACTGATTCTCAAAACATGTCTCCAAATCACTTGAAAATGCGTTTTTTAAGGGAATTACGTGTTTTTAGGGTGTTTTGTAGTAACTCCTATAGTTCAAATCGGCACTCTAGCTACGCTGGCGAGTGCAATACGGAGTGACTCCAAAAGCTTGTATTCACTAAAAATCATTGTATTTTGTCTTATTGTAGCCTAAATAACGAAGTGCCATCTAAACTACAGGTAGAATATGTTTCCAAAGTGTACATACAAAATTGTCGTTTCAGACCGTAAAACGCTCAAATATGATGTAAAAACTGTAACACAAAATATGTCTGCAAATCACTTGAAAATGCGTTTTCTAAGCGAATTACGTGTTTTTAAGGTGTTTTGCAATAACTCCTATAGTTTAAATCGGCACTCTAGCTGCGCTGGCGAGTGCACCACGGAGTGACTCTAAAATCTTGTATTCACTAAAAATCAATGTATTTTGTCTTATTGTAGCCTAAATAACCAAGTGCTATCGAAACTACAGGTTGAATATGTTTCCAAAGTGTACATACAAAATCGTCGTTTCAGACCGTGAAAAGTTCAAATCTGATGTAAAAAATCTGATGTGGCCAGCACATTACCTTCCGTCAGTTCTATGTATTTTGTTCAAATTTCATACGGAAAGTTCCTTGCTAAATTAAATATTCTATTTCTTGTACATTACCTTCCGGCAGTTGCATGTATTTTATGCAAATTTCATACAGAAAATTATTATTTTGTGACGTTTTCTATATACAGTGTATAATGTATCTGCAGAAATAAAAGATTTATTATTATTATTTCTTGTACATTACCTTAAAGCGGTTGTATGTATTTTACACAAATTCCATACAGAAAGCAAAAGATCCTATGCTTATTTCCAGTAAAATTATTAGACAAACACACTATGTCAATTTCACTTGACACTGACATCTTTCATTCAAAATTTTCTTAATATAGTAGCTGTTTCCACAGCTATGGCTACTTTATGAAATTTAATTTCTTTATAATTTTTTAACTCTATATCCATTTAATATTATGTATAAAATGCAATCAAATCGTATAGAAAATAAAATATTCTTTAATATTTATAATACCATTAAATGAGAAAAAATGATATTTAACATAGTTTTTTCAAGAAAAACTGTTAAAATCTTCAAATGAGGGTACTTCCGGTTGTCCAATTCTAACCAAAATCTAATCAGCTCTTTGCATGGATGTAACGAAGAGAAATACGAAAGAATTAAAAATTTTAGAATTGTAGTATGGAAGTTATCGTAGACGAAAATTTTGTTACACACACACACACACACACGGACACACATACATATATACATACACACACACACACACACACACACAGACATCATCGTAAAAATAGTAAAATCGTATTCTAGGGACCCTAAAACGTGCTTATTCATCAAAAACTGACCACCGAATTTTTTGACCAAAGACAATACCTTCCTTACCTAAAGGTGACGGAAGGTAAAAATGTTTCCCAAAACATGTCTCCAAATCACTTGAAAACGCGTTTTCTAAGCGAATTACGTGTTTTTAGAATGTTTTGCAGTAACTTCTACAGTTCAAATCGGCACTCAAGCTGCGCTGGCGAGTGAACCACGGAGTGTCTCCAAAGGCTTGTATTCACTAAAAATCAGTGTATTTTGTCATATTGTATCGTAAATAACCAAGTGCCATCGAAACTACAGGATGAATATGTTTCAAAAGTGTACATTCAAAATCGTCGTTTCAGACCGTGAAACGAAGAAATATGATGTAAAAACTGATTTTTAAAACATGTCTCCAAATCACTTGAAAATGCGTTTTTTAAGCGAATTACATATTTTAAGGGTGTATTGCAGTACATTCTATAGTTCAAATCGGTACTCTAGCTGCGCTGGCGAGTGCACCACGGAGTGCCTCCAAAAGCTTGTATTCACTAAAAATCTGTGTATTTTGTCTTATTGTGACCTAAATAACCAAGTGCCATCGAAACTACAGGATGAATATGTCTCCAAAGTGTACATACAAACTCGTCGTTTCAGACCGTGAAACGTTCAAATCTGATGTAAAAACTGATTCTCAAAACATGTTTCCAAATCACTTGAAAACGCGTTTTCTAAGCGATATACGTGCTTTTAGAGAGTTTTGCAGTAACTTCTATAGTTTAAATCGGCACTCTAGCTGCGCTGGCGAGTGCACCACAGAGTGACTCCAAAAGCTTGTATTCACTAAAATTCAATGTATTTTGTCATATTGTAGCCTAAATAACAAAGTGCCATCGAAATTACAGGTAGAATTTGTTTCCAAAGTGTACATACAAAATCGTCGTTTCAGACCGTGAAACGCTTAAATATGATGTAAAAACTGTATCTCAAAATATGTCTCCAAATCACTTGAAAATGCGGTTTCTAAGCGAATTACGTGTTTTTAAGGTGTTTTGCAATAACTTCTATAGTTCAATTCGGCACTCTAGCTGCGCTGGCGAGTGCAACACGGAGTGCCTCCAAAAGCTTGTATTCACTAAAAATCTGTGTATTTTGTCTTATTGTCGCCTAAATAACCAAGTGCCATCGAAACTACAGGATGAATATGTTTCCAAAGTCTACATACAAAATCGTCGTTTCAGACCGTGAAACGATCAAATCTGATGTAAAATTGTTTCTCAATACATGTCTCCAAATCACTTGAAAACGCGTTTTCTAAGCGAATTAAGTGTTTTTAGAGCGTTTTGCAGTATCTTCTATAGTTCAAATCGACACTCTAGCTGCGCTGGCGAGTGCACCACGGAGTGACTTCAAAAGCTTGTATTCACTAAAATTCAATGTATTTTGTCATAATGTAGCCTAAATAACGAAGTGCCATTGAAACTACAGGTAGAAATTGTTTCCAAAGTGTACATACAAAATCGTTGTTTCAGACCGTGAAACGCTTATATATGATGTAAAAACTGTATCTCAAAATATGTCTCCAAATCACTTGAACACGCGTTTTCTAAGCGAATTACGTGTTTTTAGAGTGTTTTGCAGTAACTTCTATAGTTCAAATCGGCACTCCAGCTGCGCTGGCGAGAGCATCACGGTGTGTCTCCAAAAGCTTGTATTCACTAAAAATCAGTGTATTTTGTCATATTGTAGCGTAAATAACCAAGTGCCATCGAAACTACAGGATGAATATGTTTCTAAAGTGTACATTCAAAATCGTCGTTTCAGACCGTGAAACGCTCAAATATGATGTAAAAACTGATTCTCAAAACATGTCTCTAAATCACTTGAAAATGCGTTTTCTAAGCGAATTACATGTTTTTAGGGTGTTTAGCAGTAACTTCTATAGTTCAAATCGGCACTCTAGCTGCGCTGGCGAGTGAACCACGGAGTGACTCCAAAAGCTTGTATTCACTAAAAATCAATGTATTTTGTCATATTGTAGCCTAAATAATGAAGTGCCATCGAATCTACAGGTAGAATTTGCTTCCAAAGTTTACATACAAAATCGTCGTTTCAGACCGTGAAACGCTTAAATATGATGTAAAAACTAATTCTCAAAACATGTCTCCAAATCACTTGAAAATGCGTTTTCTAAGCGAATTACGTGTTTTTATAGTGTTTTGCAGTAACTTCTGTAGTTCAAATCGGCACTCTAGCTGCGCTGGCGAGTGCATCACGGAGTGACTCCAAAAGCTTGTATTCACTAAAAATAAATGTATTTTGTCTTATTTTAGCCTAAATAACGAAGTGCCATCGAAACTACAGGTTGAATATGTTTTCAAAGTGTACATACAAAATCGTCGTTTTAGAGCGTGAAACGCTCAAATATGATGTATAATCTGTATCTCAAAATATGTCTCCAAATCACTTGAAAATGAGTTTTCTAAGCGAATTACGTGTTTTTAAGGTGTTTTGCAGTAACTTCTATGGTTCAAATCGGCACTCTAGCTGCGCTGGCAAGTGCACCGCGGAGTGTCTCCAAAAGCTTGTATTCACTAAAAATTAGTGTATTTTGTTTTATTGTAGCCAAAATAAACAAGTGCCATCGAAACTACAGGCTGAATATGTTTCCAAAGTGTACATACAAAATCGTCGTTTCAGACCGTGAAACGTTCAAATCTGATGTAAAAACTGTTTCTCAAAACATGTCCCCAATTCACTTGAAAACACATTTTCTAAGGGAATTACGTGTTTTTAGAGTGTTTTGCATTAACTTCTATAGTTCAAATCGGCACTCTAGCTGCGCCGGCGAGTGCACCATGGAGTGTCTCTAAAAGCTTGTATTCACTAAAAATCAGTGTATTTTGTCATATTGTAGCGTATATAACTAAGTGCCAGCAAAACTACAGCATGAATATGTTTCTAAAGTGTACATAGAAAATCGTGGTTTCAGACCGTGAAACGCTCAAATATGATGTAAAACAGATTCTCAAATCATGTCTCCAAATCACTTGAAAATGCGTTTTCTAAGCGAATTACGTGTTGTTAGGGTGTTTTGCAGTTACTTCTATAGTTTAAATCGGCACTCTAGCTGCGCTGGCGAGTGCACTACGGAGTGACTCCAAAGGCTTGTATTCACTAAAAATCAATGTATTTTTTCTTACTGTAGCCTAAATAACGAAGAGCCTTCGAAACTACAGGTAGCATATGTTTCCAAAGAGTACATACAAAATCGTCGTTTCAGACCGTGAAACGCTCAAATATGTAGTAAAAACTGATTCTCAAAACATATCTCCAAATCGCATGAAAATGCGTTTTCTAAGCGAATTACGTGTTTTTATAGTGTTTTGCAGTAACTTCTACAGTTCAAATCGGCACTCTAGCTGCGCTGGCGAGTGAACCCCAGAGTGACTCCAAAAGCTTGTATTCACTAAAAATCAATGTATTTTGTCTTATTGTAGCCTTGATAACGAAGTGCCAGCGAAACTACAGGTAGAATATATTTTCAAGTTGTACATACAAAATCGTCGTTTCAGACCGTGAAACGTTCAAATATGATGTAAAAACTGATTCTCAAAACATGTCTCCAAATCACTTGAAAATGCGTTTTCTAAGCGAATTACGTGTTTTTAGGGTGTTTTGCAGGAACTTCTATAGTTCAAATCGGCACTCTAGCTGCGCTGGCGAGTGCACCACGGAGTGACTCCAAAAGCTTGTATTCACTAAAAATCAATGTATTTTGTCTTATTGTAGCCTAAATAACCAAGTTCCATCGAAACTACAGGTAGAATATGTTTCCAAAGTGTACATACAAAATCGTCGTTTCAGACCGTGAAACGCTCAAATATGATGTAAAACTGTATCTGAAAATATGTCTCCAAATCACTTGAAAATGCGTTTTCTAAGCGAATTACGTGTTTTTAAGGTGTGTTGCAATAACTTCTATAGTTCAAATCGGCACTCTAGCTGCGCTGGCGAGTGCACCACGGAGTGCCTCCAAAAGCTTGTATTCACTAAAAACCTGTGTATTTTGTCTTAATGTAGCCTAAATAACCAAGTGCCATCGAAACTACAGGATGAATATGTTTCCAAAGTGTACATACAAAATCGTCGTTTCAGACCGTGCATGTTCAAATATGATGTAAAAACTGATTTTCTAAACATGTCTCCAAATCACTTGAAAATGCGTTTTCTAAGCGAATTACGTGTTTTTAGGGTGTTTTGCAGTAACTTCTATAGTTCAAATCGGCGCTCTAGCTGCGCTGGCGAGTGCACCACGGAGTGAATCCAAAAGCTTGTATTCACTAAAAATCATTGTATTTTGTCTTATTGTAGCCTAAATAACGAAGTGCCATCGAAACTACAGGTAGAATATGTTTCTAAAGTGTACATACAAAATCGTCGTTTCGGACCGTGAATCGTTCAAATCTGATGTAAGAACTGTTTCTCAAAACATGTCTCCAAATCACTTCAAAACTCGTTTTCTAAGCAAATGACGTGCTTTTGAGATGTATTGCGATAACTTCTATAGTTTAAAACGGCACTCTAGTTGCGCTGGCGAGTGCACCACGGAATATCTCCAAAAGCTTGTATTCACTAAAAATCTGTGTATTTTGATATTGTTGCCTGAATAGCCAGGTGCCATCGAAACTACAGGATGAATATGTTTCCAAAGTATACATACAAAATCGTCGTTTCAGACCGTGAAACGTTCAAATCTGATGCAAAACTGTTTCTCAAAACATGTCTCCAAATCACTTAAAAACGCGTTTTCTAAGCGAATTACGTATTTTTAGAGTGTTTTGCAGTAACTTCTATAGTTCAAATCGGCACTCTAGCTGCGCTGGCGAGTGCACCACGGAATATCGCCAAAAGCTTGTATTCACTAAAAATCAGTGTATTTTGTCATATTGTAGCGTAAATAACCAAGTGCTATCGAAACTACAGGATGAATATTTCTAAAGTGTACATACAAAATTGTCGTTTCAGACCGTGAAACGCTCAAATATAATGTAAAATTTGATTCTCAAAACATGTCTTCAAATCAATTAAAAATGCGTTTTCTAAGCGAATTACATGATTTTAGAGTCTTTTACAGTAACGTCTAAAGTTCAAATCGGCACTCTAGCTGCGCTGGCGAGTGCACCACAGAGTGCCTCCAAAAGCTTGTATTCACTAAAATTCTATGTATTTTGTCTTATTGTAGCCTAAATAACGATGTGCCATCGAAACTACAGGTAGAATATGTTTCCAAAGTGTACATACAAAATCGTCGTTTCAGACCGTGAAACGCTCAAATATGATGTAAAAAGTGATTCTCAAAACATGTTTCCAAATCACTTAAAGATGCGTTTTCTAAGCGAATTACGTGTTTTTAGTGTGTTTTGCAGTAACTTCTAGAGTTCAAATCGGCACTCTAACTGCGCTGGCGAGTGCACCACGGAGTTTCTCCAAAAGCTTGTATTCACTAAAAATCTGTGTAGTTTGTATTATTGTAGCCTAAATAACCAAGTACCATCGAAACTACAGGATGTATATGTTTCTAAAATGTACATACAAAATCGTCGTTTCAGACTGTGAAACGCTCAAATATGATGTAAAAACTGGTACTCAAAACATGTCTCCAAATCACTTGAAAATGCGTTTTTTAAGGGAATTACGTGTTTTTAGTGTGTTTTGCAGTAACTTCTATAGTTCAAATCGGCACTCTAGCTACGCTGGCGAGTGCACCACGAAGTGTCTCCAAAAGCTTGTATTCACTAAAAATCAGTGTATTTTGTCATATTGTAGCCTAAATAACCAAGTGCCATCGAAACTACAGGATGAATATGTTTTCAAAGTGTACATACAAAATCGTCGTTTCAGACCGAGAAACGTTCAAGTCTGATGTAAAAACTGCTTCGTAAAACATGTCTCCAAATCACTTGAAAACGCGTTTTCTAAGCGAATTACGTGTTTGTGAGTGTTTTGCAGTAACTTCTATAGTTCTAATCGGCACTCTAGCTGCGCTGGGGAGTGCACCACAGAGTGACTCCAAAAGCTTGTATTCACTAAAAATCAGTGTATTTTGTCATATTGTAGCGTAAATAACCAAGTGCCATCGAAACTACAGGTAGAATATGTTTCTAAAGTGTACATACAAAATCGTCGTTTCGGACCGTGAATCGTTCAAATCTGATGTAAGAACTGTTTCTCAAAACATGTCTCCAAATCACTTCAAAACTCGTTTTCTAAGCAAATGACGTGCTTTTGAGGTGTATTGCGATAACTTCTATAGTTTAAAACGGCACTCTAGTTGCGCTGGCGAGTGCACCACGGAATATCTCCAAAAGCTTGTATTCACTAAAAATCAGTGTATTTTGATATTGTTGCCTGAATAGCCAGGTGCCATCGAAACTACAGGATGAATATGTTTCCAAAGTATACATACAAAATCGTCGTTTCAGACCGTGAAACGTTCAAATCTGATGCAAAACTGTTTCTCAAAACATGTCTCCAAATCACTTAAAAACGCGTTTTCTAAGCGAATTTCGTATTTTTAGAGTGTTTTGCAGTAACTTCTATAGTTCAAATCGGCACTCTAGCTGGGCTGGCGAGTGCACCACGGAATATCTCCAAAAGCTTGTATTCACTAAAAATCAGTGTATTTTGTCATATTGTAGCGTAAATAACCAAGTGCTATCGAAACTACAGGATGAATATTTCTAAAGTGTACATACAAAATTGTCGTTTCAGACCGTGAAACGCTCAAATATAATGTAAAATTTGATTCTCAAAACATGTCTTCAAATCAATTAAAAATGCGTTTTCTAAGCGAATTACATGATTTTAGAGTCTTTTACAGTAACGTCTAAAGTTCAAATCGGCACTCTAGCTGCGCTGGCGAGTGCACCACAGAGTGCCTCCAAAAGCTTGTATTCACTAAAAATCTATGTATTTTGTCTTATTGTAGCCTAAATAACGATGTACCATCGAAACTACAGGTAAAATATGTTTCCAAAGTGTACATACAAAATCGTCGTTTCAGACCGTGAAACGCTCAAATATGATGTAAAAAGTGATTCTCAAAACATGTTTCCAACTCACTTAAAGATGCGTTTTCTAAGCGAATTACGTGTTTTTAGTGTGTTTTGCAGTAACTTCTAGAGTTCAAATCGGCACTCTAGCTGCGCTGGCGAGTGAACCACGGAGTTCCTCCAAAAGCTTGTATTCACTAAAAATCTGTGTAGTTTGTATTATTGTAGCCTAAATAACCAAGTACCATCGAAACTACAGGATGTATATGTTTCTAAAGTGTACATACAAAATCGTCGTTTCAGACTGTGAAACGCTCAAATATGATGTAAAAACTGGTACTTAAAACATGTCTCCAAATCACTTGAAAATGCGTTTTTTAAGGGAATTACGTGTTTTTAGTGTGTTTTGCAGTAACTTCTATAGTTCAAATCGGCACTCTAGCTACGCTGGCGAGTGCACCACGAAGTGTCTCCAAAAGCTTGTATTCACTAAAAATCAGTGTATTTTGTCATATTGTAGCCTAAATAACCAAGTGCCATCGAAACTACAGGATGAATATGTTTTCAAAGTGTACATACAAAATCGTCGTTTCAGACCGAGAAACGTTCAAATCTGATGTAAAAACTGCTTCGTAAAACATGTCTCCAAATCACTTGAAAACGCGTTTTCTAAGCGAATTACGTGTTTTTGAGTGTTTTGCAGTAACTTCTATAGTTCTAATCGGCACTCTAGCTGCGCTGGGGAGTGCACCACAGAGTGACTCCAAAAGCTTGTATTCACTAAAAATCAGTGTATTTTGTCATATTGTAGCGTAAATAACCAAGTGCCATCGAAACTACAGGATAAATATTTCTAAAGCGTACATACAAAATCGTCGTTTCAGACCGTGAAACGCTCAAATATGATGTAAAAACTGATTCTCAAAACATGTTTCCAAATCACTTGAAAATGCGTTTTCTAAGCGAATTACATGATTTTAGAGTCTTTTGCCGTAACGTCTATAGTTCAAATCGGCACTCTAGCTGCAATGGCGAGTGCACCACGAAGTGTCTCCTAAAGCTTGTATTCACCAAAAATCAGTGTATTCTGTCATATTGTAGCGTAAATAACCAAGTGCCATCGAAACTACAGGATGAATATGTTTCCAAAGTGTACATACAAAATCGTCGTTTCAGACCGAGAAACGCTCAAATATGATGTAAAAACTGATTCTCAAAACATGTCTCCAAATCACTTGAAAATGAGTTTTTTTAAGGGAATTACGTGTTTTTAGGGTGTTTTGCAGTAACTTCTATAGTTCAAATCGGCACTCTAGCTGCGCTGGCGAGTGCACCACGGAATGTCTCTAAAAGCTTGTATTCACTAAAAATCAGTGTATTTTGTCATATTGTAGCGTAAATAACCAAGTGCCATCGAAACTACAGGAAGAATATGTTTTCAAAGTGTACATACAAAATCGTCGTTTCAGACCGTGAAACGCTCAAATATGATGTAAAAACTGATTCTCAAAACATGTCTCCAAATCACTTGAAAATGCGTTTTTAAAGGGAATTACGTGTTTTTGGGGCTGGCGACTGCACCACGAAGTGACTCCAAAAGCTTGTATTCACTAAAAATCATTGTATTTTGTCTTATTGTAGCCTAAATAACGAAGTGCCATCGAAACTACAGGAAGAATATGTTTTCAAAGTGTACATACAAAATCGTCGTTTCAGACCGTGAAACGCTCAAATATGATGTAAAAACTGATTCTCAAAACATGTCTCCAAATCACTTGAAAATGCGTTTTTTAAGAGAATTACGTGTTTTTAGGGTGTTTTGCAGGAACTTCTATAGTTCAAATCGGCACTGTAGCTACGCTGGCGAGTGCACCACGGAGTGACTCCAAAGGCTTGTATTCACTAAAAATCAATGTATTTTTTCTTACTGTAGCCTAAATAACGAAGAGCCTTCGAAACTACAGGTAGCATATGTTTCCAAAGAGTACATACAAAATCGTCGTTTCAGACCGTAAAACGCTCAAATATGTTGTAAAAACTGATCCTCAAAACATATCTCCAAATCGCATGAAAATGCGTTTTCTAAGCGAATTACGTGTTTTTATAGTGTTTTGCAGTAACTTCTACAGTTCAAATCGGCACTCTAGCTGCGCTGGCGAGTGCACCCCAGAGTGACTCCAAAAGCTTGTATTCACTAAAAATCAATGTATTTTGTCTTATTGTAGCCTTGATAACGAAGTGCCAGCGAAACTACAGGTAGAATATATAAAATATATAAAAACTGTTTCTCAAAACATGTCTCCAAATCACTTAAAAACGCGTTTTCTAAGCGAATTACGTATATTTAGAGTGTTTTGCAGTAACTTCTATAGTTCAAATCGGCACTCTAGCTGCGCTGGCGAGTGCACCACGGAATATCTCCAAAAGCTTGTATTCACTAAAAATCAGTGTATTTTGTCATATTGTAGCGTAAATAACCAAGTGCTATCGAAACTACAGGATGAATATTTCTAAAGTGTACATACAAAATTGTCGTTTCAGACCGTGAAACGCTCAAATATAATGTAAAATTTGATTCTCAAAACATGTCTTCAAATCAATTAAAAATGCGTTTTCTAAGCGAATTACATGATTTTAGAGTCTTTTACAGTAACGTCTAAAGTTCAAATCGGCACTCTAGCTGCGCTGGCGAGTGCACCACGGAGTGCCTCCAAAAGCTTGTATTCACTAAAAATCTACATATTTTGTCTTATTGTAGCCTAAATAACGATGTGCCATCGAAACTACAGGTAGAATATGTTTCCAAAGTGTACATACAAAATCGTTGTTTCAAACCGTGAAACGCTCAAATATAATGTAAAAACTGATTCTCAAAACATGTCTCCAAATCACTTGAAAATGCGTTTTTTAAGAGAATTACGTGTTTTTAGGGTGTTTTGCAGGAACTTCTATAGTTCAAATCGGCACTGTAGCTACGCTGGCGAGTGCACCACGGAGTGACTCTAAAAGCTTGTATTCACTAAAAATCATTGTATTTTGTCTTATTGTAGCCTAAATAACGAAGAGCCATCGAAACTACAGGTAGAATATGTTTCCAAAGTGTACATACAAAATTGTCGTTTCAGACCGTGAAACGTTCAAATCTGATGAAAAAACTGTTTCTCAAAACATGTCTCCAAATCACTTGAAAACGCGTTTTCTAAGCAAATTACGTGGTTTTAAAGTGTTTTGCAGAAACTTCTATAGTTCAGAACGGCACTCTAGCTGCGCTGGCGAGTGCACCACGAAGTGTCTCCAAAAGCTTGTATTCACTAAAAATCAGCGTATTCTGTCATATTGTAGCGTAAATAACCAAGTGCCATCGAAACTACAGGATGAATATGTTTCTAAAGTGTACATACAAAATCGTCGTTTCAGACCGTGAAACGCTCAAATATGATGTAAAAACTGATTCTCAAAACATGTCTCCAAATCACTTGAAAATGCGTTTTCTAAGTGAATTACGTGTTTTTACGGTGTTTTGCAATAACTTCTGTAGTTCAGATCGGCACACTTGCTGCGCTGGCGAGTGCACCACGGAGTGACATCAAAAGCTTGTATTCACTAAAATTCAGTGTATTTTGTCATATTGTAGCGTAAATAACCAAGTGCCATCGAAACAACAGGATGAATATGTTTCTAAAGTGTACTTACAAAATCGTCGTTTCAGACCGCGAAACGTTCAAATATGATGTAAAAACTGATTCTCAAAACATGTCTCCAAATCACTTGAAAATGCGTTTTCTAAACAAATTACGTGTATTTAGGGTGTTTTGCAGTAACTTCTATAGCTCAAATCGGCACTCTAGCTGCGCTGGCGAGTGCACCACGGAGTGACTCCAAAAGCTTGTATTCACTAAAAATCATGGTATTTGGTCTTATTGTAGCCTAAATAACGAAGTGCCATCGAAACTACAGGATGAATATGTTTCCAAAGTGTACATACAAAATTGTCGTTTCAGACCGTGAAACGCTCAAATATGATGTAAAAACTGTATCTCAAAATATGTCTGCAAATCACTTGAAAATGCGTTTTCTAAGCGAACTACGTATTTTTAAGGTGTTTTGCAAAACCTTCTATAGTTTAAATCGGCACTCTAGCTGCGCTGGCGAGTGCACGACGGAGTGCCTCCAAAAGCTTGTATTCACTAAAAATCTGTGTATTTTCTCTTATTGTAGCTTAAATAACCAAGTGCCATCGAAACTACAGGATGAATATGTTTCCAAAGTGTACATACAAAATCGTCGTTTCAGACCGTGAAACGTTCAAATCTGATGTAAAAACTGTTTTTCAAAACATGTCTCCAAATCACTTGAAAACGCGTTTTCTAAGTGAAGTACGTGTTTTTAAAGCGTTTTGCAGTAACTTTTATAGTCCAGAACGGCACTCTAGCTGCGCTGGCGAGTGCACCACGAAGTGTCTCCAAAAGCTTGTATTCACTAAAAATCAGTGTATTTTGTCATATTGTAGCGCAAATAACTAAGTGCCATCGAAACTACAGGATGAATATGTTTCTAAAGTGTACATACAAAATCGTCGTTTCAGACCGTAAAACGCTCAAATATGATGTAAAACTGTATTTTAAAATATGTCTCCATATCACTTGAAAATGCGTTTTCTAAGCAAATTTCGTGTTTTTAAGGTGTTTTGCAATAACTTCTATAGTTCAGATCGGCACTCTTGCTGCGCTGGCGAGTGCACCACGGAGTGCCTCCAAAAGCTTGTATTCACTAAAAATCTGTGTATTTTGTCTTTTTGTAGCCTAAATAACCAAGTTTATCGAAACTACAGGGTGTATATGTTTCCAAAGTGTACATACAAAATCGTCGTTTCAGACCGTGAAACGTTCAAGTCGGATGTAAAAACTGTTTCTCAAAACATGTCTCCAAATCACTTAAAAACGCGTTTTGTTAGCGAATTACGTGGTTTTAAAGTGTTTTGCAATAACTTCTATAGTTCAGATCGGCACTCTTGCTGCGCTGGCGAGTGCACCACGGAGTGCCTCCAAAAGCTTGTATTCACTAAAAATCTGTGTATTTTGTCTTATTGTAGCCTAAATAACTAAGTACCATCGAAACTACAGGATAAATATGTTGCCAAAGTGTACATACAAAATCGTCGATTCAGACCGTGAAACGTTCAAGTCGGATGTAAAAACTATTTCGTAAAACATGTCTCCAAATCACTTGAAAACGCGTTTTCTAAGCGAATTACGTGTTTTTAGAGTGTTTTGCAGTAACTTCTATAGTTCAAATCAGCACTCTAG
The DNA here is from genome assembly GCA_963082715.1 of Harpalus rubripes. Classification (NCBI taxonomy): domain Eukaryota; kingdom Metazoa; phylum Arthropoda; class Insecta; order Coleoptera; family Carabidae; genus Harpalus; species Harpalus rubripes. Next base: position 41,315,989 of record OY720448.1, on the reverse strand, counting down.
CTGCGCTGGCGAGTGCACCACGGAATGTCTCCAAAAGCTTGTATTCATTAAAAATCAGTGTATTTTGTCATATTGTAGCGTAAATAACCAAGTGCCATCGAACTACAGGAAGAATATGTTTTCAAAGTGTACATACAAAATCGTCGTTTCAGACCGTGAAACGCTCAAATATGATGTAAAACTGATTCTCAAAACATGTCTCCAAATCACTTGAAAATGCGTTTTTTAAGAGAATTACGTGTTTTTAGGGTGTTTTGCAGTAACTTCCATAGTTCAAATCGGCACTCTAGCTGCGCTGGCGAGTGCACCACGGAGTGACTCCAAAAGCTTGTATTCACTAAAAATCATTGTATTTTGTCTTATTGTAGCCTAAATAACGAAGTGCCATCGAAACTACAGGTAGAATATGTTTCCAAAGTGTACATACAAAATCGTCGTTTCGGACCGTGAAACGTTCAAATCTGGTGTAAAAACTGTTTCACAAAACATGTCTCCAAATCACTTGAAACGCGTTTTCTAAGCGAATTACGTGTTTTTAAGGTGTATTGCGATAACTTCTATAGTTTAAATCGGCTCTCTAACTGTGCTGGCGAGTGCACCACGGAGTGCCTCCAAAAGCTTGTATTCACTAAAAATCTGTGTATTTTGTCTTATTGTAGCCTGAATAACCAAGTGCTATCGAAACTACAGGATGAATATGTTGCCAAATTGTACATACAAAATCGTCGTTTCAGACCGTGAAACGTTCAAATCTGATGTAATTTTTTTTCTCAAAACATGTCTCCAAATCATTTAAAAACGCGTTTTGTAAGCGAATTACGTGTTTTTAGAGTGTTTTGCAGTAACTTCTATAGTTCAAATCGGCACTCTAGCTGCGCTGGCGAGTGCACCACGGAATGTCTCCAAAAGCTTGTATTCACTAAAAATCAGTGTATTTTGTCATATTGTAGCGTAAATAACCAAGTGCCATCGAAACTACACGAAGAATATGTTTCAAAGTGTACATACAAAATCGTCGTTTGAGACCGTGAAACGCTCAAATATGATGTAAAAACTATTTCGTAAAACATGTCTCCAAATCACTTGAAAATGCGTTTTTTAAGGGAATTACGTGTTTTTAGGGTGTATTGCAGTAACTTCTATAGTTCAAATCGGTACTCTAGCTGCGCTGGCGAGTGCACCACGGAGTGACTCCAAAAGCTTGTATTCACTAAAAATCATTGTATTTTGTCTTATTGTAGCCTAAATAATGAAGTGCCATCGAAACTACAGGTAGAATATGTTTCCAAAGTGTACATACAAAATTGTCGTTTCAGACCGTGAAACGCTCAAATATGATGTAAAAACTGTAACACAAAATATGTCTGCAAATCACTTGAAAATGCGTTTTCTAAGCGAATTACGTGTTTTTAAGGTGTTTTGCAATAACTCCTATAGTTTAAATCGGCACTCTAGCTGCGCTGGCAAGTGCACGGCGGAGTGCCTGAAAGCTTGTACTCACTAAAAATCTGTGTATTTTGTCTTATCGTCGTTTCAGACCGTGAAACGCTCAAATATGATGTAAAAACTTATTCTCTAAACATGTCTCCAAATCACTTGAAAATGCGTTTTCTAAGCGAATTACGTGTTTTTAGGGTGTTTTGCAGTAACTTCTATAGTTCAAATCGGCACTCTAGCTGCGCTGGCGAGTGCACCACGGAGTGACTCCAAAAGCTTGTATTCACTAAAAATCAATGTATTTTGTCTTATTGTACCCTAATTAACGAAGTGCCATCGAAACTACAATTAGAATATGTTTCCAAGGTGTACATACAAAATCGTCGTTTCAGACCGTGAAACGCTCAAATATGATGTAAAACTGTATTTTAAAATATGTCTCCAAATCACTTGAAAATGCGTTTTCTAAGCGAATTACGTGTTTTTAAGGTGTTTTGCAATAACTTCTATAGCTCAGATCGGCACTTTTGCTGCGCTGGCGAGTGCACGACGGAGTGCCTCCAAAAGCTTGTATTCACTAAATATCTGTGTATTTTGTCTTATTGTAGCCTAAATAACTAAGTACCATCGAAACTACAGGATAAATATGTTGCCAAAGTGTACATACAAAATCGTCGATTCAGACCGTGAAACGTTCAAGTCGGATGTAAAAACTATTCGTAAAACATGTCTCCAAATCACTTGAAAACGCGTTTTCTAAGAGAATTACGTGTTTTTAGAGTGTTTTGCAGTAACTTCTATAGTTCAAATCAGCACTCTAGCTGCGCTGGCGAGTGCACCACGGAATGTCTCCAAAAGCTTGTATTCATTAAAATCGGTGTATTTTGTCATATTGTAGCGTAAATAACCAAGTGCCATCGAAACTACAGGAAGAATATGTTTTCAAAGTGTACATACAAAATCGTCGTTTCAGACCGTGAAACGCTCAAATATGATGTAAAACTGATTCTCAAAACATGTCTCCAAATCACTTGAAAATGCGTTTTTAAGAGAATTACGTGTTTTTAGGGTGTTTTGCAGTAACTTCCATAGTTCAAATCGGCACTCTAGCTGCGCTGGCGAGTGCACCACGGAGTGACTCCAAAAGCTTGTATTCACTAAAAATCATTGTATTTTGTCTTATTGTAGCCTAAATAACGAAGTGCCATCGAAACTACAGGTAGAATATGTTTCCAAAGTGTACATACAAAATCGTCGTTTCGGACCGTGAAACGTTCAAATCTGGTGTAAAAACTGTTTCACAAAACATGTCTCCAAATCACTTGAAAACGCGTTTTCTAAGCGAATTACGTGTTTTTAAGGTGTATTGCGATAACTTCTATAGTTTAAATCGGCTCTCTAACTGTGCTGGCGAGTGCACCACGGAGTGCCTCCAAAAGCTTGTATTCACTAAAAATCTGTGTATTTTGTCTTATTGTAGCCTGAATAACCAAGTGCTATCGAAACTACAGGATGAATATGTTGCCAAATTGTACATACAAAATCGTCGTTTCAGACCGTGAAACGTTCAAATCTGATGTAATTTTTTTTTCTCAAAACATGTCTCCAAATCATTTAAAAACGCGTTTTGTAAGCGAATTACGTGTTTTTAGAGTGTTTTGCAGTAACTTCTATAGTTCAAATCGGCACTCTAGCTGCGCTGGCGAGTGCACCACGGAATGTCTCCAAAAGCTTGTATTCGCTAAAAATCAGTGTATTTTGTCATATTGTAGCGTAAATAACCAAGTGCCATCGAAACTACACGAAGAATATGTTTTCAAAGTGTACATACAAAATCGTCGTTTGAGACCGTGAAACGCTCAAATATGATGTAAAAACTATTTCGTAAAACATGTCTCCAAATCACTTGAAAATGCGTTTTTTAAGGGAATTACGTGTTTTTAGGGTGTTTTGCAGTAACTTCTATAGTTCAAATCGGTACTCTAGCTGCGCTGGCGAGTGCACCACGGAGTGACTCCAAAAGCTTGTATTCACTAAAAATCATTGTATTTTGTCTTATTGTAGCCTAAATAATGAAGTGCCATCGAAACTACAGGTAGAATATGTTTCCAAAGTGTACATACAAAATTGGCGTTTCAGACCGTGAAACGCTCAAATATGATGTAAAAACTGTATCTCAAAATATGTCTGCAAATCACTTGAAAATGCGTTTTCGAAGCGAATTGCGTGTTTTTAAGGTGTTTTGCAATAACTTCTATAGTTTAAATCGGCACTCTAGCTGCGCTGGCGAGTGCACGACGTAGTGCCTCCAAAAGCTTGTATTCACTAAAAACCTGTGAATTTTGTCTTATTGTAGCCTAAATAACCAAGTGCCATCGAAACTACAGGATGAATATGTTTCCATAGTGTACATACAAAATCGTCGTTTCAGACCGTGAAACGTTCAAATCTGATGTAAAAACTGTTTCTCAAAACATGTCTCCAAATCACTTGAAAACGCGTTTTCTAAGCTAATTACGTGGTTTTAAAGTGTTTTGCAGAAACTTCTATAGTTCAGATCGGCACTCTAGCTGCGCTGGCGAGTGCACCACGAAGTGTGTCCAAAAGCTTGTATTCACTATACAACAGCGTATTCTGTCATATTGTAGCGTAAATAACCAAGTACCATCGAAACTACAGCATGAATATGTTTCTAAAGTGTACAAAATCGTCGTTTCAGACCGTGAAACGCTCAAATGTGATGTAAAACTGATTCTCAAAACATGTCTCCAAATCACTTGAAAATGCGTTTTCTAAGTGAATTACTTGTTTTTAAGGCGTTTTGCAATAACTTCTATAGTTCAGATCGGAAAACTTGCTGCGCTGGCGAGTGCACCACGGAGTGACTCCAAAAGCTTGTATTCACTAAAATTCAGTGTATTTTGTCATATTGTAGCGTAAATAACCAAGTGCCATCGAAACTACAGGATGAATATGTTTCTAAAGTGTACATACAAAATCGTCGCTTCAGACCGTGAAACGCTCAAATATGATGTAAAAACTGATTCTCAAAACACTTGAAAATGCGTTTTTTAAACAAATTACGTGTATTTAGGGTGTTTTGCAGTAACTTCTACAGCTCCAATCGGCACTCTAGCTGCGCTGGCGAGTGCACCACGGAGTGACTCCAAAAGCTTGTATTCACTAAAAATTATTGTATTTTGTCTTATTGTAGCCTAAATAACGAAGTGCCATCGAAACTACAGGATGAATATGTTTCCAAAGTGTACATACAAAATTGTCGTTTCAGACCATGAAACGCTCAAATATGATGTAAAAACTGTATCTCAAAATATGACTGCAAATCACTTGAAAATGCGTTTTCTAAGCGAACTACGTGTTTTTAAGGTGTTTTGCAATAACTTCTATAGTTTAAATCGGCACTCTAGCTGCGCTGGCGAGTGCACGACGGAGTGCCTCCAAAAGCTTCTATTCACTAAAAATCTGTGTATTTTCTCTTATTGTAGCTTAAATTACCAAGTGCCATCGAAACTACAGGACGAATATGTTTCCAAAGTGTACATACAAAATCATCGTTTCAGACCGTGAAACGTTCAAGTCTGATGTAAAAACTGTTTCTCAAAACATGTCTCCAAATCACTTGAAAACGCGTTTTGTAAGCGAATTACTTGCTTTTAAGGTGTATTGCGATAACTTCTATAGTTTAAATCGGCACTCTAGCTGCGCTGGCGAGTGTACCACGGAGTGCCTCCAAACGCTTGTATTTACTAAAAATCTGTGTATTTTGTCTTATTATTGTAGCCTGAATAACCAAATGCCTTCGAAACTAAAGGATGAATATGTTTCCAAAGTGTACATACAAAATCGTCGTTTCAGACCGTGAAACGTTCAAATATGATGTAAAAACTGATTCTCAAAACATGTCTCCAAATCACTTGAAAATGCGTTTTCTAAGCGAATTACGTGTTTTTAGAGTGTTTTGCAGTAACTTCTATAGTTCAAATCGGCACTCTAGCTGCGCTGGCGAGTGCACCTCGAAATGTCCAAAAGCTTGTATTCACTAAAAATAATTGTATTTTGTCTTATTGTAGCCTAAATAACGAAGTGCCATCGAAACCACAGGTAGAATATGTTTCCAAAGTGTACATACAAAATTGTCGTTTCAAACCGTGAAACGCTGAAATATGATGTAAAAACTGTATTTTAAAATATGTCTGCAAATCCCTTGAAAATGCGTTTTCTAAGCGAATTACGTGTTTTTAAGGTGTTTTTCAATAAATTTTATAATTCCAATCGACACTCTAGCTGCGCTGGCGAGTGCACCACGGAGTGTCTCCAAAAGCTTGTAATCACTAAAAATCAGTGTATTTTGTCATATTGTACCGTAGATAACCAAGTGCCAACGAAACTACAGGATGAATAAGTTTTTAAAGTGTACATACAAAATCGTCGTTCAGAACGTGAAACGCTCAAATATGATGTAAAAACTGATTCTCAAAACAAGGCCCCAAATCGCTTGAAATTGCGTTTTCTAAGCGAATTACGTGTTTTTAAGGTGTTTTTCAATAACTTTTATAGTTCCAATCGACACTCTAGCTGCGCTGGCGAGTGCACCACGGAGTGTCTCCAAAAGCTTGTAATCACTAAAAATCAGTGTATTTTGTCATATTGTAGCGTAAATAACCAAGTGCCAACGAAACTACAGGATGAATATGTTTCTAAAGTGTACATACAAAATCGTCGTTTCAGAAAGTGAAACGCTCAAATATGATGTAAAAACTGATTCTCAAAACAAGTCTCCAAATCACTTGAAAATGCGTTTTCTAAGCGTATTACGTGTTTTAGGGTGTTTTGCAGTAACTTCTATAGTTCAAATCGGCACTCTAGATGCGCTGGCGAGTGCACCAAGGAGTGACTCCAAAAGCTTGTATTCACTAAAAATCATTGTATTTATGTATGTATGTAAATAACGAAGTGCCATCGGAACTACAGGTAGAATATGTTTCCAAAGTGTACATACAAAATCGTTGTTTCAAACCGTGAAACGCTCAAATATAATGTAAAAACTGATTCTCAAAACATGTCTCCAAATCACTTGAAAATGCGTTTTCTAAGCAAATTACGTGTTTTTAGGGTGTTTTGCAGTAACTTTTTAGTTCAAATCGGCACTCTAGCTGCGCTGGCGAGTGCACCACGGAGTGTCTTCAAAAGCTTGTATTCACTAAAAATCAGTGTATTTTGTCATATTGTACCGTAAATAATCAAGTATTATCGAAACTACAGGATGAATATGTTACTAAAGTGTACATACAAAATCGTCGTTTCAGACCGTGAAACGCTCAAATATGATGTAGAAACTGATACTCAAAACCTGTCTCCAAATCACTTGAAAACACGTTTTCTAAGCGAATTACGTGTTTTTAGGGTGTTTTGCAGAAACTTCTATAGTTCAAATCGGCACTCTAGCTGCGCTGGCGAGTGCACCACGGAGTGACTCCAAAAGCTTGTATTCACTAAAAATCATTGTATTTTGTCTTATTGTAGCCTAAATAACCAAGTGCCGTCGAAACTACAGGATGAATATGTTTCCAAAGTGTACATACAAAATCGTCGTTTCAGACCGTGAAACGCTCAAATATGATGTAAAAACTGTTTCTCAAAACATATCTCCAAATCACTTGAAAACACGTTTTTTAAGCGAATTACGTGTTTTTAAGGTGTATTGCGATAACTTCTATAGTTTAAATCGGCACTCTAGCTGCGCTGGCGAGTGCACCACGGAGTGTCTCTAAAATCTTGTATTCACTAAAAATCAATGTATTTTGTCTTATTGTAGCCTAAATAACCAAGTGCCATCAAAACTACAGGTTGAATATGTTTCTAAAGTGTACATGCAAAATCGTCGTTTCAGACCGTGAAACGTTCAAATATGATGTAAAAACTGTATCTCAAAATATGTCTCCAAATCACTTGAAAATGCGTTTTCTAAGCGAATTACGTGTTTTTAAGGTGTTTTGCAATAACTTCTACAGTTCAGATCGGCACACTTGCTGCGCTGGCGAGTGCACCACGGAGTGACTCCAAAAGCTTGTATTCACTAAAAATCAGTGTATTTTGTCATATTGCAGCGTAAATAACCAAGTGCCATCGAAACTACAGGATGAATATGTTTCTAAAGTATACATACAAAATCGTCGTTTCAGACCGTAAAACGCTCAAATATGATGTAAAAACTGATTCTCAAAACATGTCACCAAATCACTTGAAAATGCGTTTTCTAAGCGAATTACGTGTTTTTAGGGTGTTATGCAGTAACTTCTATAGTTCAAATCGGCATTTTAGCTGCGCTGGCGAGTGCACCACGGAGTGACTCCAAAAGCTTGTATTCACTAAAAATCAATGTATTTTGTCTTATTGTAGCCTAAATAACGAAGTGCCATTGAAACTACAGGTAGATTATATTTCCAAAGTGTACATACAAAATCGTCGTTTCAGACCGTGAAACGCTCAAATATGATGTAAAAACTTTATCTCAATATATGTCTCCAAATCACATGAAAATGCGTTTTCTAAGCGATTTACGTGTTTTGAAGGTGTTTTGCAATAACTTCTATAGTTCAAATCGGCACTCTAACTGCGCTGGCGGGTGCACCACGGAGTTCCTCCAAAAGCTTGTATTCACTAAAAATCTGTGTATTTTGTCTTATTGTAGCGTAAATAACAAAGTGCCATCGAAACTACAGGATGAATATGTTTCTAAGGTGTACATACAAAATCGTTGTTTCAGACCGTGAAACATTCAAATCTGATATAAAAACTGTTTCTCAAAACATGTCTCTAAATCACTTGAAAATTCTTTTTTCTAAGCGAATTACGTGTTTTTAATGTGTTTTGCAATAACTTTTATAGTTCAAATCGGCACTCTAGCTGCGCTGGCGAGTGCACAACGGAGTGCCTCCGAAAGCTTGTATTCACTAAAAATCAGTGTATTTTGTCATATTGTAGCGTAAATAACCAAGTGCCATCAAAACTACAGGTTGAATATGTTTCTAAAGTGTACACACAAAATCGTCGTTTCAGACCGTGAAACGCTCAAATATGATGTAAAAACCGATTCTCAAATTATGTCTCCAAATCACATGAAAATGCGTTTTCTAAGCAAATTACGTGTTTTAGGGTGTTTTGCAGTAACTTTTATAGTTCATATCGGCACAGCACTCTAGCTGCGCTGGCGAGTGCACCACGGAGTGTCTCCAAAAGCTTGTATTCACTAAAAACAGTGTATTTTGTCATATTGTACCGTAAATAATCAAGTATTTACGAAACTACAGGATGAATATGTTTCTAAAGTGTACATACAAAATCGTTGTTTCAAACCGTGAAACGCTCAAATATAATGTAAAAACTGATTCTCAAAACATGTCTCCAAATCACTTGAAAATGCGTTTTTTAAGGGAATTACGTGTTTTTAGGGTGTTTTGCAGTATCTTCTATAGTTCAAATCGGCACTCTAGCTGCGCTGGCGAGTGCGCTACGGAGTGACTCTAAAATCTTGTATTCACTAAAAATTAATGTATTTTGTCTTATTGTAGCCTAAATAACCAAGTCCTATCGAAACTACAGGTTGAATATGTTTCCAAAGTGTACATACAAAATCGTCGTTTCAGACCGTGAAAAGTTCAAATCTGATGTAAAAAATGTTTCCCAAAACATGTCTCCAAATCACTTGAAAACGCGTTTTCTAAGCGAATTACGTGTTTTTAGAATGTTTTGCAGTAACTTCTACAGTTCAAATCGGCACTCAAGCTGCGCTGGCGAGTGAACCACGGAGTGTCTCCAAAGGCTTGTATTCACTAAAAATCAGTGTATTTTTTCATATTGTAGCGTAAATAACCAAGTGCCAACGAAACTACAGGATGAATATGTTTCTAAAGTGTACATACAAAATCGTCGTTTCAGAACGTGAAACGCTCAAATATGATGTAAAAACTGATACTCAAAATCTGTCTCCAAATCACTTGAAAACACGTTTTCTAAGCGAATTACGTGTTTTTAGGGTGTTTTGCAGAAACTTCTATAGTTCCAATCGGCACTCTAGCTGCGCTGGCGAGTGCACCACGGAGTGTCTCCAAAAGCTTGTAATCACTAAAAATCAGTGTATTTTGTCATATTGTAGCGTAAATAACCAAGTGCCAACGAAACTACAGGATGAATATGTTTCTAAAGTGTACATACAAAATCGTCGTTTCAGAACGTGAAACGCTCAAATATGATGTAAAAACTGATTCTCAAAACAAGTCTCCAAATCACTTGAAAATGCGTTTTCTAAGCGTATTACGTGTTTTAGGGTGTTTTGCAGTAACTTCTATAGTTCAAATCGGCACTCTAGATGCGCTGGCGAGTGCACCAAGGAGTGACTCCAAAAGCTTGTATTCACTAAAAATCATTGTATTTATGTATGTATGTAAATAACGAAGTGCCATCGGAACTACAGGTAGAATATGTTTCCAAAGTGTACATACAAAATCGTCGTTTCAGACCGTGAAACGTTCAAATATGATGTAAAAACTGTATCTCAAAATATGTCTCCAAATCACTTGAAAATGCGTTTTCTAAGCGAATTACGTGTTTTTAAGGTGTTTTGCAATAACTTCTACAGGTCAGATCGGCACACTTGCTGCGCTGGCGAGTGCACCACGGAGTGACTCCAAAAGCTTGTATTCACTAAAAATCAGTGTATTTTGTCATATTGCAGCGTAAATAACCAAGTGCCATCGAAACTACAGGATGAATATGTTTCTAAAGTATACATACAAAATCGTCGTTTCAGACCGTAAAACGCTCAAATATGATGTAAAAACTGATTCTCAAAACATGTCTCCAAATCACTTGAAAATGCGTTTTCTAAGCGAATTACGTGTTTTTAGGGTGTTATGCAGTAACTTCTATAGTTCAAATCGGCATTTTAGCTGCGCTGGCGGGTGCACCACGGAGTTCCTCCAAAAGCTTGTATTCACTAAAAATCTGTGTATTTCGTCTTATTGTAGCGTAAATAACAAAGTGCCATCGAAACTACAGGATGAATATGTTTCTAAGGTGTACATACAAAATCGTTGTTTCAGACCGTGAAACATTCAAATCTGATATAAAAACTGTTTCTCAAAACATGTCTCTAAATCACTTGAAAATTCTTTTTTCTAAGCGAATTACGTGTTTTTAATGTGTTTTGCAATAACTTTTATAGTTCAAATCGGCACTCTAGCTGCGCTGGCGAGTGCACAACGGAGTGCCTCCGAAAGCTTGTATTCACTAAAAATCAGTGTATTTTGTCATATTGTACCGTAAATAACCAAGTGCCATCAAAACTACAGGTTGAATATGTTTTTAAGTGTACACACAAAATCGTCGTTTCAGACCGTGAAACGCTCAAATATGATGTAAAAACCGATTCTCAAAATATGTCTCCAAATCACATGAAAATGCGTTTTCTAAGCAAATTACGTGTTTTTAGGGTGTTTTGCAGTAACTTTTATAGTTCATATCGGCACAGCACTCTAGCTGCGCTGGCGAGTGCACCACGGAGTGTCTCCAAAAGCTTGTATTCACTAAAAACTGTGTATTTTGTCATATTGTACCGTAAATAATCAAGTATTTACGAAACTACAGGATGAATATGTTTCTAAAGTGTACATACAAAATCGTTGTTTCAAACCGTGAAACGCTCAAATATAATGTAAAAACTGATTCTCAAAACATGTCTCCAAATCACTTGAAAATGCGTTTTTTAAGGGAATTACGTGTTTTTAGGGTGTTTTGCAGTATCTTCTATAGTTCAAATCGGCACTCTAGCTGCGCTGGCGAGTGCACTACGGAGTGACTCTAAAATCTTGTATTCACTAAAAATTAATGTATTTTGTCTTATTGTAGCCTAAATAACCAAGTGCTATCGAAACTACAGGTTGAATATGTTTCCAAAGTGTACATACAAAATCGTCGTTTCAGACCGTGAAACGCTCAAATATGATGTAAAAACTGATTTTCAAAACACGTCTCCAAATCACTTGAAAATGCGTTTTCTAAGCAAATTACGTGTTTTTAGGGTGTTTTGCAGTAACTTCTATAGTTCAAATCGGCACTCTAGCTGCGCTGGCGAGTGCACCACGGAGTGACTCTAAAAGCTTGTATTCACTAAAAATCATTGTATTTTGTCTTATTGTAGCCTAAATAACCAAGTGCCATCGAACCTACAGGATGAATATGTTTCCAAAGTGTACATACAAAATCGTTGTTTCAGACCGTGAAACGCTCAAATATGATGTAAAAACTGATACTCAAAACCTGTCTCCAAATCACTTGAAAATGCGTTTTCTAAGCGAATTACGTGTTTTTAAGGTGTATTGCGATAACTTCTATAGTTTAAATCGGCACTCTAGCTGCACAGGCGATTGCACCACGGAGTGCCTCCAAAAGCTTGTATTCACTAAAATTCTGTGTATTTTGTCTTATTGTAGCCTGAATAACCAGGTGCCATCGAAACTACAGGATGAATATATTTCCAAAGTGTACATACAAAATCGTCGTTTCAGACCGTGAAACGTTCAAATCTGATGTAAAAAATGTTTCTCAAAACGTTTTCAAATCACTTCAAAACGCGTTTTCTAAGCGATTTACGTGTTTTTAGAGTGTTTTGCAGTAACTTCTATAGTTCAAATCGGCACTCTAGCTGCGTTGGTGAGTGCACCACGGAATGGCTCCAAAAGCTTGTATTCACTAAAAATCAGTGTATTTTGTCATATTGTAGCGTAAATAACCAAGTGCCATCGAAACTACAGGATGAATATGTTTCCAAAGTGTACATACAAAATCGTTGTTTCAAACCGTGAAACGCTCAAATATAATGTAAAAACTGATTCTCAAAACATGTTTCGAAATCACTTGAAAATGCGTTTTTAAAGGGAATTACGTGTTTTTAGGGTTTTTTGCAGTAACTTCTATAGTTCTAATCGGCACTCTAGCTGCGCTGGCGAGTGCACCACGGAGTGCCTCCAAAAGCTTGTATTCACTAAAACTCTGTGTATTTTGTCTTATTGTAGACTAAATAACCAAGTGCCATCGAAACTACAGGATGAATATGTTTCCAAAGTGTACATACAATATCGTCGTTTCAGACCGTGAAACGTTTAAATCTGATGTAAAAACTGTTTCTCAAAACATGTCCCCAATTCAATTGAAAACGCGTTTTTTAAGCGAATTACGTGTTTTTAGAGTGTTTTGCAGTAACATCTATATTTCATATCGGCACTCTAGCTGCGCTGGCGAGTGCATTACGTAGTGTCTCCAAAAGCTTGTATACACTAAAAATCAATGTATTTTGTGATATTGTAGCGTAAATAATCAAGTGCCATCGAAATTACAGGATGAATATGTTTCTAAAGTGTACATACAAAATCGTCGTCTCAGACCGTGAAACGCTCAAATATGATGTAAAAACTGATTCTCAAAACACGTCTCCAAATCACTTGAAAATGCGTTTTCTAAGCAAATTACGTATTTTTAGGGTGTTTTGCAGTAACTTCTATAGTTCAAATCGGCACTCTAGCTGCGCTGGCGAGTGCACCACGAAATGACTCCAAAAGCTTGTATTTACTAAAAATCATTGTATTTTGTCTTATTGTAGCCTAAATAACGAAGTGCCATCGAGACTACAGGTAGAATATGTTTCCAAAGTGTACATACAAAATCGTTGTTTCAGACCGTAAAACGTTCAAATCTGATGTAAAAACTGTTTCTCAAAACATGTCCCCAATTCAATTGAAAACGCGTTTTCTAAGCGAATTACGTGTTTTTAGTGTGTTTTGCAGTAACTTCTATATTTCAAATCGGCACTCTAGCTGCGCTGGCGAATGCACCACGGAGGACTCCAAAAGCTTGTATTCACTAAAAATCAATGTATTTTGTCTTATTGTAGCGTAAACAACCAAGTGCCATCGAAACTACCGGATGAATATGTTTCTAAAGTGTACATACAAAATCGTCGTTTTAGACCGTGAAACGCTCAAATATGATGTAAAAACTGATTCACAAAAGATGTCTGCAAATCACATGAAAATGCGTTTTCTAAGCGAATTACGTGTTTTTAGGATGTTTTGCAGTAACCTCTATAGTTCAAATCGGTACTCTAACTGCGCTGGCGAGTGCACCACGGAGTGCCTCCAAAAGCTTGTATTCACTAAAAATCAGTGTATTTTGTCATATTGTAGCGTAAATAACCAAGTGTTATCGAAACTACAGGATGAATATGTTTCTACAGTGTACATACAAAATCGTCGTTTCAGACCGTGAAACGCTCAAATATGATGTAAAAACTGATTCTCAAAACATGTCTCCAAATCACATGAAAATGCGTTTTCTAAGCGAATTACGTGTTTTTAGGGTGTTTTGCAGTAACTTCTATAGTTCAAATCGGCACTCTAGCAGCGCTGGCGAGTGCACCACGGAGTGCCTCCAAAAGCTTGTATTCACTAAAACTCTGTGTATTTTGTCTTATTGTAGACTAAATAACCAAGTGCCATCAAAAGTACAGGATGAATATGTTTCCAAAGTGTACATACAAAATCGTCGTTTCAGAACGTGAAACGTTCAAATCTGATGTAAAAAATGTTTCTCAAAACGTTTTCAAATCACTTCAAAACGCGTTTTCTAAGCGAATTACGTGTTTTTAGAGTGTTTTGCAGTAACTTCTATAGTTTAAATCGGCACTCTAGCTGCGTTGGTGAGTGCACCACGGAATGGCTCCAAAAGCTTGTATTCACTAAAAATCGGTGAATTTTGTCATATTGTAGCGTAAATAACCAAGTGCCATCGAAACTACAGGATGAATATGTTTCCAAAGTGTACATAGAAAATCGTTGTTTCAAACCGTGAAACGCTCAAATATAATGTAAAAACTGATTCTCAAAACATGTTTCGAAATCACTTGAAAATGCGTTTTTTAAGGGAATTACGTGTTTTTAGGGTGTTTTGCAGTAACTTCTATAGTTCTAATCGGCACTCTAGCTGCGCTGGCGAGTGCACCACGGAGTGCCTCCAAAAGCTTGTATTCACTAATACTCTGTGTATTTTGTCTTATTGTAGACTAAATAACCAAGTGCCATCGAAACTACAGGATGAATATGTTTCCAAAGTGTACATACAAAATCGTCGTTTCTGACCGTGAAACGTTTAAATCTGATGTAAAAACTGTTTCTCAAAACATGTCCCCAATTCAATTGAAAACGCGTTTTTTAAGCGAATTACGTGTTTTTAGAGTGTTTTGCAGTAACATCTATATTTCATATCGGCACTCTAGCTGCGCTGGCGAGTGCATTACGTAGTGTCTCCAAAAGCTTGTATACACTAAAAATCAATGTATTTTGTGATATTGTAGCGTAAATAACCAAGTGCTATCGAAATTACAGGATGAATATGTTTCTAAAGTGTACATACAAAATCGTGGTCTCAGACCGTGAAACGCCAAATATGATGTAAAAACTGATTCTCAAAACACGTCTCCAAATCACTTGAAAATGCGTTTTCTAAGCAAATTACGTGTTATTAGGGTGTTTTGCAGTAACTTCTATAGTTCAAATCGGCACTCTAGCTGCGCTGGCGAGTGCACCACGAAATGTCCAAACGCTTGTATTCACTAAAAATCATTGTATTTGGTCTTATTGTAGCCTAAATAACGAAGTGCCATCGAAACTACAGGATGAATATGTTTCCAAAGTGTACATACAAAATTGTCGTTTCAGACCGTGAAACGCTCAAATATGATGTAAAAACTGTATCTCAAAATATGTCTGCAAATCACTTGAAAATGCGTTTTCTAAGCTAACTACGTATTTTTAAGGTGTTTTGCAAAAGCTTCTATAGTTTAAATCGGCACTCTAGCTGCGCTGGCGAGTGCACGACGGAGTGCCTCCAAAAGCTTGTATTCACTAAAAATCTGTGTATTTTCTCTTATTGTAGCTTAAATAACCAAGTGCCATCGAAACTACAGGATGAATATGTTTCCAAAGTGTACATACAAAATCGTTGTTTCAGACCGTGAAACGTTCAAATCTGATGTAAAAACTGTTTTTCAAAACATGTCTCCAAATCACTTGAAAACGTGTTTTCTAAGCGAATTACGTGTTTTTAAAGCGTTTTGCAGTAACTTTTATAGTTCAGAACGGCACTCTAGCTGCGCTGGCGAGTGCACCACGAAGTGTCTCCAAAAGCTTGTATTCACTAAAAATCAATGTATTTTGTCTTATTGTAGCGTAAACAACCAAGTGCCATCGAAACTACCGGATGAATATGTTTCTAAAGTGTACATACAAAATCGTCGTTTTAGACCGTGAAACGCTCAAATATGATGTAAAAACTGATTCACAAAAGATGTCTGCAAATCACATGAAAATGCGTTTTCTAAGCGAATTACGTGTTTTTAGGATGTTTTGCAGTAACCTCTATAGTTCAAATCGGTACTCTAACTGCGCTGGCGAGTGCACCACGGAGTGCCTCCAAAAGCTTGTATTCACTAAAAATCAGTGTATTTTGTCATATTGTAGCGTAAATAACCAAGTGTTATCGAAACTACAGGATGAATATGTTTCTACAGTGTACATACAAAATCGTCGTTTCAGACCGTGAAACGCTCAATATGATGTAAAAACTGATTCTCAAAACATGTCTCCAAATCACATGAAAATGCGTTTTCTAAGCGAATTACGTTTTTTTAGGGTGTTTTGCAGTAACTTCTATAGTTCAAATCGGCACTCTAGCAGCGCTGGCGAGTGCACCACGGAGTGCCTCCAAAAGCTTGTATTCACTAAAACTCTGTGTATTTTGTCTTATTGTAGACTAAATAACCAAGTGCCATCAAAAGTACAGGATGAATATGTTTCCAAAGTGTACATACAAAATCGTCGTTTCAGAACGTGAAACGTTCAAATCTGATGTAAAAAATGTTTCTCAAAACGTTTTCAAATCACTTCAAAACGCGTTTTCTAAGCGAATTACGTGTTTTTAGAGTGTTTTGCAGTAACTTCTATAGTTTAAATCGGCACTCTAGCTGCGTTGGTGAGTGCACCACGGAATGGCTCCAAAAGCTTGTATTCACTAAAAATCGGTGAATTTTGTCATATTGTAGCGTAAATAACCAAGTGCCATCGAAACTACAGGATGAATATGTTTCCAAAGTGTACATAGAAAATCGTTGTTTCAAACCGTGAAACGCTCAAATATAATGTAAAAACTGATTCTCAAAACATGTTTCGAAATCACTTGAAAATGCGTTTTTTAAGGGAATTACGTGTTTTTAGGGTGTTTTGCAGTAACTTCTATAGTTCTAATCGGCACTCTAGCTGCGCTGGCGAGTGCACCACGGAGTGCCTCCAAAAGCTTGTATTCACTAATACTCTGTGTATTTTGTCTTATTGTAGACTAAATAACCAAGTGCCATCGAAACTACAGGATGAATATGTTTCCAAAGTGTACATACAAAATCGTCGTTTCTGACCGTGAAACGTTTAAATCTGATGTAAAAACTGTTTCTCAAAACATGTCCCCAATTCAATTGAAAACGCGTTTTTTAAGCGAATTACGTGTTTTTAGAGTGTTTTGCAGTAACATCTATATTTCATATCGGCACTCTAGCTGCGCTGGCGAGTGCATTACGTAGTGTCTCCAAAAGCTTGTATACACTAAAAATCAATGTATTTTGTGATATTGTAGCGTAAATAACCAAGTGCTATCGAAATTACAGGATGAATATGTTTCTAAAGTGTACATACAAAATCGTGGTCTCAGACCGTGAAACGCCAAATATGATGTAAAAACTGATTCTCAAAACACGTCTCCAAATCACTTGAAAATGCGTTTTCTAAGCAAATTACGTGTTATTAGGGTGTTTTGCAGTAACTTCTATAGTTCAAATCGGCACTCTAGCTGCGCTGGCGAGTGCACCACGAAATGTCCAAACGCTTGTATTCACTAAAAATCATTGTATTTGGTCTTATTGTAGCCTAAATAACGAAGTGCCATCGAAACTACAGGATGAATATGTTTCCAAAGTGTACATACAAAATTGTCGTTTCAGACCGTGAAACGCTCAAATATGATGTAAAAACTGTATCTCAAAATATGTCTGCAAATCACTTGAAAATGCGTTTTCTAAGCGAACTACGTATTTTTAAGGTGTTTTGCAAAAGCTTCTATAGTTTAAATCGGCACTCTAGCTGCGCTGGCGAGTGCACGACGGAGTGCCTCCAAAAGCTTGTATTCACTAAAAATCTGTGTATTTTCTCTTATTGTAGCTTAAATAACCAAGTGCCATCGAAACTACAGGATGAATATGTTTCCAAAGTGTACATACAAAATCGTTGTTTCGACCGTGAAACGTTCAAATCTGATGTAAAAACTGTTTTTCAAAACATGTCTCCAAATCACTTGAAAACGTGTTTTCTAAGCGAATTACGTGTTTTTAAAGCGTTTTGCAGTAACTTTTATAGTTCAGAACGGCACTCTAGCTGCGCTGGCGAGTGCACCACGAAGTGTCTCCAAAAGCTTGTATTCACTAAAAATCAGTGTATTTTGTCATATTGTAGCGCAAATAACTAAGTGCCATCGAAACTACAGGATGAATATGTTTCTAAAGTGTACATACAAAATCGTCGTTTCAGACCGTAAAACGATCAAATATGATGTAAAACTGTATTTTAAAATATGTCTCCATATCACTTGAAAATGCGTTTTCTAAGCGAATTTCGTGTTTTTAAGGTGTTTTGCAATAACTTCTATAGTTCAGATCGGCACTCTTGCTGCGCTGGCGAGTGCACCACGGAGTGCCTCCAAAAGCTTGTATTCACTAAAAATCTGTGTATTTTGTCTTATTGTAGCCTAAATAACCAAGTTTATCGAAACTACAGGATGAATATGTTTCCAAAGTGTACATACAAAATCGTCGTTTCAGACCGTGAAACGTTCAAGTCGGATGTAAAAACTGTTTCTCAAAACATGTCTCCAAATCACTTAAAAACGCGTTTTGTTAGCGAATTACGTGGTTTTAAAGTGTTTTGCAGAAACTTCTATAGTTCAGAACGGCACTCTAGCTGCGCTGGCGAGTGCACCACGGAATGTCTCCAAAAGCTTGTATTCACTAAAAATCATTGTATTTTGTCTTATTGTAGCCTAAATAACGAAGTGCCATCGAAACTACAGGAAGAATATGTTTTCAAAGTGTACATACAAAATCGTCGTTTCAGACCGTGAAACGCTCAAATATGATGTAAAAACTGATTCTCAAAACATGTCTCCAAATCACTTGAAAATGCGTTTTCTAAGCGAATTACGTGTTTTTATGGTGTTTTGCAGTAACTTCTATAGTTCAAATCGGCACTCTAGCTGCGCTGGCGAGTGCACCACGGAGTGACTCTAAAAGCTTGTATTCACTAAAAATCATTGTATTTTGTCTTATTGTAGCCTAAATAACCAAGTGCCATCGAACCTACAGGATGAATATGTTTCCAAAGTGTACATACAAAATCGTTGTTTCAGACCGTGAAACGCTCAAATATGATGTAAAAACTGATACTCAAAACCTGTCTCCAAATCACTTGAAAATGCGTTTTCTAAGCGAATTACGTGTTTTTAAGGTGTATTGCGATAACTTCTATAGTTTAAATCGGCACTCTAGCTGCACAGGCGAGTGCACCACGGAGTGCCTCCAAAAGCTTGTATTCACTAAAATTCTGTGTATTTTGTCTTATTGTAGCCTGAATAACCAGGTGCCATCGAAACTACAGGATGAATATATTTCCAAAGTGTACATACAAAATCGTCGTTTCAGACCGTGAAACGTTCAAATCTGATGTAAAAAATGTGTCTCAAAACGTTTTCAAATCACTTTAAAACGCGTTTTCTAAGCGAATTACGTGTTTTTAGAGTGTTTTGCAGTAACTTCTATAGTTCAAATCGGCACTCTAGCTGCGTTGGTGAGTGCACCACGGAATGGCTCCAAAAGCTTGTATTCACTAAAAATCAGTGTATTTTGTCATATTGTAACGTAAATAACCAAGTGCCATCGAAACTACAGGATGAATATGTTTCCAAAGTGTACATACAAAATCGTTGTTTCAAACCGTGAAACGCTCAAATATAATGTAAAAACTGATTCTCAAAACATGTTTCGAAATCACTTGAAAATGCGTTTTTTAAGGGAATTACGTGTTTTTAGGGTGTTTTGCAGTAACTTCTATAGTTCTAATCGGCACTCTAGCTGCGCTGGCGAGTGCACCACGGAGTGCCTCCAAAAGCTTGTATTCACTAAAACTCTGTGTATTTTGACTTATTGTAGACTAAATAACCAAGTGCCATCGAAACTACAGGATGAATATGTTTCCAAAGTGTACATACAAAATCGTCGTTTCAGACCGTGAAACGTTTAAATCTGATGTAAAAACTGTTTCTCAAAACATGTCCCCAATTCAATTGAAAACGCGTTTTTTAAGCAAATTACGTGTTTTTAGAGTGTTTTGCAGTAACATCTATATTTCATATCGGCACTCTAGCTGCGCTGGCGAGTGCATTACGTAGTGTCTCCAAAAGCTTGTATACACTAAAAATCAATGTATTTTGTGATATTGTAGCGTAAATAATCAAGTGCCATCGAAATTAAAGGATGAATATGTTTCTAAAGTGTACATACAAAATCGTCGTCTCAGACCGTGAAACGCTCAAATATGATGTAAAAACTGATTCTCAAAACACGTCTCCAAATCACTTGAAAATGCGTTTTCTAAGCAAATTACGTATTTTTAGGGTGTTTTGCAGTAACTTCTATAGTTCAAATCGGCACTCTAGCTGCGCTGGCGAGTGCACTACGAAATGGCTCCAAAAGCTTGTATTTACTAAAAATCATTGTATTTTGTCTTATTGTAGCCCAAATAACGAAGTGCCATCGAGACTACAGGTAGAGTATGTTTCCAAAGTGTACATACAATATCGTTGTTTCAGACCGTAAAACGTTCAAATCTGATGTAAAAACTGTTTCTCAAAACATGTCCCCAATTCAATTGAAAACGCGTTTTCTAAGCGAATTACGTGTTTTTAGTGTGTTTTGTAGTAACTTCTATATTTCAAATCGGCACTCTAGCTGCGCTGGCGAATGCACCACGGAGGACTCCAAAAGCTTGTATTCACTAAAAATCAATGTATTTTGTCTTATTGTAGCGTAAACAACCAAGTGCTATCGAAACTACCGGATGAATATGTTTCTAAAGTGTACATACAAAATCGTCGTTTTAGACCGTGAAACGCTCAAATATGATGTAAAAACTGATTCACAAAAGATGTCTGCAAATCACATGAAAATGCGTTTTCTAAGCGAATTACGTGTTTTTAGGATGTTTTGCAGTAATCTCTATAGTTCAAATCGGTACTCTAACTGCGCTGGCGAGTGCACCACGGAGTGCCTCCAAAAGCTTGTATTCACTAAAAATCAGTGTATTTTGTCATATTGTAGCGTAAATAACCAAGTGTTATCGAAACTACAGGATGAATATGTTTCTACAGTGTACATACAAAATCGTCGTTTCAGACCGTAAAACGCTCAAATATGATGTAAAAACTGATTCTCAAAACATGTCTCCAAATCACATGAAAATGCGTTTTCTAAGCGAATTACGTGTTTTTAGGATGTTTTGCAGTAACTTCTATAGTTCAAATCGGCACTCTAGCAGCGCTGGCGAGTGCACCACGGAGTGCCTCCAAAAGCTTGTATTCACTAAAACTCTGTGTATTTTGTCTTATTGTAGACTAAATAACCAAGTGCTATCAATACTACAGGATGAATATGTTTCCAAAGTGTACATACAAAATCGTCGTTTCAGACCGTGAAACGCTCAAATATGATGTAAAAACTGTTTCTCAAAACATGTCTCCAAATCACTTGAAAACACGTTTTCTAAGCGAATTACGTGTTTTTAAGGTGTATTGCGATAACTTCTATAGTTTAAATCGGCACTCTAGCTGCACAGGCGAGTGCACCACGGAGTGCCTCCAAAAGCTTGTATTCACTAAAATTCTGTGTATTTTGTCTTATTGTAGCCTGAATAACCAGGTGCCATCGAAACTACAGGATGAATATATTTCCAAAGTGTACATACAAAATCGTCGTTTCAGACCGTGAAACGTTCAAATCTGATGTAAAAAATGTTTCTCAAAACGTTTTCAAATCACTTCAAAACGCGTTTTCTAAGCGAATTACGTGTTTTTAGAGTGTTTTGCAGTAACTTCTATAGTTCAAATCGGCACTCTAGCTGCATTGGTGAGTGCACCACGGAATGGCTCCAAAAGCTTGTATTCACTAAAAATCAGTGTATTTTGTCATATTGTAGCGTAAATAACCAAGTGCCATCGAAACTACAGGATGAATATGTTTCCAAAGTGTACATAGAAAATCGTTGTTTCAAACCGTGAAACGCACAAATATAATGTAAAAACTGATTCTCAAAACATGTTTCGAAATCACTTGAAAATGCGTTTTTTAAGGGAATTACGTGTTTTTAGGGTGTTTTACAGTAACTTCTATAGTTCTAATCGGCACTCTAGCTGCGCTGGCGAGTGCACCACGGAGTGCCTCCAAAAGCTTGTATTCACTAATACTCTGTGTATTTTGTCTTATTGTAGACTAAATAACCAAGTGCCATCGAAACTACAGGATGAATATGTTTCCAAAGTGTACATACAAAATCGTCGTTTCTGACCGTGAATCGTTTAAATCTGATGTAAAAACTGTTTCTCAAAACATGTCCCCAATTCAATTGAAAACGCGTTTTTTAAGCGAATTACGTGTTTTTAGAGTGTTTTGCAGTAACATCTATATATCATATCGGCACTCTAGCTGCGCTGGCGAGTGCATTACGTAGTGTCTCCAAAAGCTTGTATACACTAAAAATCAATGTATTTTGTGATATTGTAGCGTAAATAACCAAGTGCCATCGAAATTACAGGATGAATATGTTTCTAAAGTGTACATACAAAATCGTCGTCTCAGACCGAGAAACGCCAAATATGATGTAAAAACTGATTCTCAAAACACGTCTCCAAATCACTTGAAAATGCGTTTTCTAAGCAAATTACGTGTTTTTAGGGTGTTCTGCAGTAACTTCTATAGTTCAAATCGGCACTCTAGCTGCGCTGGCGAGTGCACTACGAAATGTCCAAAAGCTTGTATTCACTAAAAATCATTGTATTTGGTCTTATTGTAGCCTAAATAACGAAGTGCCATCGAAACTACAGGATGAATATATTTCCAAAGTGTACATACAAAATTGTCGTTTCAGACCGTGAAACGCTCAAATATGATGTAAAAACTGTATCTCAAAATATGTCTGCAAATCACTTGAAAATGCGTTTTCTAAGCGAACTACGTATTTTTAAGGTGTTTTGCAAAACCTTCTATAGTTTAAATCGGCACTCTAGCTGCGCTGGCGAGTGCACGACGGAGTGCCTCCAAAAGCTTGTATTCACTAAAAATCTGTGTATTTTCTCTTATTGTAGCTTAAATAACCAAGTGCCATCGAAACTACAGGATGAATATGTTTCCAAAGTGTACATACAAAATCGTCGTTTCAGACCGTGAAACGTTCAAATCTGATGTAAAAACTGTTTTCAAAACATGTCTCCAAATCACTTGAAAACGCGTTTTCTAAGCGAATTACGTGTTTTTAAAGCGTTTTGCAGTAACTTTTATAGTTCAGAACGGCACTCTAGCTGCGCTGGCGAGTGCACCACGAAGTGTCTCCAAAAGCTTGTATTCACTAAAAATCAGTGTATTTTGTCATATTGTAGCACAAATAACTAAGTGCCATCGAAACTACAGGATGAATATGTTTCTAAAGTGTACATACAAAATCGTCGTTTCAGACCGTAAAACGATCAAATATGATGTAAAACTGTATTTTAAAATATGTCTCCATATCACTTGAAAATGCGTTTTCTAAGCGAATTTCGTGTTTTTAAGGTGTTTTGCAATAACTTCTATAGTTCAGATCGGCACTCTTGCTGCGCTGGCGAGTGCACCACGGAGTGCCTCCAAAAGCTTGTATTCACTAAAAATCTGTGTATTTTGTCTTATTGTAGCCTAAATAACCAAGTTTATCGAAACTACAGGATGAATATGTTTCCAAAGTGTACATACAAAATCGTCGTTTCAGACCGTGAAACGTTCAAGTCGGATGTAAAAACTGTTTCTCAAAACATGTCTCCAAATCACTTAAAAACGCGTTTTGTTAGCGAATTACGTGGTTTTAAAGTGTTTTGCAGAAACTTCTATAGTTCAGAACGGCACTCTAGCTGCGCTGGCGAGTGCACCACGGAATGTCTCCAAAAGCTTGTATTCACTAAAAATCATTGTATTTTGTCTTATTGTAGCCTAAATAACGAAGTGCCATCGAAACTACAGGAAGAATATGTTTTCAAAGTGTACATACAAAATCGTCGTTTCAGACCGTGAAACGCTCAAATATGATGTAAAAACTTATCCTCTAAACATGTCTCCAAATCACTTGAAAATGCGTTTTCTAAGCGAATTACGTGTTTTTAGGGTGTTTTGCAGTAACTTCTATAGTTCAAATTGGCACTCTAGCTGCGCTGGCGAGTGCACCACGGAGTGACTCTAAAAGCTTGTATTCACTAAAAATCAATGTATTTTGTCTTATTGTACCCTAATTAACGAAGTGCCATCGAAACTACAATTAGAATATGTTTCCAAGGTGTACATACAAATTCGTCGTTTCAGACCGTGAAACGCTCAAATATGATGTAAAACTGTATTTTAAAATATGTCTCCAAATCACTTGAAAATGCGTTTTCTAAGCGAATTACGTGTTTTTAAGGTGTTTTGCAATAACTTCTATAGTTCAGATCGGCACTTTTGCTGCGCTGGCGAGTGCACGTCGGAGTGCCTCCAAAAGCTTGTATTCACTAAATATCTGTGTATTTTGTCTTATTGTAGCCTAAATAACCAAGTACCATCGAAACTACAGGATAAATATGTTCCCAAAGTGTACATACAAAATCGTCGATTCAGACCGTGAAACGTTCAAGTCGGATGTAAAAACTATTTCGTAAAACATGTCTCCAAATCACTTGAAAACGCGTTTTCTAAGCGAATTACGTGTTTTTAGAGTGTTTTGCAGTAACTTCTATAGTTCAAATCAGCACTCTAGCTGCGCTGGCGAGTGCACCACGGAATGTCTCCAAAAGCTTGTATTCATTAAAAATCAGTGTATTTTGTCATATTGTAGCGTAAATAACCAAGTGCCATCGAAACTACAGGAAGAATATGTTTTCAAAGTGTACATACAAAATCGTCGTTTCAGACCGTGAAGCGCTCAAATATGATGTAAAAACTGTTTCTCAAAACATGTCTCCAAATCACTTGAATACGCGTTTTCTAAGCGAATTTCGTGTTTTTAAGGTGTATTGCGATAACTTCTATAGTTTAAATCGGCTCTCTAACTGTGCTGGCGAGTGCACCACGGAGTGCCTCCAAAAGCTTGTATTCACTAAAAATCTGTGTATTTTGTCTTATTGTAGCCTGAATAACCAAGTGCTATCGAAACTACAGGATGAATATGTTGCCAAAGTGTACATACAAAATCGTCGTTTCAGACCGTGAAACGTTCAAATCTGATGTAAATTTTTTTTCTCAATACATGTCTCCAAATCATTTAAAAACGCGTTTTGTAAGCGAATTACGTGTTTTTAGAGTGTTTTGCAGTAACTTCTATAGTTCAAATCGGCACTCTAGCTGCGCTGGCGAGTGCACGACGGAGTGCCTCCAAAAGCTTGTATTCACTAAATATCTGTGTATTTTGTCTTATTGTAGCCTAAATAACCAAGTACCATCGAAACTACAGGATAAATATGTTGCCAAAGTGTACATACAAAATCGTCGATTCAGACCGTGAAACGTTCAAGTCGGATGTAAAAACTATTTCGTAAAACATGTCTCCAAATCACTTGAAAATGCGTTTTTTAAGAGAATTACGTGTTTTTAGGGTGTTTTGCAGTAACTTCCATAGTTCAAATCGGCACTCTAGCTGCGCTGGCGAGTGCACCACGGAGTGACTCCAAAAGCTTGTATTCACTAAAAATCAATGTATTTTGTCTTATTGTAGCCTAATTAACGAAGTGCCATCGAAACTACAGGTAGAATATGTTTCCAAAGTGTACATACAAAATCGTCGTTTCGGACCGTGAAACGTTCAAATCTGGTGTAAAAACTGTTTCTCAAAACATGTCTCCAAATCACTCGAAAACGCGTTTTCTAAGCGAATTACGTGTTTTTAAGGTGTATTGCGATAACTTCTATAGTTTAAATCGGCTCTCTAACTGTGCTGGCGAGTGCACCACGGAGTGCCTCCAAAAGCTTGTATTCACTAAAAATCTGTGTATTTTGTCTTATTGTAGCCTGAATAACCAAGTGCTATCGAAACTACAGGATGAATATGTTGCCAAAGTGTACATACAAAATCGTCGTTTCAGACCGTGAAACGTTCAAATCTGATGTAAATTTTTTTCTCAAAACATGTCTCCAAATTATTTAAAAACCGTTTTGTAAGCGAATTACGTGTTTTTAGAGTGTTTTGCAGTAACTTCTATAGTTCAAATCGGCACTCTAGCTGCGCTGGCGAGTGCACCACGGAATGTCTCCAAAAGCTTGTATTCACTAAAAATCAGTGTATTTTGTCATATTGTAGCGTAAATAACCAAGTGCCATCGAAACTACACGAAGAATATTTTTTCAAAGTGTACATACAAAATCGTCGTTTGAGACCGTGAAACGCTCAAATATGATGTAAAAACTATTTCGTAAAACATGTCTCCAAATCACTTGAAAATGCGTTTTTTAAGAAAATTACGTGTTTTTAGGGTGTTTTGCAGTAACTTCTATAGTTCAAATCTTGCTGCGCTGGCGAGTGCACCACGGAGTGACTCCAAAAGCTTGTATTCACTTAAAATCATTGTATTTTGTCTTATTGTAGCCTAAATAATGAAGTGCCATCGAAACTACAGGTAGAATATGTTTCCAAAGTGTACATACAAAATTGGCGTTTTAGACCGTGAAACGCTCAAATATGATGTAAAAACTGTATCTCAAAATATGTCTGCAAATCACTTGAAAATGCGTTTTCGAAGCGAATTACGTGTTTTTAAGGTGTTTTGCAATAACTTCTATAGTTTAAATCGGCACTCTAGCTGCGCTGGCGAGTGCACGACGGAGTGCCTCCAAAAGCTTGTATTCACTAAAAACCTGTGAATTTTGTCTTATTGTAGCCTAAATAACCAAGTGCCATCGAAACTACAGGATGAATATGTTTCCATAGTGTACATACAAAATCGTCGTTTCAGACCGTGAAACGTTCAAATCTGATGTAAAAACTGTTTCTCAAAACATGTCTCCAAATCACTTGAAAACGCGTTATCTAAGCTAATTACGTGGTTTTAAAGTGTTTTGCAGAAACTTCTATAGTTCAGATCGGCACTCTAGCTGCGCTAGCGAGTGCACCACGAAGTGTCTCCAAAAGCTTGTATTCACTAAACAACAGCGGATTCTGTCATATTGTAGCGTAAATAACCAAGTACCATCGAAACTACAGGATGAATATGTTTCTAAAGTGTACAAAATCGTCGTTTCAGACCGTGAAACGCTCAAATATGATGTAAAACTGATTCTCAAAACATGTCTCCAAATCACTTGAAAATGCGTTTTCTAAGTGAATTACTTGTTTTTAAGGCGTTTTGCAATAACTTCTATAGTTCAGATCGGAAAACTTGCTGCGCTGGCGAGTGCACCACGGAGTGACTCCAAAAGCTTGTATTCACTAAAATTCAGTGTATTTTGTCATATTGTAGCGTAAATAACCAAGTGCCATCGAAACTACAGGATGAATATGTTTCTAAAGTGTACATACAAAATCGTCGCTTCAGACCGTGAAACGCTCAAATATGACGTAAAAACTGATTCTCAAAACATGTCTCCAAATCACTTGAAAATGCGTTTTTAAACAAATTACGTGTATTTAGGGTGTTTTGCAGTAACTTCTACAGCTCCAATCGGCACTCTAGCTGCGCTGGCGAGTGCACCACGGAGTGACTCCAAAAGCTTGTATTCACTAAAAATTATTGTATTTTGTCTTATTGTAGCCTAAATAACGAAGTGCCATCGAAACTACAGGATGACTATGTTTCCAAAGTGTACATACAAAATTGTCGTTTCAGACCGTGAAACGCTCAAATATGATGTAAAAACTGTATCTCAAAATATGACTGCAAATCACTTGAAAATGCGTTTTCTATGCTAACTACGTGTTTTTAAGGTGTTTTGCAATAACTTCTATAGTTTAAATCGGCACTCTAGCTGCGCTGGCGAGTGCACGACGGAGTGCCTCCAAAAGCTTCTATTCACTAAAAATCTGTGTATTTTCTCTTATTGTAGCTTAAATTACCAAGTGCCATCGAAACTACAGGACGAATATGTTTCCAAAGTGTACATACAAAATCATCGTTTCAGACCGTGAAACGTTCAAGTCTGATGTAAAAACTGTTTCTCAAAACATGTCTCCAAATCACTTGAAAACGCGTTTTGTAAGCGAATTACTTGCTTTTAAGGTGTATTGCGATAACTTCTATAGTTTAAATCGGCACTCTAGCTGCGCTGGCGAGTGTACCACGGAGTGCCTCCAAACGCTTGTATTTACTAAAAATCTGTGTATTTTGTCTTATTATTGTAGCCTGAATAACCAAATGCCTTCGAAACTACAGGATGAATATGTTTCCAAAGTGTACATACAAAATCGTCGTTTCAGACCGTGAAACGTTCAAATATGATGTAAAAACTGATTCTCAAAACATGTCTCCAAATCACTTGAAAACGCGTTTTCTAAGCGAATTACGTGTTTTTAGAGTGTTTTGCAGTAACTTCTATAGTTCAAATCGGCACTCTAGCTGCGCTGGCGAGTGCACCACGAAATGTCCAAAAGCTTGTATTCACTAAAAATACTGTATTTTAAAATATTTCTGCAAATCCCTTGAAAATGCGTTTTCTAAGCGAATTACGTGTTTTTAAGGTGTTTTTCAATAAATTTTATAATTCCAATCGACACTCTAGCTGCGCTGGCGAGTGCACCACGGAGTGTCTCCAAAAGCTTGTAATCACTAAAAATCAGTGTATTTTGTCATATTGTACCGTAAATAACCAAGTGCCAACGAAACTACAGGATGAATAAGTTTTTAAAGTGTACATACAAAATCGTCGTTCAGAACGTGAAACGCTCAAATATGATGTAAAAACTGATTCTCAAAACAAGGCCCCAAATCGCTTGAAAATGCGTTTTCTAAGCGAATTACGTGTTTTTAAGGTGTTTTTCAATAACTTTTATAGTTCCAATCGGCACTCTAGCTGCGCTGGCGAGTGCCCCACGGAGTGTCTCCAAAAGCTTGTAATCACTAAAAATCAGTGTATTTTGTCATATTGTAGCGTAAATAACCAAGTGCCAACGAAACTACAGGATGAATATGTTTCTAAAGTGTACATACAAAATCGTCGTTTCAGAACGTGAAACGCTCAAATATGATGTAAAAACTGATTCTCAAAACAAGTCTCCAAATCACTTGAAAATGCGTTTTCTAAGCGTATTACGTGTTTTAGGGTGTTTTGCAGTAACTTCTATAGTTCAAATCGGCACTCTAGATGCGCTGGCGAGTGCACCAAGGAGTGACTCCAAAAGCTTGTATTCACTAAAAATCATTGTATTTATGTATGTATGTAAATAACGAAGTGCCATCGAAACTACAGGTTGAATATGTTTCCAAAGTGTACATACAAAATCGTCGTTTCAGACCGTGAAAAGTTCAAATCTGATGTAAAAAATGTTTCTCAAAACATGTCTCCAAATCACTTGAAAACGCGTTTTCTAAGCGAATTACGTGTTTCTAGAATGTTTTGCAGTAACTTCTACAGTTCAAATCGGCACTCAAGCTGCGCTGGCGAGTGAACCACGGAGTGTCTCCAAAGGCTTGTATTCACTAAAAATCAGTGTATTTTGTCATATTGTATCGTAAATAACCAAGTGCCATCGAAACTACAGGATGAATATGTTTCTAAAGTGTACATACAAAATCGTTGTTTCAGACCGTGAAACGCTCAAATATGATGTAAAAACTGATACTCAAAACCTGTCTCCAAATCACTTGAAAATGCGTTTTCTAAGCGAATTACGTGTTTTTAGGGTGTTTTGCAGTAACTTCTATAGTTCAAATCGGAACTCTAGCTGCGCTGGCGAGTGCAACACGGAGTGACTCCAAAAGCTTGTATTCACTAAAAATCATTGTATTTTGTCTTATTGTAGCCTAAATAACCAAGTGCCGTCGAAACTACAGGATGAATATGTTTCCAAAGTGTACATACAAAATCGTCGTTTCAGACCGTGAAACGCTCAAATATGATGTAAAAACTTTTTCTCAAAACATGTCTCCAAATCACTTGAAAACACGTTTTCTAAGCGAATTACGTGTTTGTAAGGTGTATTGCGATAACTTCTATAGTTTAAATCGGCACTCTAGCTGCGCTGGCGAGTGCACCACGGAGTGTCTCTAAAATCTTGTATTCACTAAAAATCTATGTATTTTGTCTTATTGTAGCCTAAATAACCAAGTGCCATCAAAACTACAGGTTGAATATGTTTCTAAAGTGTACACACAAAATCGTCGTTTCAGACCGTGAAACGCTCAAATATGTTGTAAAAACTGATTCTCAAAATATGTCTCCAAATCTCATGAAAATGCGTTTTCTAAGCAAATTACGTGTTTTTAGGGTCTTTTGCAGTAACTTTTATAGTTCATATCGGCACAGCACTCTAGCTGCGCTGGCGAGTGCACCACGGAGTGTCTCCAAAAGCTTGTATTCACTAAAAACAGTGTATTTTGTCATATTGTACCGTAAATAATCAAGTATTTACGAAACTACAGGATGGATATGTTTCTAAAGTGTACATACAAAGTCGTTGTTTCAGCCTGCGAAACGCTCAAATATGATGTAAAAACTGTTTCTCAAAACATGTCTCCAAATCACTTGAAAATGCGTTTTCTAAGCAAATTACGTGTTTTTAGGGTGTTTTGTTCAAATCGGCACTCTAGCTGCGCTGGCGAGTGCACCACGGAGTGTCTTCAAAAGCTTGTATTCACTAAAAATCAGTGTATTTTGTCATATTGTACCGTAAATAATTAAGTATTATCGAAACTACAGGATGAATATGTTACTAAAGTGTACATACAAAATCGTCGTTTCAGACCGTGAAACGCTCAAATATGATGTAAAAACTGATACTCAAAACCTGTCTCCAAATCACTTGAAAACACGTTTTCTAAGCGAATTACGTGTTTTTATGGTGTTTTGCAGAAACTTCTATAGTTCAAATCGGCACTCTAGCTGCGCTGGCGAGTGCACCACGGAGTGACTCCAAAAGCTTGTATTCACTAAAAATCATTGTATTTTGTCTTATTGTAGCCTAAATAACCAAGTGCCGTCGAAACTACAGGATGAATATGTTTCCAAAGTGTACATACAAAATCGTCGTTTCAGACCGTGAAACGCTCAAATATGATGTAAAAACTTTTTCTCAAAACATGTCTCCAAATCACTTGAAAACACGTTTTCTAAGCGAATTACGTGTTTGTAAGGTGTATTGCGATAACTTCTATAGTTTAAATCGGCACTCTAGCTGCGCTGGCGAGTGCACCACGGAGTGTCTCTAAAATCTTGTATTCACTAAAAATCTATGTATTTTATCTTATTGTAGCCTAAATAACCAAGTGCCATCAAAACTACAGGTTGAATATGTTTCTAAAGTGTACACACAAAATCGTCGTTTCAGACCGTGAAACGCTCAAATATGTTGTAAAAACTGATTCTCAAAATATGTCTCCAAATCTCATGAAAATGCGTTTTCTAAGCAAATTACGTGTTTTTAGGGTCTTTTGCAGTAACTTTTATAGTTCATATCGGCACAGCACTCTAGCTGCGCTGGCGAGTGCACCACGGAGTGTCTCCAAAAGCTTGTATTCACTAAAAACAGTGTATTTTGTCATATTGTACCGTAAATAATCAAGTATTTACGAAACTACAGGATGAATATGTTTCTAAAGTGTACATACAAAATCGTTGTTTCAAACCGTGAAACGCTCAAATATAATGTAAAAACTGATTCTCAAAACATGTCTCCAAATCACTTGAAAATGCGTTTTTTAAGGGAATTACGTGTTTTTGGGGTGTTTTGCAGTATCTTCTATAGTTCAAATCGGCACTCTAGCTGCGCTGGCGAGTGCACCACGGAGTGACTCTAAAATCTTGTATTCACTAAAAATCAATGTATTTTGTCTTATTGTAGCCTAAATAACCAAGTGCCATCGAAACTACAGGTTGAATATGTTTCCAAAGTGTACATACAAAATCGTCGTTTCAGACCGTGAAAAGTTCAAATCTGATGTAAAAAATGTTTCTCAAAACATGTCTCCAAATCACTTGAAAACGCGTTTTCTAAGCGAATTACGTGTTTTTAGAATGTTGTCAGTAACTTCTACAGTTCAAATCGGCACTCAAGCTGCGCTGGCGAGTGAACCACGGAGTGTCTCCAAAGGCTTGTATTCACTAAAAATCAGTGTATTTTGTCATAATGTATCGTAAATAACCAAGTGCCATCGAAACTACAGGATGAATATGTTTCTAAAGTGTACATACAACATCGTCGTTTCAGCCTGCGAAACGCTCAAATATGATGTAAAAACTGTTTCTCAAAACATGTCTCCAAATCACTTGAAAATGCGTTTTCTAAGCAAATTACGTGTTTTTAGGGTGTTTTGCAGTAACTTTTATAGTTCAAATCGGCACTCTAGCTGCGCTGGCGAGTGCACCACGGAGTGTCTTCAAAAGCTTGTATTCACTAAAAATCAGTGTATTTTGTCATATTGTACCGTAAATAATCAAGTATTATCGAAACTACAGGATGAATATGTTACTAAAGTGTACATACAAAATCGTCGTTTCAGACCGTGAAACGCTCAAATATGATGTAAAAACTGATACTCAAAACCTGTCTCCAAATCACTTGAAAACACGTTTTTTAAGCGAATTACGTGTTTTTAGGGTGTTTTGCAGAAACTTCTATAGTTCAAATCGGCACTCTAGCTGCGCTGGCGAATGCACCACGGAGTGCCTCCAAAAGCTTGTATTCACTAAAAATCATTGTATTTTGTCTTATTGTAGCCTAAATAACCAAGTGCCGTCGAAACTACAGGATGAATATGTTTCCAAAGTGTACATACAAAATCGTCGTTTCAGACCGTGAAACGCTCAAATATGATGTAAAAACTGTTTCTCAAAACATGTCTCCAAATCACTTGAAAAAACGTTTTCTAAGCGAATTACGTGTTTTTAAGGTGTATTGCGATAACTTCTATAGTTTAAATCGGCACTCTAGCTGCGCTGGCGAGTGCACCACGGAGTGTCTCTAAGATCTTGTATTCACTAAAAATCAATGTATTTTGTCTTATTGTAGCCTAAATAACCAAGTGCCATCGAAACTACAGGTTGAATATGTTTCCAAAGTGTACATACAAAATCGTCGTTTCAGACCGTGAAATGTTCAAATCTGATGTAAAAACTGTTTCTCAAAACATGTCTCCAAATCACTTGAAAACGCGTTTTCTAAGCGAATTACGTGTTTTTAGAGTGTTTTGCAGTAACTTCTATAGTTCAAATCGGCACTCTAGCTGCGCTGGCGAGTGATCCACGGAATGTCTCCAAAAGCTTGTATTCACTAAAAATCAGTGTACTTTGTCACATTGTAGCGTAAATAACCAACTGCCATCGAAACTACAGGATGAATATTTTTCTAAGGTGTACATACAAAATTGTCGTTTCAGACTGTGAAACGCTCAAATATGATGTAAAAACTGATTCTCAAAACACGTCTCCAAATCACTTGAAAATGCGTTTTCTAAGCAAATTACGTGTTTTTAGGGTGTTTTGCAGTAACTTTTATAGTTCAAATCGGCACTCTAGCTGCGCTGGCGAGTGCACCATGGAGTGTCTCCAAAAGCTTGTATTCACTAAAAATCAGTTTATTTTGTCATATTGTACCGTAAATAATCAAGTATTAACGAACCTACAGGATGAATA
The DNA here is from genome assembly GCA_963082715.1 of Harpalus rubripes. Lineage (NCBI taxonomy): Eukaryota > Metazoa > Arthropoda > Insecta > Coleoptera > Carabidae > Harpalus > Harpalus rubripes. Next base: position 41,282,286 of record OY720448.1, on the reverse strand, counting down.
TGTTACTAAAGTGTACATACAAAATCGTCGTTTCAGACCGTGAAACGCTCAAATATGATGTAAAAACTGATACTCAAAACCTGTCTCCAAATCACTTGAAAATGCGTTTTCTAAGCGAATTACGTGTTTTTAGGGTGTTTTGCAGTAACTTCTATAGTTCAAATCGGCACTCTAGCTGCGCTGGCGAGTGCACCACGGAGTGATTCTAAAAGCTTGTATTCACTAAAAATCATTGTATTTTGTCTTATTGTAGCCTAAATAACCAAGTGCCATCGAAACTACAGGATGAATATGTTTCCAAAGTGTACATACAAAATCGTCGTTTCAGACCGTGAAACGCTCAAATATGATGTAAAAACTGTTTCTCAAAACATGTCTCCAAATCACTTGAAAACACGTTTTCTAAGCGAATTACGTGTTTTTAAGGTGTATTGCGATAACTTCTATAGTTTAAATCGGCACTCTAGCTGCACAGGCGAGTGCACCACGGAGTGCCTCCAAAAGCTTGTATTCACTAAAATTCTGTGTATTTTGTCTTATTGTAGCCTGAATAACCAGGTGCCATCGAAACTACAGGATGAATATATTTCCAAAGTGTACATACAAAATCGTCGTTTCAGACCGTGAAACGTTCAAATCTGATGTAAAAAATGTTTCTCAAAACGTTTTCAAATCACTTCAAAACGCGTTTTCTAAGCGAATTACGTGGTTTTAGTGTGTTTTGCAGTAACTTCTATATTTCAAATCGGCACTCTAGCTGTGCTGGCGAATGCACCACGGAGGACTCCAAAAGCTTGTATTCACTAAAAATCAATGTATTTTGTCTTGTTGTAGCGTAAACAACCAAGTGCCATCGAAACTACCGGATGAATATGTTTCTAAAGTGTACATACAAAATCGTCGTTTCAGACCGTGAAACGCTCAAATATGATGTAAAAACTGATTCACAAAACATGTCTGCAAATCACATGAAAATGCGTTTTCTAAGCGAATTACGTGTTTTTAGGATGTTTTGCAGTAACCTCTATAGTTCAAATCGGCACTCTAACTGCGCTGGCGGGTGCACCACGGAGTTCCTCCAAAAGCTTGTATTCACTAAAAATCTGTGTATTTTGTCTTATTGTAGCGTAAATAACAAAGTGCCATCGAAACTACAGGATGAATGTGTTTCTAAGGTGTACATACAAAATCGTTGTTTCAGACCGTGAAACATTCAAATCTGATATAAAAACTGTTTCTCAAAATATGTCTCTAAATCACTTAAAAATTCTTTTTTCTAAGCGAATTACGTGTTTTTAATGTGTTTTGCAATAACTTTTATAGTTCAAATCGGCACTCTAGCTGCGCTGGCGAGTGCACAACGGAGTGCCTCCGAAAGCTTGTATTCACTAAAAATCAGTGTATTTTGTCATATTGTAGCGTAAATAACCAAGTGCCATCAAAACTACAGGTTGAATATGTTTCTAAAGTGTACACACAAAATCGTCGTTTCAGACCGTGAAACGCTCAAATATGATGTAAAAACTGATTCTCAAAATATGTCTCCAAATCACATGAAAATGCGTTTTCTAAGCAAATTACGTGTTTTTAGGGTGTTTTGCAGTAACTTTTATAGTTCATATCGGCACAGCACTCTACCTGCGCTGGCGAGTGCACCACGGAGTGTCTCCAAAAGCTTGTATTCACTAAAAACAGTGTATTTTGTCATATTGTACCGTAAATAATCAAGTATTTAAGAAACTACAGGATGAATATGTTTCTAAAGTGTACATACAAAATCGTTGTTTCAAACCGTGAAACGCTCAAATATAATGTAAAAACTGATTCTCAAAACATGTCTCCAAATCACTTGAAAATGCGTTTTTTAAGGGAATTACGTGTTTTTAGGGTGTTTTGCAGTATCTTCTATAGTTCAAATCGGCACTCTAGCTGCGCTGGCGAGTGCACCACGGAGTGACTCTAAAATCTTGTATTCACTAAAAATCAATGTATTTTGTCTTATTGTAGCCTAAATAACCAAGTCCCACCGAAACTATAGGTTGAATATGTTTCCAAAGTGTACATACAAAATCGTCGTTTCAGACCGTGAAAAGTTCAAATCTGATGTAAAAAATGTTTCTCAAAACATGTCTCCAAATCACTTGAAAACGCGTTTTCTAAGCGAATTACGTGTTTTTAGAATGTTTTGCAGTAACTTCTACAGTTCAAATCGGCACTCAAGCTGCGCTGGCGAGTGAACCACGGAGTGTCTCCAAAGGCTTGTATTCACTAAAAATCAGTGTATTTTGTCATATTGTATCGTAAATAACCAAGTGCCATCGAAACTACAGGATGAATATATTTCTAAAGTGTACATACAAAATCGTTGTTTCAGCCTGCGAAACGCTCAAATATGATGTAAAAACTGTTTCTCAAAACATGTCTCCAAATCACTTGAAAATGCGTTTTCTAAGCAAATTACGTGTTTTTAGGGTGTTTTGCAGTAACTTTTATAGTTCAAATCGGCACTCTATCTGCGCTGGCGAGTGCACCATGGAGTGTCTCCAAAAGCTTGTATTCACTAAAAATCAGTTTATTTTGTCATATTGTACCGTAAATAATCAAGTATTATCGAAACTATAGGATGAATATGTTACTAAAGTGTACATACAAAATCGTCGTTTCAGACCGTGATACGCTCAAATATGATGTAAAAACTGATACTCAAAACCTGTCTCCAAATCACTTGAAAATGCGTTTTCTAAGCGAATTACGTGTTTTTAGGGTGTTTTGCAGTAACTTCTATAGTTCAAATCGGAACTCTAGCTGCGCTGGCGAGTGCAACACGGAGTGACTCTAAAAGCTTGTATCCACTAAAAATCATTGTATTTTGTCTTATTGTAGCCTAAATAACCAAGTGCCATCGAAACTACAGGATGAATATGTTTCCAAAGTGTACATACAAAATCGTCGTTTCAGACCGTGAAACGCTCAAATATGATGTAAAAACTGTTTCTCAAAACATGTCTCCAAATCACTTGAAAACACGTTTTCTAAGCGAATTACGTGTTTTTAAGGTGTATTGCGATAACTTCTATAGCTTAAATCGGCACTCTAGCTGCACAGGCGAGTGCACCACGGAGTGCCTCCAAAAGCTTGTATTCACTAAAATTCTGTGTATTTTGTCTTATTGTAGCCTGAATAACCAGGTGCCATCGAAACTACAGGATGAATATATTTCCAAAGTGTACATACAAAATCGTCGTTTCAGACCGTGAAACGTTCAAATCTGATGTAAAAAATGTTTCTCAAAACGTTTTCAAATCACTTCAAAACGCGTTTTCTAAGCGAATTACGTGTTTTTAGAGTGTTTTGCAGTAACTTCTATAGTTCAAATCGGCACTCTAGCTGCGTTGGTGAGTGCACCACGGAATGGCTCCAAAAGCTTGTATTCACTAAAAATCAGTGTATTTTGTCATATTGTAGCGTAAATAACCAAGTGCCATCGAAACTACAGGATGAATATGTTTCCAAAGTGTACATACAAAATCGTTGTTTCAAACCGTGAAACGCTCAAATATAATGTAAAAACTGATTCTCAAAACATGTTTCGAAATCACTTGAAAATGCGTTTTTTAAGGGAATTACGTGTTTTTAGGGTGTTTTACAGTAACTTCTATAGTTCTAATCGGCACGCTAGCTGCGCTGGCGAGTGCACCACGGAGTGCCTCCAAAAGCTTGTATTCACTAAAACTCTGTGTATTTTGTCTTATTGTAGACTAAATAACCAAGTGCCATCAAAACTACAGGATGAATATGTTTCCAAAGTGTACATACAAAATCGTCGTTTCAGACCGTGAAACGTTTAAATCTGATGTAAAAACTGTTTCTCAAAACATGTCCCCAATTCAATTGAAAACGCGTTTTTTAAGCGAATTACGTGTTTTTAGAGTTTTTTGCAGTAACATCTATATTTCATATCGGCACTCTAGCTACGCTGGCGAGTGCATTACGTAGTGTCTCCAAAAGCTTGTATACACTGAAAATCAATGTATTTTGTGATATTGTAGCGTAAATAACCAAGTGCCATCGAAATTACAGGATGAATATGTTTCTAAAGTGTACATACAAAATCGTCGTCTCAGACCGTGAAACGCTCAAATATGATGTAAAAACTGATTCTCAAAACACGTCTCCAAATCACTTGAAAATGCGTTTTCTAAGCAAATTACGTATTTTTAGGGTGTTTTGCAGTAACTTCTATAGTTCAAATCGGCACTCTAGCTGCGCTGGCGAGTGCACCACGAAATGACTCCAAAAGCTTGTATTTACTAAAAATCATTGTATTTTGTCTTATTGTAGCCTAAATAACAAAGTGCCATCGAGACTACAGGTAGAATATGTTTCCAAAGTGTACATACAAAATCGTTGTTTCAGACCGTAAAACGTTAAAATCTGATGTAAAAACTGTTTCTCAAAACATGTCCCCAATTCAATTGAAAGCGCGTTTTCTAAGCGAATTACGTGTTTTTAGTGTGTTTTGCAGTAACTTCTATATTTCAAATCGGCACTCTAGCTGCGCTGGCGAATGCACCACGGAGGACTCCAAAAGCTTGTATTCACTAAAAATCAATGTATTTTGTCTTATTGTAGCGTAAACAACCAGGTGCCATCGAAACTACCGGATGAATATGTTTCTAAAGTGTACATACAAAATCGTCGTTTTAGACCGTGAAACGCTCAAATATGATGTAAAAACTGATTCACAAAAGATGTCTGCAAATCACATGAAAATGCGTTTTCTAAGCGAATTACGTGTTTTTAGGATGTTTTGCAGTAACCTCTAAGGTTCAAATCGGTACTCTAACTGCCCTGGCGAGTTCACCACGGAGTGCCTCCAAAAGCTTGTATTCACTAAAAATCAGTGTATTTTGTCATATTGTAGCTTAAATAACCAAGTGTTATCGAAACTACAGGATGAATATGTTTCTAAAGTGTACATATAAAATCGTCGTTTCAGACCGTGAAACGCTCAAATATGATGTAAAAACTGATTCTCAAAACATGTCTCCAAATCACATGAAAATGCGTTTTCTAAGCGAATTACGTGTTTTTAGGGTGTTTTGCAGTAACTTCTATAGTTCAAATCGGCACTCTAGCAGCGCTGGCGAGTGCACCACGGAGTGCCTCCAAAAGCTTGTATTCACTAAAACTCTGTGTATTTTGTCTTATTGAAGACTAAATAACCAAGTGCCATCAAAACTACAGGATGAATATGTTTCCAAAGTGTACATACAAAATCGTCGTTTCAGACTGTGAAACGCTCAAATATGATGTAAAAACTGTTTCTCAAAACATGTCTCCAAATCACTTGAAAACACGTTTTCTAAGCGAATTACGTGTTTTTAAGGTGTATTGCGATAACTTCTATAGTTTAAATCGGCACTCTAGCTGCACAGGCGAGTGCCTCCAAAAGCTTGTATTCACTAAAAATCAGTGTACTTTGTCATATTGTAGCGTAAATAACCAACTGCCATCGAAACTACAGGATGAATATTTTTCTAAGGTGTACATACAAAATCGTCGTTTCAGACTGTGAAACGCTCAAATATGATGTAAAAACTGATTCTCAAAACACGTCTCCAAATCACTTGAAGATGCGTTTTCTAAGCAAATTACGTGTTTTTAGGGTGTTTTGCAGAAACTTTTATAGTTCAAATCGGCACTCTAGCTGCGCTGGCGAGTGCACCACGGAGTGTCTCCAAAAGCTTGTATTCACTAAAAATCAGTGTATTTTGTCATATTGTACCGTAAATAATCAAGTATTATCGAAACTACAGGATGAATATGTTACTAAAGTGTACATACAAAATCGTCGTTTCAGTCCGTGAAACGCTCAAATATGATGTAAAAACTGATTCTCAAAACACGTCTCCAAATCACTTAAAAATGCGTTTTCTAAGCAAATTACGTGTTTTTAGGGTGTTTTGCAGTAACTTCTATAGTTCAAATCGGCACTCTAGCTGCGCTGGCGAGTGCACCACGGAGTGACTCTAAAAGCTTGTATTCACTAAAAATCATTGTATTTTGTCTTATTGTAGCCTAAATAACCAAGTGCCATCGAAACTACAGGATGAATATGTTTCCAAAGTGTACATACAAAATCTTCGTTTCAGACCGTGAAACGCTCAAATATGATGTAAAAACTGTTTCTCAAAACATGTCTCCAAATCACTTGAAAACATGTTTTCTAAGCGAATTACGTGTTTTTAAGGTGTATTGCGATAACTTCTATAGTTTAAATCGGCACTCTAGCTGCACAGGCGAGTGCACCACGGAGTGCCTCCAAAAGCTTGTATTCACTAAAATTCTGTGTATTTTGTCTTATTGTAGCCTGAATAACCAGGAGCCATCGAAACTACAGGATGAATATATTTCCAAAGTGTACATACAAAATCGTTGTTTCAAACCGTGAAACGCTCAAATATAATGTAAAAACTGATTCTCAAAACATGTTTCGAAATCACTTGAAAATGCGTTTTTTAAGGGAATTACGTGTTTTTAGGGTGTTTTGCAGTAACTTCTATAGTTCAAATCTGTACTCTAGCTGCGCTGGCGAGTGCACCACGGAGTGCCTCCAAAAGCTTGTATTCACTAAAAATCAGTGTATTTTGTCATATTGTAGCTTAAATAACCAAGTGTTATCGAAACTACAGGATGAATATGTTTCTAAAGTGTACATATAAAATCGTCGTTTCAGACCGTGAAACGCTCAAATATGATGTAAAAACTGATTCTCAAAACATGTCTCCAAATCACATGAAAATGCGTTTTCTAAGCGAATTACGTGTTTTTAGGGTGGTTTGCAGTAACTTCTATAGTTCAAATCGGCACTCTAGCAGCGCTGGCGAGTGCACCACGGAGTGCCTCCAAAAGCTTGTATTCACTAAAAATCTGTGTATTTTGTCTTATTGTAGCCTTAATAACTAAGTGCCATCAAAACTACAGGATGAATATGATTCCGAAGTGTACATACAAAATCGTCGTTTCAGACCGTGAAACGTTCAAATCTGATATAAAAACTGTTTTTTAAAACATGTTTCTAAATCACTTGAAAACGTGTTTTCTAAGCGAATTACGTGTTTTTAGAGTGTTTTGCAGTAACTTCTGTAGTTCAAATCGGCACTCTAGCTGCGCTGGCGAGTGCACCACGGAGTGTCTCCAAAAGCTTGTATTCACTTAAAATCAGCGTATTTTGTCATATTGTAGAGTAAATAACCAAGTGCCATCGAAACTGCAGGATGAATATGTTTCTAAAGTGTACATACAAAATCGTCGTTTCAGACCGTGAAACGCTCAAATATGATGTAAAAACTGATTCTCAAAACATGTCTCCAAATCGCTTGAAAATGCGTTTTCTAAGCGAATTACGTGTTTTTAGGGTGGTTTGCAGTATCTTCTATAGTTCAAATCGGCACTCTAGCTGCGCTAGCGAGTGCACCACGGAGTGACTCCAAAAGCCTGTATTTACTAAAAATTAGTGTAATTTGTCATATTGTAGCGTAAGTAACCAAGTGCCATCGAAACTACAGGATGAATATTTCTAAAATTTACATACAAAATCGTCGTTACAGACCGTGAAACGCTCAAATATGACGTAAAAACTGATTCTCAAAACATGTCTCCAAATCGCTTGAAAATGCTTCTATAGTTCAAATCGGCACTCTATCTGCGCTGGCGAGTGCACCACGGAGTGCCTCCAAAAGCTTGTATTCACTAAAAATCAATGTATTTTGTCTTATTGAACCTAAATAACGAAGTGCCATCGATACTACAGGAAGAATATGTTTCCAAAGTGTACATACAAAATCGTCGTTTCGGACCGTGAAACGTTCAAATCTAATGTAAAACTGTTTCTCAAAACATGTTTCCAAATCACTTGAAAACGCGTTTTCTAAGCAAATTACGTGTTTTTAAGGTGTATTGCGATAACTTCTATAGTTTAAATCGGTACTCTAGCTGCGCTGGCGAGTGCACCACGGAGTGCCTCCAAAAGCTTGTATTCACTAAAAATCTGTGTATTTTGTCTTATTGTAGCCTGAATAACCAAGTGCCATCGAAACTGCAGGATGAATATGTTTCCAAAGTGTACATACAAAATCGTCGTTTCAGACCGTGAAACGTTCAAATCTGATGTAAAAACTGTTTCTCAAAACATGTCTCCAAATCACTTAAAAACGCGCTTTCTAAGCGAATTACGTGTTTTTAAAGTGTTTTGCAGTAACTTCTATAGTTGAAATTGGCACTCTAGCTGCGCTGGCGAGTGCACCACGGAATGTCTCCAAAAGCTTGAACTCACTAAAAATCAGTGTATTTTGTCATATTGTAGCGTAAATAACCAGGTGTAATCGAAACTACAGGAAGAATATGACTCCAAAAGCTTGTATTCACTAAAATTTATTTTATTTTGTCTTATTGTAGCCTAAATAACGAAGTGCCATCGAAACTACAGGTAGAATATGTTTCCAAAGTGTACATACAAAATTGTCGTTTCAGACCGTGAAACGCTCAAATACGATGTAAAAACTGTATCTCAAAATATGTCTGCAAATCACTTGAAAATGCGTTTTCTAAACGAATTACGTGTTTTTAAGGTGTGTTGCAATAACTTCTACAGTTTAAATCGGCACTCTAGCTTCGCTGGCGAGTGCACGACGGAGTGCCTCCAAAAGCTTGTATTCACTAAAAATCTGTGTATTTTGTCTTATTGTAGCCTAAATAACCATGTGCCATCGAAACTACAGGATCAATATGTTTCCAAAGTGTACATACCGAATCGTCGTTTCAGACCGTGAAACGTTCAAATCTGATGTAAAAACTGTTTCTCAAAATATGTCTCCAAATCACTTGAAAACGTGTTTTCTAAGCGAATTACGTGTTTTTAAAGTGCTTTGCAGTAACTTCTATAGTTCAGAACGGCACTCTAGCTGCGCTGGCGAGTGCACCACGAAGTGTCTCCAAAAGCTTGTATTCACTATAAAAATCAGTGTACTTTGTCATATTGTAGCGTAAATAACCAAGTGCTATCGAAACTACAGGATGAATATGTTTCTAAAGTTTACATAAAAAATCGTCGTTTCAAACCGTGAAATGCTCAAATATGATTATCAAAACATATCTCGAAATCACTTGAAAATGCGTTTTCTAAGCGAATTACTTGTTTTTAAGGTGTTTTGCAATAACTTCTATAGTTCAAATCGGCACTCTAGCTGCGCTGGCGAATGCACAACGGAGTGACTCCAAAAGCTTGTATTCACTAAATATTTGTGTATTTTGTCTTATTGTAGCCTAAATAACCAAGTTCCATCGAAACTACAGGATGAATATGTTTCCAAAGTGTACATACAAAATCGTCGTTTCAGACCGTGAAACGTTCAAATCTGATGTAAAAACTTTTTCTCAAAACATGTCTCCAAATCACTTGAAAACGCGTTTTCTAAGCGAATTACGTGTTTTTAGGGTGTTTTGCAGTAACTTCTATAGTTCAAATCGGCACTCTAGCTGCGCTGGCGAGTGCACCACCGAGTGTCTCCAAAAGTTTGTATTCACTAAAAATCAGTGTATTCTGTCATATTGTAGCGTAAATAACCAAGTGCCATCGAAACTACTGGAAGAATATGTTTTCAAAGTGTACATACAAAATCGTCGTTTCAGACCGTGAAACGCTCAATTATTATGTAAAAACTGATTCTCAAAACATGTCTCCAAATCACTTGAAAATGCGTTTTTAAGGGAATTAAGTGTTTTTAGGGTGTTTTGCAGTAACTTCTATAGTTCAAATCGGCACTCTAGCTGCGCTGGCGAGTGCACCACGGAGCGACTCCAAAAGCTCGTAGTCACTAAAAATTATTTTATTTTGTCTTATTGTAGCCTAAATAACGAAGTGCCCTCGAAACTACAGGTAGAATATGTTTCCAAAGTGTACATACAAAATTGTCGTTTCAGACCGTGAAACGCTCAAATACGACGTAAAAACTGTATCTCAAAATATGTCTGCAAATTACTTGAAAATGCGTTTACTAAGCGAATTACGGGTTTTTAAGGAGTTTTGCAATAACTTCTATAGTTCAAATCGGCACTCTAGCTACGCTGGCGAGTGGACCACGGAGTGTCTCCTAAAGCTTGTATACACTAAAAACCAGTGTATTTTCTCATATTGTAGCGTAAATAACCAAGTGCCATCGTAACTACAGGATGAATATGTTTCTAAAGTGTACATACAAAATCGTCGTTTCAGACCGTGAAACGCTCAAATATGATGTAAAAACTGATGCTCAAAACATGTCCCAAATCACTTGAAAATGCTTTTTCTAAGCAAATTATGTGTTCTTAGGGTGTTTTGCAGTAACATTTATAGTTCAAATCGGCACTCTAGCTGCACTGGCGAGTGCACCACGAAGTGACCCCAAAACTTTTATTCACTAAAAATCATTGTATTTTGTCTTATTGTAGCCTAAATAACGAAGTGCCATGGACACTACAGGTAGAATATGTTTCCAAAGTGTACATACAAAATCGTAGTTTCGGACCGTGAAACGTTCAAATCTGATGTAAAACCTGTTTCTCAAAACATGTCTCCAAATCACTTGAAAACGCGTTTTCTAAGCGAATTACGTGTTTTTAAGGTGTATTGCGATAACTTATATAGTTTAAATCGGTACTCTAGTTGCGCTGGCGAGTGCACCACGGAGTGCCTCCAAAAGCTTGTATTCACTAAAAATCTGTGTATTTTGTCTTATTGTAGCCTGAATAACCAAGTGCCATCGAAACTACAGGATGAATATGTTTCCAAAGTGTACATACAAAATCGTCGTTTCAGACCGTGAAACGTTCAAATCTGATGTAAAAACTGTTTCCCAAAACATGTCTCCAAATCACTTAAAAACGCGTTATCTAAGCGAATTACGTGTTTTTAAAGTGTTTTGCAGTAACTTCTATAGTTGAAATCGGTGCTCTAGCTGCGCTGGCGAGGGCACCACGGAAAGTTTCCAAAAGCTTGTACTCAATAAAAATCATTGTATTTTGTCATATTGTAGCGTAAATAACCAAGTGCCATCGAAACTACAGGAAGAATATGTTTTCAAAGTGTACATTCAAAATCGTCGTTTCAGACCGTAAAACGCTCAAATATTATGTAAAAACTGATTCTCAAAACATGTCGCCAAATCATTTGAAAATTCGTTTTTAAGGGTATTAAGTGTTTTTAGGGTGTTTTGCAGTAACTTCTATAGTTCAAATCGGCACTCTAGCTGCGCTGGCGAGTGCACCACGGAGTGACTCCAAAAGCTTGTATTCACTAAAAATTATTTTATTTTGTCTTATTGTAGCCTAAATAACGAAGTGCCATCGAAACTACAGGTAGAATATGTTTCCAAAGTGTACATACAAAATTGTCGTTTCAGACCGTGAAACGCTCAAATACGACGTAAAAACTGTATCTCAAAATATGTCTGCAACTCACTTGAAAATGCGTTTTCTAAGCGAATTACGGGTTTTTAAGGTGTTTTGCAATAACTTCTATAGTTCAAATCGGCACTCTAGCTGCGCTGGCAAGTGCAACTTGGAGTGCCTCCAAAAGATTGTATTCACTAAAAATCTGTGTATTTTGTCTTATTGTAGCCTTAATAACCAAGTGCCATCGAAACTACAGGATGAATATGTTTCCGAAGTGTACGTACAAAATCGTCGTTTCAGACCGTGAAACGTTCAAATCTGATATAAAAACTGATTCTCAAAACATGTCTCTAAATCACTTAAAAACGTGTTTTCTAAGCGAATTACGTGTTTTTAGAGGGTTTTGCAGTAACTTCTATAGTTCAAATCGGCACTCTAGCTGCGCTGGCGTGTACACCACGGAGTGTCTCCAAAAGCTTGTATTCACTAAAAATCAGCGTTTTTTGTCATATTGTAGCGTAAATAACCAAGTGCCATCGAAACTGCAGGATGAATATGTTTCTAAAGTGTACATACAAAATCGGCGTTTCAGACCGTGAAACGCTCAAATATGATGTAAAATCTGATTCTCAAAACATATCTCCAAATCGCTTGAAAATGAATTTTCTAAGCAAATTACGTGTTTTTAGGGTGTTTTGCAGTAACATCTATAGTTCAAATCGTCACTCAAGCTGCGCTGGCGAGTGCACCACGTAGTGACTCCAAAAGCTTGTATTTACTAAAAATCAGTGTATTTTGTCATATTGTAGCGTAAATAACAAAGTGCAATGGAAACTACAGGATGAGTATTTCTAAAGTGTACATAAAAAATCATCGTTTCAGACCGTGAAACGCTCAAATATGATGTAAAAACTGATTCTCGAAACATATCTCCAAATCGCTTGAAAATGCGTTTTCTAAGCGAATTACGTGTTTTTAGAGTGTTTTGCAGTAACTTCTATAGTTCAAATCGGCACTCTAGCTGCGCTGGCAAGTGCACCACGGAGTGCCTCCAAGAGATTGTATTCACTAAAAATCTGTGTATTTTGTCTTATTGTAGCCTTAATAACCAAGTGCCATCGAAACTACAGGATGAATATGTTTCCGAAGTGTACGTACAAAATCGTCGTTTCAGACCGTGAAACGCTCAAATATGATGGAAAAACTGATTCTCAAAACATATCTCCAAATCGCTTGAAAATGCCTTTTCTAAGCGAATTACGTGTTTTTAGGGTGTTTTGCAGTATCTTCTATAGTTCAAATCGGCACTCTAGCTGCGCTGGCGTGTGCACGACGGAGTGTCACTAAAAATCAGTGTATTTTGTCATATTGTAGCGTAAATGACCAAGTGCCATCGAAACTACAGGATGAATATGTTTCTAAAGTGTACACACAAAATCGTCGTTTCAGACCGTGAAACGTTCATTTCTGATGTAAAAACTTTTTCTCAAAACATGTCTCCAAATCACTCGCAAAGGCGTTTTCTAAGCGAATTACTTTTTTTTAAAGTGTTTTGCAGTAACTTCTATAGTTCAAATCGGCACACTAGCTGCGCTGGCGACTGCACCACGGAGTGACCCAAAAGCTTGTATTCACTGAAAATCAGTGTATTCTGTCATATTGTAGCGTAAATAAACAAGTGCCATCAAAACTACAGGATGAATATGTTTCTAAAGTTTACATAAAAAATCGTCGTTTCAGACCGTGAAACGCTCAAATATGATGTAAAAACTGATTCTCCAAACATGTCTCCAAATAACTTGAAAATGCGTTTTCTAAGAGAATTACGTGTTTTTAGGGTGTTTTGCGATAACTTCTATAGTTTAAATCGGCACTTTAGCTGCGCTGGCGAGTGCACCACGGAATGTCTCCAAAAGCTTGTACTCACTAAAAATCAGTGTATTTTGTCATATTGTAGCGTAAATAACCAAGTGCCATCGAAACTACAGGAAGAATATGTTTTCAAAGTGTACATACAAAATCGTCGTTTCAGACCGTGAAACGTTCAAATATGATGTAAAAACTGATTCTCAAAACATGTTTCCAAATCACTTGAAAATGCGTTTTCTAAGCGAATTACGTGTTTTTAAGGTGTTTTGCAATAACTTCTATAATACAAAATCGTCGTTTCAGACCCTGAAACGCTCAAATATGATGTAAAAACTGATTTTTAAAACATGTCTCCAAATAACTTGAAAATGCGTTTTCTAAGCGAATTAGGGTGTTTTGCAGTAACTTCTAAAGTTCAAAACGGCACTCTAGCTGCGCTGGCGAGTGCACCACGCAGTGCCTCCAAAAGCTTGTATTCACTAAAAATCTGTGTATTTTGTCTTATTGTAGCCTAAATAACAAATTGCCATCGAAACTACAGGATGAATATGTTTCCAAAGTGTACATACAAAATCGTCGTTTCAGACCGTGAAACGTTCAAATCTGATGTAAAAACTGTTTCTCAAAACATGTCTCCAAATCACTTGAAAACGCGTTTTCTAAGCGAATTACGTGTTTTTAGAGTGTTTTGCAGTAACTTCTATAGTTCAAATCGGCACGGAGTGTCTCCAAAAGCTTGTATTCACTAAAAATCAGTGTATTCTGTTATATTATAGCGTAAATAACCAAGTGCCATCGAAACTACAGGATGTATATGTTTCTAAAGTGTACATACAAAATCGTCGTTTCGAACCGTAAAACGTTCAAAACTGTTTCTCAAAACATGTCTCCAAATCCCTTGAAAACTCGCTATCTAAGCGAATTACGTGTTTTTAAGGTGTATTGCAATAACTTCTATAGTTTAAATCGGTACTCTAGCTGCGCTGGCGAGTGCACCACGGAGTGCCTCCAAAAGCTTGTATTAACTAAAAATCTGTGTATTTTGTCTTATTGTAGCCTGAATAACCAAGTGCTATCGAAACCAGAGGATGAATATGTTTCTAAAGTGTACATACAAAATCGTCGTTTCGAACCGTAAAACGTTCAAATCTGATGTAAAAACTGTTTCTCAAAACATGTCTCCAAATCACTTAATAACGCGTTTTCTCAGCGAATTATGTGTTTTTAAAGTGCTTTGCAGTAACTTCTATAGTTCAGAACGGCACTCTAGCTGCGCTGGCGAGTGCACCACGGAGTGTCTCCAAAAGCTTGTATTCACTAAAAATCAGTGTATTTTGTCATATTGTAGCGCAAATAACCAAGTGCCATCGAAACTACAGGATGAATATGTTTCTAAAGTGTATATACAAAATCGTCGTTTCAGACCGTGAAACGCTCAAATATGATGTAAAAACTGATTCTCAAAACATGTCTCCAAATAACTTGAAAATGCGTTTTCTAAGCGAATTAGGGTGTTTTGCAGTAACTTCTATAGTTTAAATCGGCACTCTAGCTGCGCTGGCGAGTGCACCACGGAGTGACTCCAAAAGCTTGTATTCACTAAAAATCAATATATTTTGTCTTATTGTAGCCTAAATAACGAATTGACATCGAAACTACAGGTAGAATATGTTTCCAAAGTGTACATGCAAAATCGTCGTTTCAGACCGTGAAACGCTCAAATATGATGTAAAAACTGTATCTCAAAATATGTCTCCAAATCACTTGAAAAGGCGTTTTCTCAGGGAATTAGGGTGTTTTGCAGTAACTTCTATAGTTCAAATCGGCACTCTAGCTGCGCTGGCGAGTGCACCGCGGAGTGACTTCAAAAGCTTGTATTCACTAAAAATCTGTGTATTTTGTCTTATTGTAGCCTAAATAACCAAGTACCATCGAAACTACAGGATGAATATGTTTCCGAAGTGTACATACAAAATCGTCGTTTCAGACCTTGAAACGTTCAAATCTGATGTAAAAACTGTTTCTCAAAACAAGTCTCTAAATCACTTGAAAACGCATTTTCTAAGAGAATTACGTGTTTTTAGAGTGTTTTGCAGTAACTTTTATAGTTCAAATCAGCACTAGCTGCGCTGGCGAGTGCACCACGGAGTGTCTCCAAAAGCTAGTATTCACTAAAAATCAGTGAATTTTGTCATATTGTAGCGTAAATAACCAAGTGCCATCGAAACTACCAGATGAATATTTTTCTAAAGTGTACATACAAAATCGTCGTTTCAGACCGTGAAACGCTCAAATATGATGTAAAAACTGATTCTCAAAACAAGTATCCAAATAACTTGACAATGAGTTTTCTAAGCGAATTACGTGTTTTCAGGGTGTTTTGCAGTAACTTCTATAGTTCAAATCGTCACTCTAGCTGCGCTGTCGAGTGCACCACGGAAGACTCCAAAAGCTTGTATTCACTAAAAAAATCAATGTATTTTGTCTTATTGTAGCCTAAATAACGTAGTGCTATCGAAACTACAGGTAGAATAAGTTTCCAAGGTGTACATACAAAATCGTTGTTTCAGACCGTGAAACGCTCAAATATGATGTAAAAACTGTATCTCAAAATATGTCTCCAAATCACTTAAAAATGCGTTTTCTAAGCGAATTATGTGTTTTTAAGGTGTTTTGCAATAACTTCTATAGTTCAAATCGGCACTCTAGCTGCGCTGGCGAGTGCATCACGGAGTGCCTCCAAAAGCTTGTATTAACTAAAAATCTGTGTATTTTGTCTTATTGTAGCCTAAATAACCAAGTGTTATCGAAACTACAGGATGAATATGTTTCCAAAGTGTACATACAAAATCATCGTTTCAGACCGTGAAACGCTCAAATATGATGTGAAAACTGATTCTCAAAACATGTCTCCAAATCACATGAAAATGCGTTCCCTAAGCGAATTACGTGTTTTTAGGGTGTTTTGGAGTAACTTCTATAGTTCAAATCGGCACTCTAGCTGCGCTAGCAAGTGCACCACGGAGTGCCTCCAGGAGCTTGAAATCACTAAAAATCTGTGTATTTTGTCTTATTGTAGCCTTAATAACCAAGTGCCATCGAAACTACAAGATGAATATGTTTCCGAAGTGTACATACAAAATCGTCGTTCAGAACGTGAAACGTTCAAATCTGATGTAAAAACTGTTTCTCAAAACTTGTCTCCAAATCACTTAATAACGCGTTTTCTAAGCGAATTACGTGTTTTTAAAGTGTTTTGCAGATACTTCTATAGTTGAAATCGGCACTCTAGCTGCGCAGGCGAGTGCACCACGGAATGTCTCTAAAAGCTTGTACTCACTAAAAATCAGTGTATTTTGTCATATTGTAGCGTAAATAACCAAGTGCCATCGAAACTACAGAAAGAATATGTTTTCAAAGTGTACATACAAAATCGTCGTTTTAGACCGTGAAACGTTCAAATATGATGTAAAAACTGATTTTAAAACATGTCTCCAAATCACTTGAAAATGCGTTTTTTATGAGAATTACGTGTTTTTAGGGTGTTTTTCAGTAACTTCTAAAGTTCAAATCGGCACTCTAGCTGCGCTGGCGAGTGCACCACGGAGTGACTCCAAAAGCTTGTATTCACTAAAAATTATTTTATTTTGTCTTATTGTACCCTAAATAACGAAATGCCATCGAAACTACAGGTAGAATATATTTCCAAAGTGTACATACATAATTGTCGTTTCAGACCGTAAAACTCTCAAATACGATGTGAAAACTGTATCTCAAAATATGTCTGCAAATCACTTGAAAACGCGTTTTCTAAGCGAATTACGTGTTTTTAAGGTGTTTTGCAATAACTTCTATAATTTAAATCGTCACTCTAGCTGCGCTGGCGAGTGCACGACGGAGTGCCTCCAAAAGCTTGTATTCACTAAAAATCAGTGTATTTTGTCATATTGTAGCGCAAATAACCAAGTGCCATCGAAACTACAGGATGAATATGTTTCCAAAGTGTACATACAAAATCGTCGTTTCAGACCGTGAAACGTTCAAATCTGATGTAAAAACTGTTTCTCAAAACATGTCTCCAATCACTTGAAAACGCGTTTTCTAAGCGAATTACGTGTTTTTAAAGTTCTTTGCAGTAACTTCTATAGTTCAGAACGGCACTCTAGCTGCGCTGGCGAGTGCACCACGGAGTGTCTCCAAAAGCTTGTATTCACTAAAAATCAGTGTATTTTGTCATATTGTAGCGCAAATAACCAAGTGCCATCGAAACTACAGGATGAATATGTTTCTAAAGTGTACATACAAAATCGTCGTTTCAGACTGTGAAACGCTCAAATATGATGTAAAATCTGATTCTCAAAACATGTCTCCAAATAACTTGAAAATGCGTTTTCTCAGGGAATTAGGGTGTTTTGCAGTAACTTTTATAATTCACATCGGCACTCTAGCTGCGCTGGCGAGTGCACCGCGGAGTGACTCCAAAAGCTTGTATTCACTAAAAATCTGTGAATTTTGTCTTATTGTAGCCTAAATAACCAAGTACCATCGAAACTACAGGATGAATATATTTCCGAAGTGTACATACAAAATCGTCGTTTCAGACCTTGAAACGTACAAATATGATGTAATAACTGTTTCTCAAAACAAGTCTCTAAATCACTTGAAAACGCGTTTTCCAAGAGAATTGCGTGTTTTTAGAGTGTTTTGCAGTAAATTTTATAGTTCATATCAGCACTCTAGCTTCGCTGGCGAGTGCACCACGGAGTGTCTCCAATAGCTAGTATTCACTAAAAATCAGTGAATTTTGTCATATTGTAGCGTAAATAACCAAGTGCCATCGAAACCACCAGATGAATATTTTTCTAAAGTGTACATACAAAATCGTCGTTTCAGACCGTGAAACGCTCAAATATGATGTAAAAACTGATTCTCAAAACATGTATCCAAATAACTTGACAATGCGTTTTCTAAGCGTATTACGTGTTTTGAGGGTGTTTTGCAGTAACTTCTGGAGTTCAAATCGTCACTCTAGCTAGGCTGGCGAGTGCACCACGGAAGACTCCAAAAGCTTGTATTCACTAAAAATCAATGTACTTTGTCTTATTGTAGCGTAAATAACCAAGTGCCATCGAAACTACAGGATGAATATGTTTCTAAAGTGTACATACAAAATCGTCGTTTCAGACCGTGAAATGATTTAAAAACTGATTCTCAAAACATGTCTCCAAATCACTTGAAAATGCGTTTTCTAAGCGAATTACGTGTTTTTAAAGTGTTTTGCAATAACTTCTATAGTTCAAATCGGCACTCTAGCTGCGCTGGCGAGTGCACCACGGAGTGCCTCCAAAAGCTAGTATTCACTATAAATCAGTGTATTTTGTCATATTGTAGCGTAAATAACCAAGTGCCATCGAAACTACAGGATGAGTATTTCTAAAGTGTACATACAAAATCGTCGTTTCAGACCGTGAAACGCACAAATATAATTTAAAAAATGATTCTAAAATCATGTCTCCAAATCACTTGAATATGCGTTTTTTAAGCGAATTACGTGTTTTTAGGGTGTTTTGCAGTAACTTCTATAGTTCAAATCGGCACTCAAGCTGCGCTGGCAAGGGCACCATGGAGTGCCTCCAAGAGCATGTATTCACTAAAAATCTGTGTATTTTGTCTTATTGTAGCCTAAATAACCAAGTGCCATCGAAAATACAGGATGAATATGTTTCCAAAGTGTACGTCGTTTCAGACCGTGAAACGTTCAAATCTGATGTAAAAACTGTTTCTCAAAACATGTCTCTAAATCACTTGAAACCGCGTTTTCTAAGCAAATTACGTGTTTTTAGAGTGTTTTCCAGTAACTCCTGTTGTTCAAATCGGCACTCTAGCTGCGCTGACGAGTGCACCACGGAGCCTCCAAAAGCTTGTAATCACTAAAAATCTGTGTATTTTGTCTTATTGTAGCCTATATAACCAAGTGCCATCGAAACTACAGGATGAATATGTTTCCAAAGTGTACATACAAAATCGTCGTTTCAGACCGTGAAACCTTCAAATATGATGTAAGAACTGTATCTCAAAATATGTCTCCAAATCACTTGAAATTGCGTTTTCTAAGCGAATTACGTGTTTTTAAGGTGTTTTGCAATAACTTCTATAGTTCAGATCGGCACACTTGCTGCGCTGGCGAGTGCACCACCGAGTGACTCCAAAAGCTTGTATTCACTAAAAATCAGTGTATTTTGTCATATTGCAGCGTAAATAACCAAGTGCCATCGAAACTACAGGATGAATATGTTTCTAAAGTGTACATACAAAATCGTCGTTTCAGACCGTGAAACGCTCAAATATGATGTAAAAACTAATTCTCAAAACATGTCACCAAATCGAGTTACGTGTTTTTAGGGTGTTATGGAGTAACTTCTATAGTTCAAATCGGCACTCTAGCTGCGCTGGCGAGTGCACCACGGAGTGACTCCAAAAGCTTGTATTCACTAAAACTTAATGTATTTTGTCTTATTGTAGCCTAAATAATGAAGTGCCATCGAAAGTACCGGTAGAATATATTTCCAAAGTGTACATACAAAATCGTCGTTTCAGACCGTGAAACGCTCAAATATGATGTAAAAACTATATCTCAAAATATGTCTTCAATTCACATGAAAATGCGTTTTCTAAGCGATTTACGTGTTTATAAAGTGTTTTGCAATAACTTCTATAGTTCAAATCGGCACTATATCTGCGCTGGTGGATGCACCACGGAGTGCCTCCAAAAGCTTGTATTCACTAATCTGTGTATTTTGTCTTATTATAGCGTAAATAACAAAGTGCCATCGAAACTATAGGATGAATATATTTCTTAGGTGTACATACAAAATCGTCGTTCTAGACCGTGAAACGTTCAAATTTGATATAAAATCTTTATCTCAAAACATGTCTCTAAATCACTTGAAAACGCGTTTTCTAAGCGAATTACGTGTTTTTAGAGTGTTTTGCGGTAACTACTATAGTTCAAATCGGCACTCTAGCTGCGCTGACGAGTGCACCACGGAGTGTCTCCAAAAGCTTGTATTCACTAAAAATTTATATATTTTGTCTCATTGTAGCCTAAATAACAAAGTGCCATCGAAACTACAGGTAGAATATGTTTCCAAAGTGTACATACAAAATCGTCGTTTCAGACCGTGAAACGCTCAAATATGATGTAAAAACTGTATCTCAGAATATGTCTCCAAATCACTTGAAAATGCGTTTTCTAAGCGAATTACGTGGTTTTAAGGTGTTTTGCAATAACTTCTATAGTTCAAACCGGCACTGTAGCTGCGCTGGCGAGTGCACCACGGAGTGTCTCCAAAAGCTTGTCTTCACTAAAAATCAGTGTATTTTGTCATATTGTAGCGTAAATAACCAAGTGCCATCGAAACTACAGGATGAATATGTTTCTAAAGTGTACATACAAAATCGTCGTTTCAGACCGTCAAACGCTCAAATATGATGTAAAAGCTGATTGTCATAACATGTCTCCGAATCACTTGAAAATGCGTTTTCAAAGCGATTTACGTGTTTTTAGGGTGTTTTGCAGTAACTTCTATAGATCAAATCGGCACTCGATTTGCGCTGGCGAGTGAACCACGGAGTGACTCCAAAAGCTTGTATTCACTAAAATCTGTGTAGTTTGTCTTATTGTAGCCTAAATAACCAAGTACCATCGAAACTACAGGATGAATATATTTCCGAAGTGTACATACAAAATCGTCGTTTCAGACCTTGAAACGTTCAAATCTGATGTAAAAACTGTTTCTTAAAACATGTCTCTAAATCACTTGAAAACGTGTTTTCTAAGCGAATTACGTAATTTTAGAGTGATTTGCAGTAACTTCTGTAGTTCAAATCGGCACTCTAGCTGCGATGGCGAGTGCAACACGGAGTGTCTCCAAAAGCTTGTATTCACTAAAAATCAGCGTATTTTGTAATATTGTAGCGTAAATAACCAAGTGCCATCGAAACTGCAGGATGAATATGTTTCTAAAGTGTACATACAAAATCGTCGTTTTAGACCGTGAAACGCTCAAATATGATGTAAAAACTGATTCTCAAAACATGTCTCCAAATTGCTTGAAAATGCGTTTTCTAAGCAAACTACGTGTTTTTAGGGTGTTTTGCAGTAACTTCTATAGTTCAAATCGGCACTCTAGCTGCGCTAGCGAGTGCACCACGGAGTGACTCCAAGAGCTTGTATTCACTAAAAATCAGTGTATTTGGTCATATTGTAGCGTAAGTAACCAAGTGCCATCGAAACTACAGGATGAATATTTCCAAAGTGTACATACAAAATCGTAGTTTCAGACCGTGAAACGCTCAAATATGATGTAAAAACTGATTCTCAAAACATGTCACCAAATCACTTGAAAATGCGTTTTCTAAGCGAATTAGGTGTTTTTAGAGTGTCTTGCAGTAACTTCTATAGTTCAAATCGGCACTCAAGCTGCGCTGGCGAGTGCACCACGGAGTGCCTCCAAAAGCTTGTATTCACTAAAATTCAATGTATTTTGTCTTATTGTAGCCTAAATAACGAAGTGCCATCGAAACTACAGGTAGAATATGTTTCCAAAGTGTACATACAAAATCGTCGTTTCAGACCGTGAAACGCTCAAATATGATGTAAAAACTGTATCTCAAAACATGTCTCCAAATCACTTGAAAATGCATTTTCTAAACGAATTACGTATTTTTAGAGTGATTTGCAGTACCTTCTGTAGTTCAAATCGGCACTCTAGCTGCGCTGGCGGGTGCACTACGGAGTGCCTCCAAAAGCTTGTATTCACTAAAATTCTGTGTATTTTGTCTTATTGAAGCGTAAATAACCAAGTGCCATCGAAACTACAGGGTGAATATGTTTCTAAGGTGTACATACAAAATCGTCGTTTCAGACCGTGGAACCTTCAAATATGATGTAAAAACTGTATCTCAAAATATGTCTCCAAATCACTTGAAATTGCGTTTTCTAAGCGAATTACGTGTTTTTAAGGTGTTTTGCAATAACTTCTATAGTTCAGATCGGCACACTTGCTGCGCTGGCGAGTGCACCACCGAGTGACTTCAAAAGCTTGTATTCACTAAAAATCAGTGTATTTTGTCATATTGCAGCGTAAATAACCAAGTGCCATCGAAACTACAGGTTGAATATGTTTCTAAAGTGTACATACAAAATCGTCGTTTCAGACCGTAAAACGCTCAAATATGATGTAAAAACTAATTCTCAAAACATGTCACCAAATCGAATTACGTGTTTTGAGGGTGTTATGGAATAACTTCTATAGTTCAAATCGGCACTCTAGCTGCGCTGGCGAGTGCACCACGGAGTGACTCCAAAAGCTTGTATTCACTAAAACTTAATGTATTTTGTCTTATTGTAGCCTAAATAATGAAGTGCCATCGATAGTACCGGTAGAATATATTTCCAAAGTGTACATACAAAATCGTCGTTTCAGACCGTGAAACGCTCAAATATGATGTAAAAACTATATCTTAAAATATGTCTCCAATTCACATGAAAATGCGTTTTCTAAGCGATTTACGTGTTTATAAAGTGTTTTGCAATAACTTCTATAGTTCAAATCGGCACTATATCTGCGCTGGTGGATGCACCACGGAGTGCCTCCAAAAGCTTGTATTCACTAATCTGTGTATTTTGTCTTATTATAGCGTAAATAACAAAGTGCCATCGAAACTATAGGATGAATATGTTTCTTAGGTGTACATACAAAATCGTCGTTCTAGACCGTGAAACGTTCAAATTTGATATAAAATCTTTATCTCAAAACATGTCTCTAAATCACTTGAAAACGCGTTTTCTAAGCGAATTACGTGTTTTTAGAGTGTTTTGCAGTAACTACTATAGTTCAAATCGGCACTCTAGCTGCGCTGACGAGTGCACCACGGAGTGTCTCCAAAAGCTTGTATTCACTAAAAATTTATATATTTTGTCTCATTGTAGCCTAAATAACAAAGTGCCATCGAAACTACAGGTAGAATATGTTTCCAAAGTGTACATACAAAATCGTCGTTTCAGACCGTGAAATGCTCAAATATGATGTAAAAACTGTTTCTCAAATTATGTCTCCAAATCACTTGAAAATGCGTTTTCTAAGAGATTTACGTGCTTTTAAAGTGTATTGCAATAACTTTTATAGTTCCAATCGGCACTTTAGCTGCGCTGGCGAGTGCACCACGGAGTGTCTCCAAAAGCTTGTAATCACTAAAAATCAGTGTATTTTGTCATATTGTAGCGTAAATAACCATGTGCCAACGAAACTACAGGATGAATATATTTCTAAAGTGTACATACAAAATCGTCGTTTCAGAACGTGAAACGCTCAAATATGATGTAAAAACTGATTCTCAAAACATGTCTCCAAATCACTTTTGAAAATGCGTTTTCTAAGTGAATTACGTGTTTTTAGAGTGATTTGCATAACTACTATAGTTCAAATCGGCACTCTAGCTGCGCTGGCGAGTGCACCACGGAGTGCCTCCAAAAGCTTGTATTCACCAAAATCTGTGTAGTTTGTCTTATTGTAGCCTAAATAACCAAGTACCATCAAAAGTACAGGATGAATATATTTCCGAAGTGTACATACAAAATCATCGTTTCAGACCTTGAAACGTTCAAATCTGATGTAAAAACTGTTTCTCAAAACATGTCTCCAAATCACTTGAAAACGTGTTTTCTAAGCGAATTACGTAATTTTAGAGTGATTTGCAGTAACTTCTGTAGTTCAAATCGGCACTCTAGCTGCGATGGCGAGTGCAACACGGAGTGTCTCCAAAAGCTTGTATTCACTAAAAATCAGCGTATTTTGTAATATTGTAGCGTAAATAACCAAGTGCCATCGAAACTGCAGGATGATTATGTTTCTAAAGTGTACATACAAAATTGTCGTTTTAGACCGTGAAACGCTCAAATATGATGTAAAAACTGATTCTCAAATCATGTCTCCAAATTGCTTGAAAATGCGTTTTCTACGCGAATTACGTGTTTTTAGGGTGTTTTGCAGTAACTTCTATAGTTCAAATCGGCACTCTAGCTGCGCTAGCGAGTGCACCACGGAGTGACTCCAAAAGCTTGTATTCACTAAAAGTCAGTGTATTTGGTCATATTGTAGCGTAAGTAACCAAGTGCCAACGAAACTACAGGATGAATATTTCCAAAGTGTACATACAAAATCGTAGTTTCAGACCGTGAAACGCTCAAATATGATGTAAAAACTGATTCTCAAAACATGTCACCAAATCACTTGAAAATGCGTTTTCTAAGCGAATTACGTGTTTTAGAGTGTCTTGCAGTAACTTCTATAGTTCAAATCGGCACTCTAGCTGCGCTGGCGAGTGCACTACGGCGTGCCTCCAAAAGTTTGTATTCACTAAAAATCAATGTATTTTTTCTTATTGTAGCCTAAATAACGAAGTGCCATCGAAACTACAGGTAGAATATGTTTCCAAAGTGTACATACAAAATCGTCGTTTCAGACCGTGAAACGCTCAAATATGATGTAAAAACTGTATCTCAAAACATGTCTCCAAATCACTTGAAAATGCATTTTCTAAGCGAATTACGTGTTTTTAGAGTGATTTGCAGTACCTTCTGTAGTTCAAATCGGCACTCTAGCTGCGCTGGCGGGTGCACTACGGAGTGCCTCCAAAAGCTTGTATTCACTAAAATTCTGTGTATTTTGTCTTATTGTAGCGTAAATAATCAAGTGCCATCGAAACTACAGGATGAATATGTTTCTAAGGTGTACATAAAAAATCGTCGTTTCAGACCGTGAAACCTTCAAATATGATGTAAAAACTGTATCTCAAAATATTTCTCCAAATCACTTGAAATTGCGTTTTCTAAGCGAATTACGTGTTTTTAAGGTGTTTTGCAATAACTTCTATAGTTCAGATCGGCACACTTGCTGCGCTGGCGAGTGCACCACCGAGTGACTCCAAAAGCTTGTATTCACTAAAAATCAGTGTATTTTGTCATATTGCAGCGTAAATAACCAAGTGCCATCGAAACTACAGGATGAATATGTTTCTAAAGTGTACATACAAAATCGTCGTTTCAGACCGTGAAACGCTCAAATATGATGTAAAAACTAATTCTCAAAACATGTCACCAAATCGAATTACGTGTTTTGAGGGTGTTATGGAGTAACGTCTATAGTTCAAATCGGCACTCTAGCTGCGCGGGCGAGTGCACCACGGAGTGACTCCAAAAGCTTGTATTCACTAAAACTTAATGTATTTTGTCTTATTGTAGCCTAAATAATGAAGTGCCATCGAAAGTACCGGTAGAATATATTTCCAAAGTGTACATACAAAATCGTCGTTTCAGACCGTGAAACGCTCAAGTATGATGTAAAAACTATATCTCAAAATATGTCTCCAATTTACATGAAAATGCGTTTTCTAAGCGATTTTCGTGTTTATAAAGTGTTTTGCAATAACTTCTATAGTTCAAATCGGCACTATATCTGCGCTGGTGGATGCACCACGGAGTTCCTCCAAAAGCTTGTATTCACTAATCTGTGTATTTTGTCTTATTATAGCGTAAATAACAAAGTGCCATCGAAACTATAGGATGAATATGTTTCTTAGGTGTACATACAAAATCGTCGTTCTAGACCGTGAAACGTTCAAATTTGATATAAAATCTTTATCTCAAAACATGTCTCTAAATCACTTGAAAACGCGTTTTCTAAGCGAATTACGTGTTTTTAGAGTGTTTTGCAGTAACTACTATAGTTCAAATCGGCACTCTAGCTGCGCTGACGAGTGCACCACGGAGTGTCTCCAAAGCTTGTATTCACTAAAAATTTATATATTTTGTCTCATTGTAGCCTAAATAACAAAGTGCCATCGAAACTACAGGTAGAATATGTTTCCAAAGTGTACATACAAAATCGACGTTTCAGACCGTGAAATGCTCAAATATGATGTAAAAACTGTTTCTCAAATTATGTCTCCAAATCACTTGAAAATGCGTTTTCTAAGAGATTTACGTGCTTTTAAAGTGTATTGCAATAACTTTTATAGTTCCAATCGGCACTTTAGCTGCGCTGGCGAGTGCACCACGGAGTGTCTCCAAAAGCTTGTAATCACTAAAAACCAGTGTATTTTGTCATATTGTAGCGTAAATAACCATGTGCCAACGAAACTACAGGATGAATATATTTCTAAAGTGTACATACAAAGTCGTCGTTTCAGAACGTGAAACGCTCAAATATGATGTAAAAACTGATTCTCAAAACATGTCTCCAAATCACTTGAAAATGCGTTTTCTAAGTGAATTACGTGTTTTTAGAGTGTTTTGCAGTAACTACTATAGTTCAAATCGGCACTCTAGCTGCGCTGGCGAGTGCACCACGGAGTGCCTCCAAAAGCTTGTATTCACTAAAAATCAATGTATTTTGTCTTATTGTAGCCTAAATAACGAAGTGCCATCGAAACTACTGGTAGAATATGTTTCCAAAGTGTACATACAAAATCGTCGGTTCAGACCGTGAAACGCTCAAATATGATGTAAATACTGTATCTCAAAATATGTCTCCAAATCACTTGAAAATGCGTTTTCTAAGCGAATTACGTGGTTTTAAGGTGTTTTGCAATAACTTCTATAGTTCAAATCGGCACTGTAGCTGCGCTGGCGAGTGCACCACGGAGTGTCTCCAAAAGCTTGTCTTCACTAAAAATCAGTGTATTTTGTCATATTGTAGCGTAAATAACCAAGTGCCATCGAAACTACAGGATGAATATATTTCTAAAGTGTACATACAAAATCGTCGTTTCAGACCGTCAAACGCTCAAATATGATGTAAAAGCTGATTGTCATAACATGTCTCCGAATCACTTGAAAATGCGTTTTCAAAGCGATTTACGTGTTTTTAGGGTGTTTTGCAGTAACTTCTATAGATCAAATCGGCACTCGATTTGCGCTGGCGAGTGAACCACGGAGTGACTCCAAAAGCTTGTATTTACTAAAATCTGTGTAGTTTGTCTTATTGTAGCCTAAATAACCAAGTACCATCAAAACTACAGGATGAATATATTTCCGAAGTGTACATACAAAATCATCGTTTCAGACCTTGAAACGTTCAAATCTGATGTAAAAACTGTTTCTCAAAACATGTCTCCAAATCACTTGAAAACGTGTTTTCTAAGCGAATTACGTGATTTTAGGGTGATTTGCAGTAACTTCTGTAGTTCAAATCGGCGCTCTAGCTGCGATGGCGAGTGCAACACGGAGTGTCTCCAAAAGCTTGTATTCACTAAAAATCAGCGTATTTTGTAATATTGTAGCGTAAATAACCAAGTGCCATCGAAACTGCAGGATGAATATGTTTCTAAAGTGTACATACAAAATCGTCGTTTTAGACCGTGAAACGCTCAAATATGTTGTAAAAACTGATTCTCAAAACATGTCTCCAAATTGCTTGAAAATGCGTTTTCTATGCGAATTACGTGTTTTTAGGGTGTTTTGCAGTAACTTCTATAGTTCAAATCGGCACTCTAGCTGCGCTAGCGAGTGCACCACGGAGTGACTCCAAAAGCTTGTATTCACTAAAAATCAGTGTATTTGGTCATATTGTAGCGTAAGTAACCAAGTGCCATCGAAACTACAGGATGAATATTTCCAAAGTGTACATACAAAATCGTAGTTTCAGACCGTGAAACGCTCAAATATGATGTAAAAACTGATTCTCAAAACATGTCACCAAATCACTTGAAAATGCGTTTTCTAAGCGAATTACGTGTTTTTAAGGTGTTTTGCAAAAACTTCTATAGTTCAGATCGGCACACATGCTGCGCTGGCGAGTGCACCACCGAGTGACTCCAAAAGCTTGTATTCACTAAAAATCAGTGTATTTTGTCATATTGCAGCGTAAATAACCAAGTGCCATCGAAGCTACAGGATGAATATGTTTCTAAAGTGTACATACAAAATCGTCGTTTCAGACCGTGAAACGCTTAAATATGATGTAAAAACTGATTCTCAAAACATGTCACCAAATCGAATTACGTGTTTTTAGAGTGTTATGGGGTAACTTCTATAGTTCAAATCGGCACTCTAGCTGCGCTGGCGAGTGCACCACGGAGTGACTCCAAAAGCTTGTATCCACTAAAAATTATTTTATTTTGTCTTATTGTAGCCTAAATAACGAATTGCCATCGGAACTACAGGTAGAATATGTTTCCAAAGTGTACATACAAAATTGTCGTTTCAGACCGTGAAACGCTCAAATACGATGTAAAAACTGTATTTTAAAATATGTCTGCAAATTACATGAAAATGCGTTTTCTAAGCGAATTACGTGTTTTTAGAGTGTTTTGCAGTAACTTTTATAGTTCAAATCAGCACTCTAGCTGCGCTGGCAAGTGCACCACGGAGTGTCTCCAAAAGCTAGTATTCACTAAAAATCAGAGTATTTTGTCATATTGTAGCGTAAATAACCAAGTGCCATCGAAACTACCAGATGAATATTTTTCTAAAGTGTACATACAAAATCGTCGTTTCAGACCGTGAAACGTTCTAATATGATGTAAAAACTGATTCTCAAAACATGTCTCCAAATCACATGAAAATGCGTTTTCTAAGCGAATTACGTGTTGTTAGGGTGTTTTGCAGTAACTTCTATAGTTCAAATCGGCACTCTAGCTGCGCTGGCTAGTGCACCACGGAGTGCCTCCAAGAGTTTGTATTCACTAAAAATCTGTGTATTTTGTCTTATTGTAGCCTTAATAACCAAGTGCCATCGAAACTACCGGATGAATATGATTCCGAAGTGTACATACAAAATCGTCGTTTCAGACCGTGAAACGTTCAAATCTGATATAAAAACTGTTTCTCAGAACATGTCTCTAAATCACTTAAAAACGTGTTTTCTAAGCGAATTACGTGTTTTTAGAGGGTTTTGCAGTAACTTCTATAGTTTAAATCGGCACTCTAGTTGCGCTGGCGAGTACATCACGGAGTGTCTCCAAAAGCTTGTATTCACTAAAAATCAGCGTATTTTGTCATATTGTAGCGTAAATAACCAAGTGCCATCGAAACTACAGGATGAATATGTTTCTAAAGTGTACATACAAAATCGTCGTTTCAGACCGTGAAACGCTCAAATATGATGTAAAAACTGATTCTCAAAACATATATCTAAATCGCTTGAAAATTCGTTTTCTAAGCGAATTACGTGTTTTTAGGGTGTTTTGCAGTAACTTCTATAGATCAAATCGGCACTCTAGCTGCGCTGGCGAGTGCACCACGTAGTGACTCCAAAAGCTTGTATTCACTAAAAATCAATGTATTTTGTCATATTGTAGCGTAAATAACAAAGTGCCATCGAAACCACAGGATGAGTAATTCTAAAGTGTACATACAAAATCGTCGTTTAAGACCGTGAAACGCTCAAATATAATGTAAAAACTGATTCTCAAATCATGTCTCCAAATCTCTTGAAAATGCGTTTTCTAAGCGCATTACGTGTTTTTAGAGTGTTTTGCAGTAACTTCTATAGTTTAAATCGGCACTCTAGCTGCGCTGGCGAGTGCACCACGGAGTGCCTATAAAACCTTGTATTCACTAAAAATCAATGTATTTTGTCTTATTCTAGCCTAAATAACAAGTGCCATCGAAACTACAGGATGAATATGTTGCCAAAGTGTACATACAAAATCGTCGTTTCAGACCGTGAAACGCTCAAATATGATGTAAAAACTGTATCTCAAAACATATCTCCAAATCACTTGAAAATGCATTTTCTAAGCGAATTACGTGTTTTGAGAGTGTTTTGCAGTAACTTCTATAGTTCAAATCGGCACTCTAGCTGCGCAGGCGAGTTCACGACGGAGTGTCTCCAAAAGCTTGTATTCACTAAAAATCAGTGTATTTTGTCATATTGTAGCGTAAATGACCAAGTGCCATCGAAACTACAGGATGAATATGTTTCTAAAGTGTACACACAAAATCGTCGTTTCAGACCGTAAAACGCTCAAATATGATGTAAAAACTGTATCTCAAAATATGTCTCCAAATCACTTGAAATTGCGTTTTCTAAGCGAATTACGTGTTTTTAAGGTGTTTTGCAATAACTTCTATAGTTCAGATCGGCACACTTGCTGCGGTGGCGAGTGCACCACCGAGTGACTCCAAAAGCTTGTATTTACTAAAAATCAGTGTATTTTGTCATATTGCAGCGTAAATAACCAAGTGCCATCGAAACTACAGGATGAATATGTTTCTAAAGTGTACATACAAAATCGTCGTTTCAGACCGTGAAACGCTCAAATATGATGTAAAATCTGATTCTCAAAACATTTCTCCAAATCGAATTACGTGTTTTTAGGGTGTTATGAAGTAACTTCTATAGTTCAAATCGGCACTCTAGCTGCACTGGCGAGTGCACCACGGAGTGACTCCAAAAGCTTGTATTCACTAAAAATCAATGTATTTTGTCTTATTGTAGCTTAATAATGAAGTGCCATCGAAACTACCGGTAGAATATATTTCCAAAGTGTACATACAAAATCGTCGTTTCAGACCGTGAAACGCTCAAATATGATGTAAAAACTATATCTCAAAATATGTCTCCAAATCACATGAAAATGCGTTTTCTAAGCGATTTACGTGTTTTTAAGGTGTTTTGCAATAACTTCTATAGTTCAAATCGGCACTCTAGCTGCGCTGGTGGATGCACCACGGAGTGCCGCCAAAAGCTTGTATTCACTAAAAATCAGTGTATTTTGTCATATTGTAGCGTAAATAACCAAGTGCCATCGAAACTGCAGGATGAATATGTTTCTAAAGGGTACATACAAAATCGTCGTTTCAGACCGTGAAACGCTCA
Source organism: Harpalus rubripes (assembly GCA_963082715.1). Lineage (NCBI taxonomy): Eukaryota > Metazoa > Arthropoda > Insecta > Coleoptera > Carabidae > Harpalus > Harpalus rubripes. The sequence continues at coordinate 41,251,099 of OY720448.1, read as the reverse complement.
ATTTTGATGTGAAAACTGATTCTCAAAACATGTCTCCATATAACTTGACAATGCGTTTTCTAAGCGAATTACGTGTTTTGAGGGTGTTTTGCAGTAACTTCTATAGTTCAAATCGACACTCTAGCTGCGCTGGCGAGTGCACCACGGAGTGACTCCAAAAGCTTGTATTCACTAAAAATTATTTTATTTTGTCTTATTGTAGCCTAAATAACGTAGTGCCATCAAAACTACAGGTAGAATATGTTTCCAAAGTGTACATACAAAATTGTCGTTTCAGACCGTGAAACGCTCAAATACGATGTAAAAACTGTATCTCAAAATATGTCTGCAAATCATTTGAAAATGCGTTTTCTAAGCGATTTACGTGTTTTTAAGGTGTTTTGCAATAACTTCTATTATTTAAATCGGCACTCTAGCTGCGTTGGCGAGTGCACGACGGAGTGCTTCCAAAAGCTTGTATTCACTAAAAATCTGTGTATTTTGTCTGATTGTAGCCTAAATAACCAAGTGCCATCGAAACTACAGGATGAATATGTTTCCAAAGTGTACATACAAAATCGTCGTTTCAGACCGTGAAACGTTCAAATCTGATGTAAAAACTGTTTCTCAAAACATGTCTCCAAATCACTTGAAAATGCGTTTTCTAAGCGAATTACGTGTTTTTAAAGTGCTTTGCAGTAACTTCTATAGTGCAGAACGGCACTATAGCTGCGCTGGCGAGTGCACCACGGAGTGTCTCCAAAAGCTTGTATTCACTAGAAATCAGTGTATTTTGTCATATTGTAGCGCAAATAACCAAGTGCCATCGAAACTACAGGATGAATATGTTTCTAAAGTGTACATACAAAATCGTCGTTTCAGACCGTGAAACGCTCAAATATGATGTAAAAACTGAATCTCAAAACATGTTTCCAAATCACTTGAAAATGCGTTTTCTCAGGGAATTAGGGTGTTTTGCAGTAACTTCTATAGTTCAAATCAGCACTCTAGCTGCGCCGGCGAGTGCACCGCGGAGTGACTCCAAAAGCTTGTATTCACTAAAAATCTGTGTATTTTGTCTTATTGTAGCCTAAATAACCAAGTACCATCGAAACTACAGGATGAATATGTTTCCGAAGTGTACATACAAAATCGTCGTTTCAGACCTTGAAACGTTCAAATCTGATGTAAAAACTGTTTCTCAAAACATGTCTCTAAATCACTTGAAATCGCGTTTTCTAAGCGAATTACGTGTTTTTAGAGTGTTTTCCAGTAACTTTTATAGTTCAAATTAGCACTCTAGCTGCGCTGGCGAGTGCACCACGGAGTATCTCCAAAAGCTAGTATTCACTAAAAATCAGTGTATTTTGTCATATTGTAGCGTAAATAACCAAGTGCCATCGAAACTACCAGGTGAATATTTTTCTAAAGTGTACATACAAAATCGTCGTTTCAGACCGTGAAACGCTCGAATATGATGTAAAAACTGATTCTCAAAACATGTCTCCATATAACTTGACAATGCGTTTTCTAAGCGAATTACGTGTTTTGAGGGTGTTTTGCAGTAACTTCTATAGTTCAAATCGTCACTCCAGCTGCGCTGGCGAATACAGCACGGAGTGTCTCCAAAAGCTTGTATTCACTAAAAATCAGCGTATTTTGTCATATTGTAGCGTAAATAACCAAGTCCCATCGAAACTGCAGGATGAATATGTTTCTAAGGTGCACATACAAAATCGACGTTTCAGGCCGTGAAACGTTCAAATATGATGTAAAAACTGATTCTCAAAACATGTCTCCAAATCACATGAAAATGCGTTTTCTAAGCGAATTACGTGTTTTTAAGGTGTTTTGCATTAACTTTTATAGTTCCAATCGGCACTCTAGCTGCGCTGGCGAGTGCACCACGGAGTGACTCCAAAAGCTTGTATTCACTAAAAATCTGTGTATTTTGTCTTATTGTAGCCTAAATAACAAGTGCCATCGAAACTACAGGATGAATATGTTTCCAAAGTGTACATACAAAATCGTCGTTTCAGACCGTGAAACGCTCAAATATGATGTAAAAACTGTATCTCAAAACATGTCTTCAAATCACTTGAAAATGCATTTTCTAAGCGAATTACGTGTTTTTAGAGTGTTTTGCAGTATCTTTTATAGTTCAAATCGGCACTCTAGCTGCGCTGGCGAGTGCACGACGGAGTGTCTCCAAAAGCTTGTATTCACTAAAAATCAGTGTATTTTGTCATATTGTAGCGTAAATGACTAAGTGCCATCGAAAGTACAGGATGAATATGTTACTAAAGTGTACACACAAAATCGTCGTTTCAGACCGTGAAACGCTCAAATATGATGTAAAAACTGATTCTCAAAACATGTCTCCAAATCACATGAAAATGCGTTTTCTAAGCAAATAACATGTTTTTAGGTTGTTTTGCAGTAACTTCTATAGTTCAAATCGGCACTCTAGCTGCGCTGGCGAGTGAACCACGGAGTGTCTCCAAAAGCTTGTAATCACTAAAAATCAGTGTATTTTGTCATATTGTAGCGTAAATAAACAAGTGCCAACGAAACTACAAGATGAATATGTTTCTAAAGAGTACATACAAAATCGTCGTTTCAGAACGTGAAACGCTCATATATGATGTAAAAACTGATTTTCAAAACATGTCTCCAAATCACTTGAAAATGCGTTTTCTAAGCAAATAACATGTTTTTAGGTTGTTTTGCAGTAACTTATATAGTTCAAATCGGCACTCTAGCTGCGCTGGCGGGAGCACCACGGAGCCTCCAAAAGCTTGTAATTACTAAAAATCAATGTATTTTTTAGAGTGTTTTGCAGTAACTCCTGTAGTTCAAAACGGCACTCTAGCTGCGCTGGCGAGTGCACCACGGAGTGTTTCCAAAAGCTTGTATTCACTAAAAATCAGTGTATTTTGTCGCCTAAATAACAAGTGCCATCGAAACTACAGGATGAATATGTTTCCAAAGTGTACATACAAAATCGTCGTTTCAGACCGTGAAACGCTCAAATATGATGTAAAAACTGATTCTCAAAACATGTCTCCAAATCACATGAAAATGCGTTTTCTAAGCAAATAACATGTTTTTAGGTTGTTTTGCAGTAACTTCTATAGTTCAAATCGGCACTCTAGCTGCGCTGGCGAGTGCACGATGGAGTGTCTCCAAAAGCTTGTATTCACTAAAAATCAGTGTATTTTGTCATATTGTAGCGTAAATGACTAAGTGCCATCGAAAGTACAGGATGAATATGTTACTAAAGTGTACACACAAAATCGTCGTTTCAGACCGTGAAACGCTCAAATATGATGTAAAAACTGATTCTCAAAACATGTCTCCAAATCACATGAAAATGCGTTTTCTAAGCAAATAACATGTTTTTAGGTTGTTTTGCAGTAACTTCTATAGTTCAAATCGGCACTCTAGCTGCGCTGGCGAGTGAACCACGGAGTGTCTCCAAAAGCTTGTAATCACTAAAAATCAGTGTATTTTGTCATATTGTAGCGTAAATAAACAAGTGCCAACGAAACTACAGGATGAATATGTTTCTAAAGAGTACATACAAAATCGTCGTTTCAGAACGTGAATCGCTCATATATGATGTAAAAACTGATTTTCAAAACATGTCTCCAAATCACTTGAAAATGCGTTTTCTAAGCAAATAACATGTTTTTAGGTTGTTTTGCAGTAACTTATATAGTTCAAATCGGCACTCTAGCTGCGCTGGCGGGTGCACCACGGAGCCTCCAAAAGCTTGTAATCACTAAAAATCAGTGTATTTTGTCATATTGTAGCGTAAATAACCAAGTGCCAACGAAACTACAGGATGAATATCTTTCTAAAGTGTACATACAAAAATCGTCGTTTCAGTCCGTGAAACGCTCAAACATGATGTAAAAACTGATTCTCAAAGCATGTCTCCAAATCACTTGAAAATGCGTTTTCTAAGCGAATTACTTGTGTTTAGGGTGTTCTGTAATAACTTCTATAGTTCAAATCGGCACTCTAGCTGCGCTGGCGAGTGCACCACGGAGTGCCTCCAAAACCTTGTATTCACTAAAAATCAATGTATTTTGTCTTATTGTAGCCTAAATAACGAAGTGCCATCGAAACTACTGGTAGAATATGTTTCCAAAGTGTACATACAAAATCGTCGTTTCAGAGCGTGAAACGCTCAAATATGATGTAAAAACTGTGTCTCCAAATATGTCTTCAAATCACTTGAAAATGCGTTTACTATGCAAATTACGAGATTTTAAGGTGTTTTGCCATAACTTTTATAGTTTAAATCGGCACTCTAACTTCGCTGGCGAGTGCACCACTGAGTGCCTCCAAAAGCTTGAATTCACTAAAAATCTGTGTAAGTAGGTAAACAGTGGGGTTTCTAGCTAGTGCGGTTATGTTCACCCGTTTCTTCGAACCCCAAAATGCAACCCGAACCCCATGAACCCGCCCGAACCCCACCACGATTTTCGGAACACAGCAACCTGCAACACACTCGAACCCCAAAATGCAACCCGAACCCCAAATTGCCATCCGAACCTCATGAGCCTCGCGCGAACCCCAAATTGCGAACCGAACCTCATGAGCCTCATTCGAACCCCAAATTTTGATCCGTACCCCGCCTCGCTCGAACCCCAAATTGCAATCTGAACCCCGATCCGAACCCCGATCCGAACCCCATTAATCTTGGTCAAATTATCAGTCTTAAAAGTATAAATTAGTTGATATAAATTTTATTTATTAAATAATATTAAAAAAACAAATAATATTTATAAATACATTATAATTATATTATTACACTGTATACAATTTTTATAAGCCGAAATTTTCCTCCTGCTTGATCCCCAGTTTACGTTGACGTCAGCAGGCTGACACAATGAAGTCAGCTGACAATCATCCTAATTTTCAGTTGATTCAACATGATATTGCTGAATTGGATGCAGCATATCAGCCTTAAAACATATGTTATAAATTAGTTGATGATAGATATTTGTTATCACTTTTTCAGCTTCAGAAATAATTTGTTTACGCAATATTTTTGGTAAAGACAAAAGCGTTGATTTATTTATATGTTGTAATATATTGGCAGCTTGTCTTAATAATGTTGGAGGGTACACAGTTCCATCTTTAAGTTCAGGTGTTAAAACGGTAGGTATTTCTTTACACAATAATGATATATTACGATTTTCTTTACTAGCCATTTTTTGTACATTAGTGCATTGCTTTGTGTTTTGAGTTGATTCAACATTATATTGCAGAACTGGGTGTAGCATATCTGAATTTTCAGCCTTAAAACATATATTACGTAGTAAGTATTTCTTTGTAATGATATATTACAATATTCTTTACTCACCATTTTTCCACACTAATACACAGTCTTGGGTGTACAGTTAATATTTTTTTTACATTTTTCAGTACAGCTCTATTTTATTTCAAACTAAAGTGAATGTACGTTCAATACGAACTGAGCGCGTAACAATAGTGTAAGTATTTGACAATTAAAATAATGAGACATACATAGTCTAACTATCGAATAATTCAAATATAATACTTAATGATAATAATTATTTCTTTTAGAGCGTATTATTTGACAATTAAAATAATTGCAGACAATTAAAATAATGAGACGCACGTAGTCTAACTATCGGGTAATTAAAATATAATACTTAATGATAATAATTATTTCTTTTTGAGCGTATTATTTGACAATTAAAATAATTGACCGTACATAGTCTAACTATTGTATAATTAAAATATAAGACGTAATGAAGGTCAGCAGATAATATTATAAGTGGAAATTTTTGTGTTATTGTTATCAACATAACAATGGTGGTGGGAATTTAAAAGTATAAAATAAAACAAAATTCTGGTTTAGCTCACAGTAAAAAATAAGTAACAAAACAAATATCACAACAATGGCTTCAAGTGTTTTAAAACTTAACGAACTTGCCAAAATCAAACCATTGTGCTCAATTGAAAAATTGACCGAAAGAAGAAAGTACAAAATAATAAAACTGGTGAAAACGACAACCAAGTTCGGTGAACGAATTCTTGTGGAACTAGAAGACTACAACATATTTCTAGGGGCTCAGTTCAATAAGATAACCGAAACAGAGTTGGATGAACTAAATCAAGAGGCAAAAATGGGAAAATTATATCTCCACTTTAAAGGAAAAGTTGGATCCATGAATAGTTTAGAGTTTTCACAATAATATATATATGATGGTGTATAATATTATATTTTTCAATAAATTTTAATTCAATGTAAATATGAGTTTAATTTTTACATAACGTTCTTACATGCTTAGAAAATAAAACTACAAAATACATACAAATAATGTTTATAAATACATTATATATTATTACACTGTATACAATTTTTTATAAGCGAAAATTTTCCACCTGCTTTATCCCCAAAGAAATTTTGATGAATGTTGAAAACAACATTTGTATTTTTGAAATTCCTTATTTATTTAGTTTCGGGGAATTTATACCGCTGATCCTTAATTTGGTCATTTACAGGAGCCTTGAAAGCTAAAAGGTTCAAGGCTACACAGGTTCGCAAGGTGTCCGTTAAAACATGTTGAAACCTGTATCAAAGTTCCTAAGCTAATAACCTGTTTCAAGGTTCGCACATGTTCATACAAACAACCACCTCAATACCAGATCACCACCTATGTCTATAATGAGGAAAGAATATTTAAGTAAATAATTACAAAAATTATATTTAACATATTTTTTATTTACAATTAAAAAACTTTACATTTTCAAGTTTTACACATATTACAATCTTTTTTAAATATTATTGATGCGCCTGTTTGATCTTCTTCGTAGTCCCAAGATGGTGAGTGATCCCAACAACATTGGTTTTGTTGAAACTGTTTATTAGTTAGCCATGAATATGGAAATTTTGACCATTGTCCTTGAATTTGTTTGCTAGCATAAACCATTACAAATTCTTGTGGAAGACACGCAATTTCTTCTTCTAGCATGAAGTGTAGAATGCCACCATTTTCATAAAATGTTTTGAATGATTCAAACATATTAAAACGCATTTTGAACCATTTGTGCAAAGATATAACATTTCGTACTGCACAATTATTTATATGCAAATTGCAATAGTCTACTTGCAATGGTACTCTCAACTCCGATAATGCTGGACAGCCAAGATATTCCAACTTAATAACTTTTCTATGTATAAAATTTTCAAGCCATTTGCCCTTTTCCTCTCCTTTTACATAAATTTTACCCATTTCACATTTTTCCAAGAGATTTTGGCAACTATTTTCCAAGTTTATATACGACTCCTGCCCACTACACCATTCTAAGTTGTGATATTTTCTTGTTAACCATTTTATACCCCGTCTATCTTTATTGCTCAAATCCGCCCATGGAATTGGAGGAGCAAATATTCTGGATTTATACTCGCCATTTTCAATATTTATGACGGCAATTTCTTTGCAAATAAACTCATTATTTTTATTTAATTTAAATCCTTGCAAATCAACAATATACGACGACGACTTCATTATGAATACTACGAAACTAACTTTACTTATAAACTTTGTGTGAGTGACTAAGTTTATATACAAATGCAGGAACGCACGCGCGTGATAGTTAATGTTCTTGCAAAATCATTGCAGCTACTCAACGTTGTTTTTATGAATCCAGCTATTATGACTGTTATCAAATCCGAGCCAGCGAACATAAACCATATTGCCCTTACGTTTTAGTACTTTTTCTACTAAATATACATCAGGATACTTAACTTTTTGAAGCTCTTGAGTATAAAATCCGCCTTGAATTGGCTGATCAGTTTGATCAACAAGTAGGTATGTAACTGGATTTGTTAATTTTATTTTATTAATTTTAAATATTTCTTTTGACCAATTTGGTGTGTATCCTTTTTGAAATTCAGCACGGTATTTGCTAATACGTACATAGTTACCAACTTTAAATTTTGGAGCGATTTTTTCAACAATTTTTATATGATTATAAACGTTATTTAAAAGAGTTTTTTCATTTTTTTTATTTACATTTATAGGTTTCATTTTAATAGTACTATGCATTTTATTATTATATTTTTCAACAATTTTAGGTAAAATATTTAACCATTTGTAATTACCTTGAAAGCTAAATTCTCGCCACATTATAGATTTAAGTGTACGATTTACACGTTCAACAATACTAGCTTTTTTATTACTAAAAGTTGAATAATGGTTTATTTGAATTTTTTTTTCATTAATTCTTGAAAAATTTTGTTATAAAATTCTTTTCCCGTATCAGTTTGCAAATTCTTTGGTATACGATTATTTGTATTAAAAATTTATTTCGTAGCTTTACTTATTTCCTCACCAGTTTTATTTTTTACTGCTTCAGCCCACACATATTTTGAGAAAACATCAATTACCACAAGAATATAGCGATAACCTTTATTTACTCTAGCGTATGGAATCATCTTCACCAAATCAGTCTGAAACAAATCGTCTAAACCTTTAACAATGACTCTTCTTCTTTTAAAATTTACACGACTTTGTTTGTGCAATTCCTCAACAATATGTCTTTTAATTTTAGACATAATGTAAAACTTTTAATTGTACGTACAGGATGAAACATATGATGTATGTGTCTATTGTTTTATGTTTAAATGTTTAAATAGTGCCTCAATATCAGTGGTAACCTCACGTATTATTTTATTGGCTTTTTGTATATTACCCTCAGCCTAATATGATCATTAAGTTTATCCATCATTTTTGCTAATTCGTCCTCCACAAACTTTTTATTTACAGCGTCAGTATCGTTTGTGGGTGCTGCGACGTGAATAATGCGTTTATTTCGTATATTCAAGTAATTGTCATCATCAAAATCAATGTCTGCATCATCATCATAATAAGCCCGAGATTTGTCAGCATGACGTCCAAACTTATCGAGAGGCATATTGTAACTAACGTTTTGCAAGGATGTTAGCCTCATTTAACTCCTCAATTATAGAAATTATTTCATTATTGTGGTTCGTATTCCCAACATTTTGTGTTGCCAGTAATAATCGTAGTCGATCAACAAGCTCATTTGAATTGTCCCAGTAAACATAGTCCACCTTTTTATTATTTAAATTCATAAAAAGTCCTTTTCCAACTTTTTTCCTTCGGGATTCACCAGCCCAAGAATGGTGTCTCGGTTTTTCAAAAGCTTTACCAATTATATGTTGATATTTCCACGATCTGTTCCCCTGAATTTGCTCTGTTGGTAAATAATATCTACGGTGTGCGCTAGTTCGGTTTACCATTTCTCTGTAATTCCTTTCATCATCTTTACTAAAACCTTTTGGTTGTTTTTTAAGTTCATAAAGTCCAGGGGTTCCTTCAAATCGGATTTTTCCAATTAATATGTCTTTGCCATCGATTGTTAGTTCTTGATTTCCCATTTTAAATTTTTCAGTTGCAGGATCATGACGTATACCAGATTTATGATCAAATTCTTTATGATTGGTAATCATTTCCTCAATATATTGTCTTGGTAATGGATCATATTGTTCTAAATAACTTTGAAACGATGGATGTTCCACCATTTCCTGTATTGTTTTTTCAGCAAAAGCTAAATTTTCACTATCTGAACTGTCATAATCAGATTCAGGCTCATGCTGGGCTATTACGTCGGTTTCTAAAAACTTTGGTTGTGGTAAAGATGATATTGATGCATTAATAAAACTCTCTCTTTTTTCTTCCTTTGGTTCAAGTTTGACATCCTCTTTTTCTTTTTTAACATTTTGCAAACTAGTAGCTATTTGTTTTAGAGTTTGTGTTACAGGTTTATATGATTTCTTCAGTAATATTTCTTCTTCGGCATGACCTTGTTTTAAAGCGTTTAATTTTTGTTTAATAATATTTCGCGTTTTTATAATATCAAGTTTTAAACGTTTACTCATTTTAAACCTACAACTATAAAAACAGATAGTTTTAGAACAGATATAAACAGCTTAAAACAGGGTTTAAACAGGTTCTAAACAGCTTAAACAAGTTCAAACAAATTTTGCCAAATATATTAGGTTAATAAAATTTAACACTTGGATCATAACAGTTAAAGCTCTAATAAATGAATGAGATTTAAACAAACATTTCTACTCTATTTATCGGATATAAGTATATAATTATCAAAATTTTTACGATATCTTCCATTATTTAAATTATTCTCTTTACTTATTACCAAAAATCCGTATTTATCACGCCAACAAAAAGAGCAAATATTTTTAAACTGCTTATAATTCATATCTGTTCCCACATGATCAGCATAGACATGTTTTAAATTCATATCGTCTTGCTTAAATAAAATAATAAAATTTGCATTATCACGAATAAGATGTTTGGGTATACGTGTATACATTTGACAAAGATAGAAACAATCAATAGCCTTATGCCGACCCATGCAAAAGTATTCTCTAATTATATCTTGTTTGTTACACGCTACATCGTCAAATATAAAAATAGAATTATATTTCGCATCACTTGGCTTTACTATATCGGTAGAATCATTATGCGTAAAGTAACCCACATTATGAATGGGTTTCAATAAATTTTCCAAATACATATATTTTGGTTGATATAAGGACTTCGAATATATGTAAATATTCTCAAAACGTAATCCATTGGGATGTTCCAAAAGTGCTATCAATACATTAGTTTTTCCATAACCAGAGGGGCCTGCGACTAGACATCTTACTGTAGATGGAAGTAGAACGCTATGACGTAGTTTTTCACCTCCTCCATCGAAATCATAATTTTTAACATTCAGTGATTGTGTTTGTTTAACGACACGCATAATGTTTAAAACTGAGGTATTAATAACTAATCATTTCAATTTATTTACTTAGTAGTTCACTGAACATTATAAAATGCGGACGCAAATAAATGCTCACTCCAGTGTATTATTGAAAGCCAAAAAAGGTGGAGGTTTACTGAACACGGTAATTAATAAGCTACCAGTTGAGTTGCACATCCCTGGTTACAACTATTGTGGACCAGGCACAAAACTTCGTAAAACATTACTGCGTGGAGATCGTGGTGTAAATAAACTTGATGAGGCTTGCAAGCAACACGATATAGCATACTATAATAATAATAATAATTTAACAAGCAGACATAAGGCTGATCAATTGTTAGCCAAAAAAGCTGTCGAACGTTTTAAATCTAAAGACGCAACTATTGGAGAAAAATTAACTGCTTTAGGTGTAGCTGGAGCTATGAAAACTAAGGTTAAGATGGGATGTTGACGTTTCCTATGTCATGTACTTATGATCTCCGGAATAAATTATTATTATTATTATTATTATTATTAACGGGTTGCAGCCCAATTCGTAAATCAAAAATAGGAAAAAAAGGTGGTGCTTTATCGTTTCATGATGTAGTTAAAAAAACAAGAAAAGCTGTAAGTTCATCGAATGATTTAAATAAAGCAGCAAAAATAGCATTCAAAACAGTGAGGAACATAAAAAGAAAAGTGAACAGACCGCGTGTTATTACCATTCCGAAGAAAGGCGGATTTCTACCTTTAGTTCCAATTTTCGCAGGACTAAGTACGCTGGGTGCACTAAGCGGGGGAGCGGCTGGTATTGCCAAAGCGGTAAACGACGCGAAAACAGCAGCTGAACAACTAAAAGAAAAACAACGTCATAATAAAACTATGGAAGAAATTGCAATGGGTGACGGGTTATACATAAAGCCGCGTAAAAATGGACTAGGATTGTATATAAGACCACCAAAAAAAAACTTCCAATAAAGTTACCAAAACGAGCATAAACTAACTTTGATTTAATAAAGTACATAAAAAAATTAAAGATCCCTAATTTCCGAGGTGTTTTTATGCGAAATAAATTGCCACATAAACCGAACAATAATGAGTGTGGAATTGTTAATTTAGATGATTGGTATGGTAATAGTACACATTGGGTTGCTTATAAAAAATGTGGTAATAATGTTATATACTTTGACAGTTTTGATAACTTAAAACCCCCAAAAGAGCTGGTCTCATACTTTAGTAATTGTAATATAAAATATAATTATGATATATTTCAGTCGTATAATGATATTAACTGTGGCCACTTATGTTTGTTATTTCTTTATAATAAATAATTATACAAATAAATTTGCAGTAGTTATTGAACCATCATGGAGTACACATTTCTTTTTCAGGTCGAGAATCTGTGTTAACATCAACTATTTATCCCCCTATTGAATTAGAAGATAATTCTAATTACTCCTTAGGTTTGATAAATTTTGAATCCTATAATTCAGTTCCAAATATTGATAAAAAGAATAAAAAAATTTACTTTGATAATAATGTAATTGAAGTGCCTACTGGTGTTTACGACGTAAGCGATCTTAATAGATATTTACAAAAACAAGTACAACAGGAAGTTAAAGACAATTTTTTAGTAATAAAAGGAAATAGAAATACACTTAAATGTGAAATAAAATCCAATAAAAAAATAGATTTTACTAAGAGTGATACTTTCGGCAACCTTCTTGGTTTTGAAAATAAAATTTTGCAAGCAGATAAAAATTATATATCTGATCATATAGTAAATATTTTTAAAGTGAATGCTATATGCTGTGACAAAACTGTTGTTTGTCACTTGCAAACATTCAGTAAACTTTCATGTCATTATAAGGTCAAATTTAAATCTGACGGTTCTTTAGTACGCAGCTGTCCGAGGGAGGCGCGCCTGCTGATTCCCAAAACCTCGTTCTGAAATTTTATTTATATTTGTTTGGATTCGAATTTGGTACCTGGTGATATAAGATTAAACTATGCGGGCACTCTGTACAAAATAGTCTTATTTTAAATTTATAACATTTACTGTGGCCAGGGGTTGACATTTTTGCCGCGAGAGGCGCGGAGTTGGACTGGCGATAGGAGTTTTTGCGAGTTAGTTTTTTTTGGCTGGCGACTCTCGACCTGGTGACATCTCTCAAGATCTGGGTGTTGTAATTTGAGTTTAAAGTTCCGAATATTGTTTGAATTTAAGCTACTGAAGCCGTAGTTTTGTCTTGTGGTGAGTTTTAGACCTTTTTTCTTGCTTTTATTTAAATTTGTAGTAAAGTTTTGGCCGTGAGGTCAAAGGTCAGTTCTACCACATGTGAATAAAATTTGTGAGCTATGCTTCAGTTCTTTTAACAGCTTTTCGATTCATGTTTGTAGTAGTTTCTGCACTCTCTGTATGTTCTAAATTACTGGGTATTGTTTATTTAAAGTGCACTTTTAGTTTTCCAACTTTGAGAGATGGCACGTACGTCGAAGTCCTCCAGTTTGGCGTGGTCACGACGACCATAATTAAATTTTTATTTGACTTGTAGTATAAATTTCGGCTAGGGTTTTTTTTGCATCAAAATTCACCTAATTTTATTCTTGGTCAGTAAATTAGTTTTTTTTGTGTGTCAAAATTTTTATAAATTTTTTGAGGTTTTACCACGTGATTAATTCAGTTTATTATTTTCCGAGGTCGTTTACCTTCGACTTCCAGTCCCCCGGAGCTCGGCTCCTTCAATTTTGTTTTCTTTCCTTTTAAGTAGTTCAGTTTAAATTTTAGCAAGTTCCGTTACCTTGGAACTTCCGGTTATTTCCGGTGCCCGAGGGCACCTTCAAAGTTTTGCTGTAGCCTTTTTGTATAGTCATTCTGCGTAACGGGTTCCTCGAGAATTCATCCTTCCAGTTCCTTTTCCCAGTGTGGGTGTGAATGTGCGGACTGGGGATTTTTTTTGTGACTAGACTCCGGTTCGGACGAGTTCCACTTGCGTACCAGTTGATTTCGGATTCAAAATTTTTTGTATTGCGTAACGTTTAGTTTTTTGGGTTTAAAGATTTTTTTTTGTAAAAATTTTCGTCCCTCTTTCAGACCCGGAATTAGTTAATTTTTTGGTAACTTACCAGAGCTGAATAGTTGGGATTAAATTTTGGGGTATAAAATTTTTGGTGAAGCTCGGAAATATTTTTTTTAGGTCCCCGTTTTCTTTTTCCTTAGTCCTGTTTACTGCAGTTTCCCTAGTTAAGAACGTTTGTAAATCTTTGTATTGTTTCTAGTAGTTGTGTAAAAGCAGAGTTCAACGAAATTTTTTTTTTCTACTTTTTGGGTATCCGCTGAGCCTAGTACTTAAAATTGTAATGCACCCAGGCCCTTTAGGCCCGCTGTAAACTGCTGAGGCAGTATTGCTGTTCATTTATCTTTACAGGAAAATTAGGAGTGACCTGTGGGCCTGGGACTCGCTGCTCGGCCGAATTCTGGCCTCTGGCAGGGACCTGCAGTTCCAGCTAGCCGGAGAAGTTTACGAGCAGCTAGGAAACCGACGGCAAGCAGAAGATTCAGGGGCCTGCCACCAAATAAGTACCAGGCCGTTTATTTTGCTGTCAGAACGGACGAGTAACCGTCGGAAAAACACCGTCTTTACACTGGTGAGCCGTCGGGAGTACCTTAAGTCCTGCCATTGGGCACGAAGCCGATACGAAGCTCCGAGAGCCTGCGCCGTCACTCTTGGCCAAGGCAGAATTCCCCGAGCGGCGGATACCAGGCCCCGAGGCACAAAGAAGACCATCCTTAGATAGCTTAGGACTCTGCGGTGCCATTAGTAGCTCAAAACTTGTAAGTAATTTATTTTTGTCATTGTAATAAACCCTGCTTCAAAACTTATTTTTCTATTGCTTCGCTGGAGCGCCCTACTCCAGCTTCTCCCCTTTCTAGGGCTGGCGCCTGGAGGAACCACCGAGGCCATACCAAGTTTAAACTTCTCTTTCGTTGATTTTTTCTTGTCATTTTTTTTTTGGACTTTTAAAGTCGGGCGTAGATCTGGCCTCGTTGGGTTCTTCCGAACCCACTCCCGTAGCTCCCGTTACATTTCAGAGCTGCCGTAAATGTTGTTTGACAGAAGGTAGGTACAGTCTTCCTCAATTTTGTCACACAAAATTGGCGCCCACTGTGAGGGCCTTGTAACTTTAAAAATTTTGTTTTTACAATTGTTGTTTAAAAATTTTTTTTTCGTAACGGAAGCGAGGTGAGTACCTTCTATCAGTCCCTCCCATATTTCCTTATCTGTCATTTTTGGATATTTAATTTGTTTAGTTTCTGGGGCTCACGATGGAGATCAATCTTCTACGGGACGATGACATTGATTACGAACTGCGGATTCGAAATGGCGATACTTCCGGAACGGTAGAAGACAGAAGGACCAGACTGCTAGGACTAGGAGTGAATGAGAGTTTTGTTAACCCTCACAATTTCCACTACCACTAACAGAGCAACACATCTGCCACACTAAGTTACAAGAAATGTTAGGTACGTTGCAACACTCCACTTATTTTTTACCGGAAGGCTTCCAGCAATTTAATAGAGAGTGTAACACTCGTTTGGTTCATTTAAACAAACGCATTCTACGTTTGCCAGCACGTTATCAAAGTAATCTTTCTACCTTGCTGGCTGCCGTCCGGGAAAATTTGCATAATGGACAGCCAGCTGAATTTAGCGGAGAAAATCTCATCAATTTGGATGATAATAATTTAGAGAGCCTAAATTCAGCTGGGGTGTCTCGTTGTCCTTAAATTCTTCCGCCACCTGTCACGCTAGATAGTGCCTGTCAACGTTTAATAGACCGGTTAGACTCGCTACAGCTCCCTGATGTTCCCCCTACACGATTCATGCCACAAAGTAACGCGCAATCGCCTATACCGAATCTAAACGCGCATAGTACCCTTTTGCCAATCACAAGGGCCTCCGAGTTCATCCCACAAATTAGCAAATGGAACATTACATTCGACGGTTCTATCGGCGTAAATGAATTCTTAGAAAGATTGCAGGAATGCGCTTACGCCCGAGGGGTGTATGAAGAGCAGCTCTTTAGGCAGGCTTCCGATTTATTATCTGGTACTGCATGATTCGTAAAAATATTTCCTCTTGGTCCGACCTCGCGGAAAAACTCCGATCTGCTTTTCTCCCGGCGAGTTATGACCTTGCATTACGAGAAGAAATTCGATCACGAACACAAGGTCCTGGCGAAAAGGCCGAAATATTTATTGCCAAGATGGAAAATCTCTTTGCTCGGTTAACCCATCCTCCGGAGGAGAAAACACGAGTCGCGACGATGTTACGTAACCTTCAGCCAGAGTACCAACGTTTTGTGCGTTCCATTCTCTCCAGTCATTGTCGGAGTTGAGTCTCACATGCAAAAAGCACGAACATACTGAAGCAAATGTCACTTCATTTCGGAATTCGTCCTCCAAAAGTACTTCCCTTCTGGAACCAGATTTGGCCTTTATTAAACCTCCCCCCTAGCTCATATAAATTCCATCGAGGACAATCCACGAAGGTGTTGGAATTGTAATAGTGTCGAGCACCTATATTTAGCTTGTACTGAAGATCGTAGAGTATTTTGTTTTGGATGTGGTCGGAAGAACACTGTTATCACGAAATGTCCGACATGTGCAAAAAACGGGAGACGCGTTTCGGCACCGTCAGCCACCGGAACAAGTCGCGCCCCCGTGCTGACCGAATAGAGTGGCCCAATTGGCTTAATGCAGTAGCTAACTTTGTAAAACAACCCAATGTGTCGCCCATTCTTCATCCGAAGGGCTCTGATAATCGTCCTTTTGTTACTGTGTATTTTGGCAATACACCTGTTACGGCTCTGGTAGATTCTGGGGCCAGTGTCTCGGTTCTTGGACAGCGTGGCATGCGTCTGCTAAAGTCGTTTAAACGTTCTCTTGTAACCGGGGCGGTTAGTGAGATCTCCACTGCTGACGGTACATCGCAACCCGTCCTCGGCAGTATAACAGTGCCTTTAACCCTTAACGGCTCCACAAAGAACAATACTCTACTAGTTGTGCCCTTAGTGCGGCATTTGTTAATACTGGGAGTAGATCTTTGTCGGCAGTTTGGGGTAACCCTTAATTTTGAGTCTAATTCGTGGACTTCCGGTGGGGAGGTTGCCACCCTGTCCGGTTTAGCGGGGTGTGAGGATCTTTCTCCCTCACAGACGGAAGCTTTAAAGCGCGTCGTAGTAGAATTCGAAAAGTTGGGTTCTGTCGGCTTGGGAAAAACACAGCTAGTCGAACATATCATTGACACAGGGGATGCACTTCCAATAAAACAACGACAATATCCTCTCTCTCCTCCCATGATGGAGCACCTCCATGCCGAGCTTGGGTCGTCCAAAAGTTGACCAGTCCGTGGTGTTCGCCGCTGCTGCTTGTCAAGAAATCTTCTGGCGAGTTTAGGCTGTGTTTCGACGGGCGGCGCCTAAACTCTGTGACCAAAAAGGACGCCTACCTCCTCCCCCGAGTCCACACTATTTTGAGTAAGCTTCGTGATGCGAAATATCTTTCGTCTATTGATCTCAAAAGTGCCTTTTGGCAAGTGCCCTTAGAAAAGTCTTCATGTGCTAAGACCGCCTTCGCTATCCCGGGACGAGGTCTTTATGAATTCACCCGGACCGCATTTGGTTTGTGTAACGCTCCCCAAACCCTTCAACGGTTGATGGACCAGATCTTAGGGCCTGAGTTGGAACCGAAGGTTTTTGTTTATTTGGACGATTGTATTATTGTCACCCCCACCTTCGAGGAACATTTGAGTACCCTGTATGAGGTCCTTAATCGTCTTAAGAACGCCGGTTTAACTGTAAACGCTGAAAAGTGCGAATTTTGCCGCCCCTCTTTAAAATATTTAGGTTTTTTGGTAGATCGAGAAGGGCTTAGGACTGATCCTGATAAGATTAGCGCAATAGTCGATTATCCTCGTCCTACTACGGTCACGGAAGTAAAACGTTTTATGGGAGTACTCGGTTGGTATCGGCGTTTTGTACCGAATTTTGCTTCTATTGCAGCCCCTATTAACGATTTAACTAAAGGTAAAAAGAAAAAGGCCCCTATATCGTGGTCTTCCGCCGCTGAAAAGTCCTTTTTGCAACTTAAACACGCTCTGTCAACTGCCCCGGTCCTTGCGAGCCTTTTAAGATTTACACGGATGCTTCCAATTATGGGGTGGGGGCCGTACTCACACAGGTTGGCAAAGATGAGGCGGAACACCCGGTCGCTTATGTTAGCCGAACTTTGAATAAAGCTAAGCGAAATTATTCCGTTACCGAGCGAGAGTGTCTGGGGGTAGTATTTGCCATTGATCAATTTAGGCGGTATTTAGAAGGCATTTCCTTTACAGTTATTACTGACCATTATTCTTTACTGTGATTAATGCGAATGTCAGACCCCACGGGAAAATTAGCTCGCTGGGCCGTAAAGTTGCAGCAATTTGATTTCGTAATAGAACACCGTCTCGGAAAAATCAATGACGTGCCCGATGCAGTCCCGCGCCCCTCAGGAAATAGCTGCCCTCGATACCGCGTCTT
This sequence comes from Harpalus rubripes, assembly GCA_963082715.1. Classification (NCBI taxonomy): domain Eukaryota; kingdom Metazoa; phylum Arthropoda; class Insecta; order Coleoptera; family Carabidae; genus Harpalus; species Harpalus rubripes. The sequence goes on along the minus strand of OY720448.1, from coordinate 41,232,719 downwards.
GGAGTGATTGCAAAGATAAATGGTACCAAGAACTTAGACAAAAAATTTTGTCCACCCCCCCTCTCTACCCTGATTGGAGAGTAGAAAACAACCTGGTATATAAGTTAGTTTCGCTTCCCTATGATCCCCCAGAAAATCTTTCGCCGTGGAAGCTTTTAGTCCCACGTGAAAGTAGAAAATCGGTCCTCCATGAGTGTCATGATGATCCTACGGCCGCTCATTTGGGGGTGTTCAAAACCTATAATCGCGTGCTCGAAAACTATTATTGGCCCTGGATGCGTGCATCCATTAGTTACTATGTACGCCACTGCAAAGTGTGCCTAGCACAAAAAGTTCCCCAACTTCGACCCCCGGGTTTAATGGGAAAGGAAAAACTCATAAGGTTTCCCTGGCAGGCTATTTCGATAGATTTGATGGGCCCCCTACCACCGTCGTCAAGCGGACACCAGTATATTTTTGCCGTGTCGGACTGGTTCACGAAATTCCCTCTGTTGTTTCCTCTTAGGAAACCCACAGCGCCAAAAATTTGTCAGCTGCTAGAGGACAACGTTTTCCTGTTATTCGGTGTACCCCAGATCATTTTTTTAGATAACGGTACTCAATTTACGGGCGATAAGTTTGCTAACCTCATGAAGCAATATTCTATCCCAAAAGTCTGGTACAACGCCAAATTTCATCCCCAAGTAAATTTTGTTGAGAGGACAAACCGTACTGTCAAAACCGCTATTCGTTCGTATTTAAGAGACAATCATCGTAAGTGGGATGAAAATCTTCCGGCCATCGCCCAGGCTATTCGTACCTCCGTACACGAAGTCACCGGATTTAGCCCCGCATTCTTGAACTTCGGCCGTCACGTACCAATTTCAGGAAATTTTTACCACCCCTTACCAGAAAACGTCTGTTCCGACAATCGTATTGACTACGCTAACACCCTATCGCCCCTTGCGGATCTCTTCAAGGCTGTACAGTCTCGTATTCATGAAGCATGCAAACGAAATGCCCGCTATTACAACCTCCGGCGACGCCCGTTGGAATTTTTCGAAGGAGATAAAGTTTGGAAAAGAAATTATGTTCTCTCGGCCGGTGCGCGTCACTTTTCCTCCAAACTCGCGCCGCGTTTCATTGAGTGTACTGTCCTTAAAAAATTGTCTAAAACTTCTTATCGGTTAAGCGATGGGGAAGGCAATGACCTCGGCGTCTGGCACATATCCCCGGACGACGCGGAGCACCCTTCTCTGGTTGAGGACGACGACGTTGACTCGACAAGTTAAAAAAATTTCTTTTGTTTGTGGTATAACAAAAAAATTTTCGGGACGAAGGGGGTCGTGTGACAAAACTGTTGTTTGTCACTTGCAAACATTCAGTAAACTTTCATGTCATTATAAAGTCAAATATAAATCTGACGGTTCTTTAGTACGCAGCTGTCCGAGGGAGGCGCGCCTGCTGATTCCCAAAACCTCGTTCTGAAATTTTATTTATATTTGTTTGGATTCGAATTTGGTACCTAGTGATATAAGATTAAACTATGCGGGCACTCTGTACAAAATAGTCTTATTTTAAATTTATAACATTTACAGGGGCCAGGGGTTGACATTTTTGCCGCGAGAGGCGCGGAGTTGGACTGGCGAGAGGAGTTTTTGCGAGTTAGTTTTTTTTGGCTGGCGACTCTCGATCTGGTGATATATCTCAAGGTCTGGGTGTTGTAATTTGAGTTTAAAGTTCCGAATATTGTTTGAATTTAAGCTACTGAAGCCGTAGTTTTGTCTTGTGGTGAGTTTTAGACCTTTTTTCTTGCTTTTATTTAAATTTGTAGTAAAGTTTTGGCCGTGAGGTCAAAGGTCAGTTCTACCACATGTGAATAAAATTTGTGAGCTATGCTTCAGTTCTTTTAACAGCTTTTCGATTCATGTTTGTAGTAGTTTCTGCACTCTTTGTATGTTCTAAATTACTGGGTATTGTTTATTTAAAGTGCACTTTTAGTTTTCCAACTTTGAGAGATGGCACGTACGTCGAAGTCCTCCAGTTTGGCCTGGTCACGACGACCATAATTAAATTTTTATTTGAGTTCTAGTATAAATTTCGGCTAGGGTTTTTTTTGCATCAAAATTCACCTAATTTTATTCTTGGTCAGTAAATTAGTTTCTTTTTGTGTGTCAAAATTTTTATAAATTTTTTGAGGTTTTACCACGTGAGTAATTCAGTTTATTATTTTCCGAGGTCGTTTACCTTCGACTTCCAGTCCCCCGGAGCTCGGCTCCTTCAATTTTGTTTTCTTTCCTTTTAAGTAGTTCAGTTTAAATTTTAGCAAGTTCCGTTACCTTGGAACTTCCGGTTATTTCCGGTGCCCGAGGGCACCTTCAAAGTTTTGCTGTAGCCTTTTTGTATAGTCATTCTGCGTAACGGGTTCCTCGAGAATTCATCCTTCCAGTTCCTTTTCCCAGTGTGGGTGTGAATGTGCGGACTGGGGATTTTTTTGTGACTAGACTCCGGTTCGGACGAGTTCCGCTTGCGTACCAGTTGATTTCGGATTCAAAATTTTTTGTATTGCGTAACGTTTAGTTTTTTGGGTTTAAGGATTTTTTTGTAAAAATTTTCGTCCCTCTTTCAGACCTGGAATTAGTTATTTTTTTGGTAACTTACCAGAGCTGAATTGTTGGGATTAAATTTTGGGGTATAAAATTTTTGGTGATGCTCGGAAATTTTTTTTTAGGTCCCCGTTTTCTTTTTCCTTAGTCCTGTTTACTGCAGTTTCCCTAGTTAAGAACGTTTGTAAATCTTTGTATTGTTTCTAGTAGTTGTGTAAAAGCAGAGTTCAACGAAATTTTTTTTTCTACTTTTTGGGTATCCGCTGAGCCTAGTACTTAAAATTGTAATGCACCCAGGCCCTTCAGGCCCGCTGTAAACTGCTGAGGCAGTATTGCTGTTCATTTATCTTTACAGGAAAATTAGGAGTGACCTGTGGGCCTGGGACTCGCTGCTCGGCCGAATTCTGGCCTCTGGCAGGGACCTGCAGTTCCAGCTAGTCGGAGAAGTTTACGAGCAGCTAGGAAACCGACGGCAAGCAGAAGATTCAGGGGCCTGCCACCAAATAAGTACCAGGCCGTTTATTTTGCTGTCAGAACGGACGAGTAACCGTCGGAAAAACACCGTCTTTACACTGGTGAGCCGTCGGGCGTACCTAAAGTCCTGCCATTGGGCACGAAGCCGATACGAAGCTCCGAGAGCCTACGCCGTCACTCTTGGCCAAGGCAGAATTCCCCGAGCGGCGGATACCAGGCCCCGAGGCACAAAAAAGACCATCCTTAGATAGCTTAGGACTCTGCGGTGCCATTAGTAGCTCAAAACTTGTAAGTAATTTATTTTTGTCATTGTAATAAACCCTGCTTCAAATCTTATTTTTCTATTGCTTCGCTGGAGCGCCCTACTCCAGCTCCTCCCCTTTCTAGGGCTGGCGCCTGGAGGAACCACCGAGGCCATACCAAGTTTAAACTTCTCTTTCGTTGATTTTTTTCTTGTCATTTTTTTTTGGACTTTTAAAGTCGGGCGTAGATCTGGCCTCGTTGGGTTCTTCCGAACCCACTCCCGTAGCTCCCGTTACATTTCAGAGCTGCCGTAAATTTTGTTTGACAGAAGGTAGGTACAGTCTTCTTCAATTTTGTCACAATGCATTGAATGTAATTTAGTAAGCGGCTCTTTTGAAAACAATGAACATGTTCATATTATTCATGAATTTTTTCCAAATGCGCAGCCTGGTGAGAAAATAGTTGAAACACCGAAAAATATTATTTATTTACCTATAAATACAAGAATAATAAGTTCCATAACAGTTAAAATACTTGACCAGGATGAAGAACTTGTCAATTTTAGAGGAGAAGTCATTACTTTAAGACTGCATTTAAAAAAAGAGAAAAATGGTGATAAGGTATAACTCTAACAGGAATATCATTAGTGGTCTACCATATATTAAATCGCAAAGTATGATAAGGCAGGCCAGTTTACCGAAAGCTATCAAGCAGTTAACACCCGAAAACTTTAAATATCTATTATCAATTAGTGATTATTTAAAGTCTTTGGGGTACCGTATAAATAATAAAAATTGAGTATCAAAAGAAAACTAAAGATAAAAAAGAAGACATCAATTTACTGTATCAGTAATTATCTAGATAAGAATAAAATTTAATTCTGTCTTAAAGTGTAGTAGTAATATAATTTGCATTCGTAAAGTAAAATGAGTGCAAATATCTTAAATGTTAGTGAACGCGCATTGTTTGATAATTCAATTGTTAATGCTGAAAAGCATACACACCAACCATACGCATCTACTACATTAAACAACAATGATGAAATTCGAATTCCAATCCAACAGCAAGATGTTTATACATTACCTTGGAATAGTCTGTTGTATATTGAGGGTGACTTATTAAAAAAAAAATAATACTGTTCCTACATCAGCTAAACTAATAAATAATGGAATATCTTTTCTGTTTGATGAGATTCGGTATGAAATTGGTGGAGTTATTATAGATCGTGTTCGGAACCCGGGTATCACTTCAACAATAAAAAGCTACGTTTCATACAACACAAATGAAAGTTTACGTCTGCAGAATGCAGGATGGTCACCGCTGGAGGATATTTCCGGTAAACTTGTACATGCGTCGAATGGACATTTTAATGTTTACATCCCGCTGCGCATGTTATTGGGCTTTGCAGAAGATTTTCGGAAGATTATACTAAATTTACGTCAAGAGTTAGTCCTTATTCGTAGTAATACTGACATAAATGCTATCTACAACGAAACGGAAACTGAAGAAATTAAAGTTAATTTAACAAAAGTTTTGTGGAAAATGCCACATATCGCGGTGGCTGACGCAGAACGTCTTATGCTAATGAAATATATTGAAAAAAGCGCAGAACTTGAGATAGCTTTCAGAAGTTGGGAGTTGCATGAGTGCCCCCTATTACAACAATCTCGTCAACATACTTGGGTTGTAAAAACCGCTACACAACTAGAAAAACCACGTTTTGTAATTGTTGGTGTTCAAACAAAGAAAAAGAACAAAAACAAAACACGCATGAGTTATTTTGATCACTGTAAATTAACAAACATGAAATTATACTTAAATTCTGAAACATATCCCTATGATAATTTAAATTTAAATTTTGATAATAATCAGTTTGCTATACTATACGAAATGTATGCGCAATTCCAGCAATCATACTACGAAAAGGAAAATGAACCTGTACTGACTCCAGATAAGTTTAAAACAATTGCACCTTTTGTTGTCATCGATTGCTCTCATCAAAATGAGACACTAAAATCGGGAGCTGTAGATATTCGTCTTGAGTTTGAAACAAGTGAAAATATCCCCGAAGAAACTACCGCTTACTGTCTAATTTTGCATGATAGAATTGTTAGATATAATCCATTAACTAGTGCTGTACGTACAATATAATAATTTAAGCATTATAATGTAAAATAATATAATACAATAAATTTTTATAAATACATATATTAATATTTTTTTATTTTCTGATACCCAAACCATTAATAAAAATATAATTTGCTATCTTTTAGGTTACAATGTTTAAAGTATGTGAATAGTCTAGCCTCAAGCCTGGAATAGCCTAACCATTACAGCCTCCCGCTGTAAAAATATAATTTGTTATTTTATACACTCACCTTAATTTTCTAACATATATTTTTTTTTTTTGAAATATATTATTAACTTGTGTATATTTAATAAATACCATAGTATGTTTGTAAAAATTCATTATGTATGTACGTTACATATGATCTGAAAAATATAAAATTAATTTCTATATATTTATTATTTAATAAAATCATACACTGGACTTCGAAAATAATTTTTTAATCTTCTAGAATACCATTTTAATTTTTTATGATATATATATCCTGAATCCCAGTTTTGTTTAACTGTCCAATTACGAATATAATGTGGACAATGTTTAGTATAACAATGTAATCTGCCAGGTTGGTTCAATGTTGGTGCTGTGATGATCCAACGTGATTTTTCATTGCATCCAGGACAATTAGTTGGTAGCCCAGCACAATTTGGAGTAATGCAATAATTACAAACATGCACTAAAATATATATATATATATATATATATATATATATATATATATATATATATATATATATATATATATATTCATGTATTTTTTTATACTTGCTGTGTGTAGAAACTTTGATATTTTCTGCGCGCGTATGTACAAAGCCCAGGTTGAAACCTTTGTGTTATAAACGCATATGTGCACAAGGTGAGCTTATTTATTTTTGAAATATGGTATCTATTTTTAATCATAATAGCTAGAAATATAAAAACAGTCTAATAGTTACAATTAAAGTAACCAATTTAAGTAAACAAAGAAATATGTTTTTTATCATAATAGCAAGCGATATCAAAAAATAAAAACGCACGTGTATCTATATTTTTAATCATAATAGCTAGAAATATAAGAAAGTCTAATAGTTGCAATTAAAGTAATCAATTTAAGTAAACAAATAAATGTTTTTATCATATGGCAAGCGATATCAAGAAAGAAATAATAATAATTATTAGTATTATATTTTAATTGTCAAATAACTACACTATTTCTGTGAGGTAAATTATATATAAACTGTAGCGCTCATCTAGCAAACTATACAAGTAGCAAAATTATATAGTGTACATCATGGATCATCAGCAAAAGAAAATTGAAAACCTGCTAAACGCAGTATATTATTTGACTGAGTCCATAGAAAAAGTGGCAAACGAACTGAATGAATTATTGGACATCCAAATAGCGATCTTAGCTACCATTAAAAATTTAACTGCGGAAGAAAAAGAAGAAGAAAAAGAAGAAGAAGAAAAAGAAGAAGAAGTTCCATCACCATCAGTATCATATATGATGGATGATGGAACCGAGTGGTTTATCGACGATGATGTTGTGGATAATCAATACAGTGATTATCCACAAATATTGGATCTTCCTGCTGTGGTGGAAGATGATAGTGTATTTATGCAAAAAGAAGATGAAGAAAAACAATAAATAGCATAAATATAAGATCACCTTGCCGCCGGTACCCGTTTTCCCAAAATCAAGTAGCAGCCACCGCCCCTTCATTACTTGGGTAAATATTTCGAAATTTGTGATTTATACAATGATATTCATGCAACAAGAAATGAAATCAAAAACTGTATCAACTCCTTTCAGCCAGTTGTCATTTCTTCACTATACATAAGAAAAACAACCCTCCCATTCATCTATATACTCAAAGTAAAAAAAGAAAACAGTATGGGTAATAAATTATTTTATTAAAAAATATATTTTAAATTTTACTTTATTACATTGAAATTATTATTATAACCCCATGGTAATTAAAGTATATTGTTTTTCTTTTCATTTCAATTATTAAAATATCATTGTCAATTATAGTACAACTGTGAAAATTTGGTTGTGAAATATAGAATTTTGCTCCATAACGACCACCCCATTTTGTAACTAGTTTAACATGTTTGTGTTTTCGAACATTTTTCCATTGTTTTTCCGAAAACAGCGTTATTCATAAGTTTGTAGAAATTTTTTTTAAAATCATTATTTGAAATTTTGCGTAATTCTGTATTTAAATCAATATACTTTTTTAACCAAGCACTTTGTTTAAATTTTAATACTCGATGAATTTTTTTAATTTTTAACCCTAAATATAAACATTGTTTTAAATTTCGATAATGAATTATATATTTATTCAAAAAATTATGTTCGACTGTGTTGGGGATGGAATAATTAAAGTTTCGGACTGGCAGTCAATATTACAATTTATTCACGCCGACGTTTCGACTATACAATAGTCTTCTTCAGGGCTAGAATGGTCCAGTTGAAGGAAAAAACACACGTGTGGATAAGCGTAGATACAATCAAGTCGGACATTTAAAAAAATAAATAAATAAATAGTCAAAAAACACAGATCACAGAGTGAAAATCGTCAAATAATAAAAAATTGTCCAAGATGACTACAATAAACTAAGCTGAAAATAAGAAAAAATATTTTAAAATGGTCTTAAAATGGTTTTTTTTTCTTATATTCAGCTTAGTTTATTGTAGTCATCTTGGACAATTTTTTATTATTTGACGATTTTCACTCTGTGATCTGTGTTTTTTGACTATTTATTTATTTATTTTTTTAAATGTCCGACTTGATTGTATCTACGCTTATCCACACGTGTGTTTTTTCCTTCAACTGGACCATTCTAGCCCTGAAGAAGACTATTGTATAGTCGAAACGTCGGCGTGAATAAATTGTAATACTGACTGCCAGTCCGAAACTTTATTTATATATTTATGTTTTGGATACAAATTTGGAACTAATTTAGAATACTTCGATATAGGCGGTATAAAATGTTCCGGGCAAAGAGGTAAATCCTTATGTTTTTCATGTAATTCTAATGGATATTCCAAGTCTACTTCAAATATAAAACCTGTTTCAGACTCATCGCTAATATTTATTAAATCAATATTACAAATTTCAATATCATTAACCCATTCAAACCCACCATATGGTAAGTATTGACTCATAGCAGCACCATATAAATTATTAATATCAAAATACATTAAATAAGAATTTGGTAAATTTGAATCATACTCTTCATTCATATATTTGTTATTTGCCTTGGCATATCTGTTAGAACACTGTGAAACACCGCCACGTATTCCCTTTTCAATAAATAAAATTTTGTCAATGTCAGTTAAGAGCTCAAGTTCAACAGAACTACATTTTAACATTGCATCGAATGCAAGACCTGGAGCTGTAAAATAATGTAACGCATCAAGTTTATATGACTGCATGCAACTGTCACGAAAATTTTCAAATATATCAACTAATAACAATACATCAGTCTTTAAATACAAATCTGAATACTCTCCTACAGACTTTATTTTAAAATAGTTCCACACAGTTTGAGCATGATTGAAGTCATTATCACAAACACTTTCATTTTTCATTACACTATAAAATTGGTCTTGAGTTGGCAGCTTTTCTTCATCAAGTTTTTCCCAACAGTCCAAATATTCATAGGGAAAAACTCCTTTTCTAGTTAATAACTGAAATTCTTCTTCGCTGTTACAATGGTTTCTGATAGTTTTCTTCTCAAAATCTTGAAGATACGTTGCCAGTTTATCTATACTACTAGCCATAAATCGAAACGAATCAATAAATCGATAATTTATTTTGGTGTCTTTTACATATTTTGTGAACGAAATATATCGCTCTTTGTTTATTGGAAGCAAATTAAGTGTTCCTGGAAATCCCTTTGCAATATTTTTTATAATAAAGTGTGCATCGTAACCGCTTAAATTATGAAAAACAACTGGAATAGTATAATTTTTTTATAATTTAAATTGCAAGACTGATGTGCAGCCCCTCTGTATTTGGATGTAAAGTGGCAGTGGTCACGTGTTTTAATATCATTTGCATTAAATGATTTTTGACAAATATGACATATTGTTGTTTTACTAAATTCAAATTCTTCTTCTGGTGTTAACTTCATAGGTTGAATATTTTGAATTATGTTATTAATATTAACAGCCATTGTGTGTAACTCATTAACAAACCAATCTTGACAGTTTTTTCCACGATACAGGTTAAATTTTGATAAAGAATCATCGTAAGAACATTTTAAATAATATGCAATACTAAAAGGCGTATGTTTATATATAATTTTAGTATTCTTATTCTTATCATTTTCTTTTTCCTCTTTTTTTAAAATTGATTCCAAATCAGCGTAAATTGTAAATGGTACCTTTTCCTGATACCGATAATTTTTGAATTTTAAAATTTTATTTTCTTCAGTTGATATTTCAATGCGGCATTTGTTCATTTGCTGGCAATATGTATGTTTAGTTAGTAAAAATTCTGTAGTAAAATAATTCAAGCATCTATCGCAGAGCCACTTTTTATCTTTATGAGCTGATAATTGTTTACTTAATAAACGTGATAAATTTTTTATCCACATAAAATGGTAGCTAGTATTTGATCGTATTTTTTTATCATATTAATATTATCTATTTCAATATGCTCATTATTATCTATTTCCATTAGATACTCATCCTTAAAACCATCTCCGTTTTCTATATTATCATCCTCCTCGTTGGAATTCATCATAAGTAAGTGAATAGTTTTCTCAAAATTTTTCTCACTTAATAGTCCAGTACGTGGGGGTTTTTTGAATGCAAAAGGTGGGGTAGTAGCGATTTTTTAGTATGTTGTTCAGCTTGGGGCCCTAATGAAAAATCCAAGTTTTCGACCTTGAGGCGCATGCGCTCGAGCCGCCATCTTGGATTTTAGGTACAAAAAGTTGTTTTTTTGATAATAACTCAAAAACGGTGACTTTCACAACAAAAGATGTTCTATACAAAGTTAAAGAGGACAAAATTTCCTACATTCTCTGTAGAACTTTTTTTTTGTAGCACACATATGTTAGGAGTTACAGCTCCGTGAAGTTGCACTATTTGAAAAAAAAAAGGAAACTTCATTTTGGTTGAGTTTTATTTTATTATTTTTATTATATATCATTATTGAATTCTTTTTATTATTTCCCGTCCCCAGTCATCATCCCGTTCTTCAGCTGCTTTTAAAATTGTAGTTTTCACTCCCAATTGTTGCACCATACAAACGAAATCTCGATGAGATGAGTGATGTCCTCTTTTTTTTGTTTATTTAAAAAGTCCGGTGTAATTTCTTCAGTACAGAGAAAACACTGTTCTTTAAAATTAAAAGTCGGTATACTAGATCTGCGGGATGTAGACGTTACTTGAGGTTTGTTATCTTTTTTACGACAAAACGCGGTGATCAGTTTTTCATTAATATATTTTTTTATTTCAATATGATTTGCATTTGTTCAAATTATTTATTTTTGTTGTCAACAGCCAAATAACAAAATATAATACTTTTTTTTCAAATAGTGCAAATTCACGGAGCTGTAACTCCTAACATACTCGTATGTGTGCAACAAAAAAAATTCAACAAAGAATGTAGGAAATTTTGTCCTCTATAACTTTGTATAGAACATCTTTTGTCGCGAAAGCCACTGTTTTTGAGTTATTATCAAAAAACCAAATTTTTGTACCTAAAATCCAAGATGGCGGCTCGAGCGCTTGCGCCTCGAGGTCGAAAACTTGGATTTTTCATTAGGGCCCCAAGCCTAACAACATACTAAAAAATCGCTACTACACCACCTTTTGCATTCAAACACCCCTTTTTGATACCCACGTACTGGACATAAACAGGAACGACTAGAATTTTTTTACCACTTTTCTCTAAAGTATATACATTGATAGATAAACTATTCATTTCTTCAAATTTTGGTATGTCTTTAACTTTAATTTGAAAATTAATTCCATCATACTTTAGTACTTTACTAAAATGTGGATATGAACTAACTAGATCTGAATTCTTAGCAGCTGGATAGAGTGCAGACGTCACAGCCCAGAGAAAGCAAAAATCATCGTTGTTCTTTATGTTTACTATTGCTTTTTTTCTTTTAATTTCTTCTGGCAGCTCAATATAGGTTCCTCCTGTTATTGGTGTGTACTTGTTAATGTTTACTTTTAAGTGCATAATTTCATGTAAAGCCCAACCCGAGTCCCGCTCTTGAAATTCTTCTAATTTGCGTAATATGTTGTTCTAAACGTTTTCTTTGTACCAGGTATTTAAATAGGTTGCATTCGTTATTTGTTTATTACTGGTGTTGAATGTTTTAATTTCTAAAACACCAGTGTGCGGCATTATGAATTCCGCGCTGAACACAACATTTACTTTTATTATATAGATGTTTTTAAAGCGGTATTAATTTTATTTTTAAAAATTCGTTTCCTTTTTTTAAAAAATAACATAGGATCTTTAAATGATTTATTTATAATTACGCCTGTTTGTATTCGACATTCAAAAATAGATTTTATATCTTGCCAAATAAGCTTCTGTTGTTCTTGTTGTTTCCTTGTGCTTACTTCTGATCCTGCTACTAATTGACTATGTTTAATTTTTTTTAATTTCTCCCGAAAAAATTTTAATATTGATAAATTAGCTTCAAGTTTAAATAAATTTTCGGTTTTATTGGAACACGCACTTTGGTTTCTAATACAATTTGATATTATTAAAATAAATTTATTTACATGTTTTCGCCACCTTTCAGCTTCATCCAATGTTTTAATTAAATCAAAAGCTGATTTTATATTTATAATAACACTATCACTTGACGAGCTCACGGTTTCGTTGTTCATTTTGCTTGCAAATACTCTTTGCAACTAAATTGCTAAGTTAAAACTTTTGTCTTATCAGCGCGCGTATGTACAAGACTAAAAAGAAATAATTATTATTATTATTATTATTATTATTATTATTATTATTATTATTATTATTATTATTAAGTATTATATTTTATTTATCCGATAGTTAGACTATGTATGTCCAATTATTTTAATTGTCGAATAATTACACTATTGTTACACTCTAAAAAGAAATAATTATTATCATTAAGGTTTATATTTTAATTATCCGATAGTTAGACTATGTATGTATCATTATTTTAATTGTCAAATACTTGCACTATCGTTACGCGCTCAGTTCGTATTGAACATATATTCACATTAGTTTGAAATAACATACAGCTGTACTGAAAAATGTAAAAAATTATTAACTGTACACCCAAGACTGTGTACTAGTGTGGAAAAAATGGTGAGTAAAGAAAATTGTAATATGTCATTACAAAGAAATTCTTAATACGTAATATATGTTTTAAGGCTGATTATTCAGATATGCTACACCCAGTTCTGCAATATAATGTTGAATCAACTGAAAATTGGAATGATTGTCAGCCTGACGTCATCGTAAACAAGTTCTAACAAGATTTTTGCTGACGTCAACGTAAACTGGGTATCAAGCAGGAGGAAAATTTCCGCTTACAAAAAATTGTATACAGTGTAATAATATAATTATAATGAATTTATAAATATTATTTGTTTTTTTAATATTATTTAATAAATAAAATTTATATCAACTAATTTATACTTTTAAGGCTGATAATTTGACCAAGATTAATGGGGTTCGGATCGGGGTTCGGATCGCAATTTGGGATTCGAGCGAGGCGGGGTACGGATCGGAATTTGAGGTTCGAGTGAGGCTCATGAGGTTCGGATCGCAATTTGGGGTTCGGGTTGCATTTTAGGGTTCGAGTGTGTTGCAGGTTGCTATGCTCCAAAAATCGTGGTGGGGTTCGGGCGGGTTCATGGGGTTCGGGTTGCATTTTGGGGTTCGAAGAAACGGGTGAACATAACCTCACTAGCTAGAAACCCCACTGTTTACCTACTTGTGTATTTTGTCTTATTGTAGCCTAGATAACCAAGTGCCATCGAAACTACAGGATGAATATGTTTCCAAAGTGTACATACAAAATCGTCGTTTCAGACAGTGAAACGTTCAAATCTGATGTAAAAACTTTTTCTCAAAACATGTCTCCAAATCACTTGCAAACGCGTTTTCTAAGCGAATTACGTGTTTTTAAAGTGTTTTGCAGTAACTTCTATATTTCAAATCGGCACTCTAGCTGCGCTGGCGAGTGCACCACGGAGTGTCTCCAAAAGCTTGTCTTCACTAAAAATCAGTGTATTTTCTCATATTGTAGCGTAAATAACCAAGTGCCATCGAAACTACAGGATGAATATGTTTCTAAAGTGTACATACAAAATCGTCGTTTCAGACCGTGAAACGCTCAAATATGATGTAAAATCTGATTGTCAAAACATGTCTCCGAATCACTTGAAAATGCGTTTTCAAAGCAAATTACGTGTTTTTAGGGTGTTTTGCAGTAACTTCTATAGATCAAATCGGCACTCTAGTTGCGCTGGCGAGTGCACCACGGAGTGACTCCAAAAGCTTGTATTCACTAAAAATCTGTGTAGTTTGTCGTATTGTAGCCTAAATAACCAAGTACCATCGAAACTACAGGATGAATATATTTCCGAAGTGTACATACAAAATCGTCGTTTCAGACCTTGAAACGTTCAAATCTGATGTAAAAACTGTTTCTCAAAACATGTCTCTAAATCACATGAAAACGTGTTTTCTAAGCGAATAACGTGTTTTTAGAGTGATTTGCAGTAACTTCTGTAGTTCAAATCGGCAGTCTAGATGCGCTGGCGAGTGCAACACGGCGTGTCTCCAAAAGCTCGTATTCACTAAAAATCAGCGTATTTTGTCATATTGTAGCGTAAATAACCAAGTGCCATCGAAACTGCAGAATGAATATGTTTCTAAAGTGTACATACAAAATCGTCGTTTCAGACCGTGAAACGCTCAAATATGATGTAAAAACTGAATCACAAAACATGTCTCCAAATAGCTTGAAAATGCGTTTTCTAAGCGAATTACGTGTTTTTAGGGTGTTTTGCAGTAACTTCTATAGTTCAAATCGGCACTCTAGCTCCGCTAGCGAATGCACCACGGAGTGACTCCAAAAGCTTGTATTCACTAAAAATCAGTGTATTTTGTCATATTGTAGCGTAAGTAACCAAGTGCCATCGAAAGTACAGGATGAATATTACTAAAGTGTGCATTTTCTAAGCGAATTACGTGTTTTAGAGTGATTTGCAGTAACTTCTGTAGTTCAAATCGGCACTCTAGCTGCGCTGGCGGGTGCATTACGGAGTGCCTCCAAAAGCTTGTATTCACTAAAAATCTGTGTATTTTGTCTTATTGTAGCGTAAATAACCAAGTGCCATCGAAACTACAGGATGAATATGTTTCTAAGGTGTACATACAAAATCGTCGTTTCAGACCGTGAAACGCTCAATTATGGTGAAAAAACTGATTCTCAAAACATGTCTCCAAATCACTTGAAAATGCGTTTTCTAAGCGAATTACGTGTTTTTAAGGTGTTTTGCAATAACTTTTATAGTTCCAATCGGCACTCTAGCTGCGCTGGCGAGTGCACCACGGAGTGTCTCCAAAAGCTTGTAATCACTAAAAATCTAAGTATTTTGTCTTATTGTAGCCTAAATAACGAAGTGCCATCGAAACTACAGGTAGAATATGTTTCCAAAGTGTACATACAAAATCGTCGTTTCAGACCATGAAACCTTCAAATATGATGTAAAAACTGATTCTCAAAACATGTCTCTAAATCACTTGAAAACGCGTATTCTAAGCGAATTACGTGTTTTTAGAGTGTTTTGCAGTAACTTCTATAGTTCAAATCGGCACTCTATGTGCGCTGGCGAGTGCACCACGGAGTGCCTCCAAAAGCTTGTATTCACTAAAAATCTATGTATTTTGTCTTTTTGTAGCCTAAATAACGAAGTGCCATCGAAACTACAGGTAGAATATGTTTCCAAAGTGAACATACAAAATCGTCGTTTCAGACCGTGAAACGCTTAAATATGATGTAAAAACTGTATCTCAAAACAGGTCTCCAAATCACTTGAAAACGCATTTTCTAAGCGAATTACGTGTTTTGAGAGTGCTTTGCAGTATCTTCTATAGTTCAAATCGGCACTCTGGCTGCGCTGGCGAGTGCACCACGGAGTGCCTCCAAACGCTTGTATTCACTAAAAATCTGTGTATTTTGTCTTATTGTAGCCTAAATAACTAAGTGCCATCGAAACTACAGGATGAACATGTTTCCAAAGTGTACATACAAAATCGTCGTTTCAGACCGTGAAACGTTCAAATCTGATGTAAAAACTGTTTCTCAAAACATGTCTCCAAATCACTTGAAAACGCGTTTTCTAAGCGAATTACGCGTCTTTAGAGTGTTTTGCAGTAACTTCTATAGTTCAAATCGGCACTCTAGCTGCGCTGGCGAGAGCACCACGGAGTGTCTCCAAAAGCTTGTAATCACTAAAAATCTGTGTATTTTGTCATATTGTAGCGTAAATAACCAAGTGCCAACGAAACAACAAGATGAATATGTTTCCAAAGTGTACATACAAAATTGTCGTTTCAGACCGTGAAACGCTCAAATATGATGTAAAAACTGATTCTCAAAACATGTCTCCAAATAACTTGAAAATGCGTTTTCTAAGCGAATTACGTGTTTTTAGGGTGTTATGCAGTAACTTCTATAGTTCAAATCGGCACTTTAGCTGCGCTGGCGAGTGCACCACCGAGTGACTCCAAAAGCTTGTCTTCACTAAAAATCAGTGTATTTTGTCGTATTGTAGCCTAAATAACAAAGTGCCATAGAAACTACAGGTAGAATATGTTTCCAAAGTCTACTACAAAATCGTCGTATCAGACCGTGAATCGCTCAAAAATGATGTAAAAACTGTTTCTCAAAACATGTCTCCAAATCACTTTAAAATGCGTTTTCTAAACGAACTACGTGTTTATAAGGTGTTTTGCAGTAACTTCTATAGTTCAAAACGGCACTCTAGCTGCGCTGGCGAGTGCACCACGGAGAGCCTCCAAAAGGATGTATTCACTAAAAAACAGTGTATATTGTCTTATTGTACCCTAAATAACCAAGTGCCATCGAAACTACAAGATGAATATGTTTCCAAAGTGTACATACAAAATCGTCGTTTCAGACCGTGAAACGTTCAAATCTGATGTAAAAACTGTTTCTCAAAACATGTCTCCACATCATTTAAAAACGCGTTTTCTAAGCGAATTACGTGTATTTAGGGTGTTTTGCAGTAACTTCTGTAGTTCAAATCGGCACTCTAGCTGCGCTGGCGAGTGCACGACGGAGTGACTACAAAAGCTTGTATTCACTAAAAATCAATGTATTTTGTGTTATTGTAGCCTAAATAACGAAGTGCCATCGATACTACAGGATGAATATGTTTCCAAAGTGTACATACAAAATCGTCGTTTCAGACAGTGAAACGTTCAAATCTGATGTAAAAACTTTTTCTCAAAACATGTCTCCAAATCACTTGCAAACGCGTTTTCTAAGCGAATTACGTGTTTTTAAAGTGTTTTGCAGTAACTTCTATATTTCAAATCGGCACTCTAGCTGCGCTGGCGAGTGCACCACGGAGTGTCTCCAAAAGCTTGTCTTCACTAAAAATCAGTGTATTTTCTCATATTGTAGCGTAAATAACCAAGTGCCATCGAAACTACAGGATGAATATGTTTCTAAAGTGTACATACAAAATCGTCGTTTCAGACCGTGAAACGCTCAAATATGATGTAAAATCTGATTGTCAAAACATGTCTCCGAATCACTTGAAAATGCGTTTTCAAAGCAAATTACGTGTTTTTAGGGTGTTTTGCAGTAACTTCTATAGATCAAATCGGCACTCTAGTTGCGCTGGCGAGTGCACCACGGAGTGACTCCAAAAGCTTGTATTCACTAAAAATCTGTGTAGTTTGTCGTATTGTAGCCTAAATAACCAAGTACCATCGAAACTACAGGATGAATATATTTCCGAAGTGTACATACAAAATCGTCGTTTCAGACCTTGAAACGTTCAAATCTGATGTAAAAACTGTTTCTCAAAACATGTCTCTAAATCACATGAAAACGTGTTTTCTAAGCGAATAACGTGTTTTTAGAGTGATTTGCAGTAACTTCTGTAGTTCAAATCGGCAGTCTAGATGCGCTGGCGAGTGCAACACGGCGTGTCTCCAAAAGCTCGTATTCACTAAAAATCAGCGTATTTTGTCATATTGTAGCGTAAATAACCAAGTGCCATCGAAACTGCAGAATGAATATGTTTCTAAAGTGTACATACAAAATCGTCGTTTCAGACCGTGAAACGCTCAAATATGATGTAAAAACTGAATCACAAAACATGTCTCCAAATAGCTTGAAAATGCGTTTTCTAAGCGAATTACGTGTTTTTAGGGTGTTTTGCAGTAACTTCTATAGTTCAAATCGGCACTCTAGCTCCGCTAGCGAATGCACCACGGAGTGACTCCAAAAGCTTGTATTCACTAAAAATCAGTGTATTTTGTCATATTGTAGCGTAAGTAACCAAGTGCCATCGAAAGTACAGGATGAATATTACTAAAGTGTGCATTTTCTAAGCGAATTACGTGTTTTAGAGTGATTTGCAGTAACTTCTGTAGTTCAAATCGGCACTCTAGCTGCGCTGGCGGGTGCATTACGGAGTGCCTCCAAAAGCTTGTATTCACTAAAAATCTGTGTATTTTGTCTTATTGTAGCGTAAATAACCAAGTGCCATCGAAACTACAGGATGAATATGTTTCTAAGGTGTACATACAAAATCGTCGTTTCAGACCGTGAAACGCTCAATTATGGTGAAAAAACTGATTCTCAAAACATGTCTCCAAATCACTTGAAAATGCGTTTTCTAAGCGAATTACGTGTTTTTAAGGTGTTTTGCAATAACTTTTATAGTTCCAATCGGCACTCTAGCTGCGCTGGCGAGTGCACCACGGAGTGTCTCCAAAAGCTTGTAATCACTAAAAATCTAAGTATTTTGTCTTATTGTAGCCTAAATAACGAAGTGCCATCGAAACTACAGGTAGAATATGTTTCCAAAGTGTACATACAAAATCGTCGTTTCAGACCATGAAACCTTCAAATATGATGTAAAAACTGATTCTCAAAACATGTCTCTAAATCACTTGAAAACGCGTATTCTAAGCGAATTACGTGTTTTTAGAGTGTTTTGCAGTAACTTCTATAGTTCAAATCGGCACTCTATGTGCGCTGGCGAGTGCACCACGGAGTGCCTCCAAAAGCTTGTATTCACTAAAAATCTATGTATTTTGTCTTTTTGTAGCCTAAATAACGAAGTGCCATCGAAACTACAGGTAGAA
Source organism: Harpalus rubripes (assembly GCA_963082715.1). Classification (NCBI taxonomy): domain Eukaryota; kingdom Metazoa; phylum Arthropoda; class Insecta; order Coleoptera; family Carabidae; genus Harpalus; species Harpalus rubripes. The sequence continues at coordinate 41,213,931 of OY720448.1, read as the reverse complement.
TATGTTTCCAAAGTGAACATACAAAATCGTCGTTTCAGACCGTGAAACGCTTAAATATGATGTAAAAACTGTATCTCAAAACAGGTCTCCAAATCACTTGAAAACGCATTTTCTAAGCGAATTACGTGTTTTGAGAGTGCTTTGCAGTATCTTCTATAGTTCAAATCGGCACTCTGGCTGCGCTGGCGAGTGCACCACGGAGTGCCTCCAAACGCTTGTATTCACTAAAAATCTGTGTATTTTGTCTTATTGTAGCCTAAATAACTAAGTGCCATCGAAACTACAGGATGAACATGTTTCCAAAGTGTACATACAAAATCGTCGTTTCAGACCGTGAAACGTTCAAATCTGATGTAAAAACTGTTTCTCAAAACATGTCTCCAAATCACTTGAAAACGCGTTTTCTAAGCGAATTACGCGTCTTTAGAGTGTTTTGCAGTAACTTCTATAGTTCAAATCGGCACTCTAGCTGCGCTGGCGAGAGCACCACGGAGTGTCTCCAAAAGCTTGTAATCACTAAAAATCTGTGTATTTTGTCATATTGTAGCGTAAATAACCAAGTGCCAACGAAACAACAAGATGAATATGTTTCCAAAGTGTACATACAAAATTGTCGTTTCAGACCGTGAAACGCTCAAATATGATGTAAAAACTGATTCTCAAAACATGTCTCCAAATAACTTGAAAATGCGTTTTCTAAGCGAATTACGTGTTTTTAGGGTGTTATGCAGTAACTTCTATAGTTCAAATCGGCACTTTAGCTGCGCTGGCGAGTGCACCACCGAGTGACTCCAAAAGCTTGTCTTCACTAAAAATCAGTGTATTTTGTCGTATTGTAGCCTAAATAACAAAGTGCCATAGAAACTACAGGTAGAATATGTTTCCAAAGTCTACTACAAAATCGTCGTATCAGACCGTGAATCGCTCAAAAATGATGTAAAAACTGTTTCTCAAAACATGTCTCCAAATCACTTTAAAATGCGTTTTCTAAACGAACTACGTGTTTATAAGGTGTTTTGCAGTAACTTCTATAGTTCAAAACGGCACTCTAGCTGCGCTGGCGAGTGCACCACGGAGAGCCTCCAAAAGGATGTATTCACTAAAAAACAGTGTATATTGTCTTATTGTACCCTAAATAACCAAGTGCCATCGAAACTACAAGATGAATATGTTTCCAAAGTGTACATACAAAATCGTCGTTTCAGACCGTGAAACGTTCAAATCTGATGTAAAAACTGTTTCTCAAAACATGTCTCCACATCATTTAAAAACGCGTTTTCTAAGCGAATTACGTGTATTTAGGGTGTTTTGCAGTAACTTCTGTAGTTCAAATCGGCACTCTAGCTGCGCTGGCGAGTGCACGACGGAGTGACTACAAAAGCTTGTATTCACTAAAAATCAATGTATTTTGTGTTATTGTAGCCTAAATAACAAAGTGTTATCGAAACTACAGGTAGAATATGTTTCCAAAGTGTACATACAAAATCGTCGTTTTACGTGTTTCTAAGGTGTTTTGCAATAACTTCTATAGTTCAAATCGGCACACTAGCTGCGCTGGCGGATGCACCACGTAGTGTCTCCAAAAGCTTGTAATCACTAAAAATCAGTGTATTTTGTCATATTGTAGCGTAAATAACCAAGTGCCAACGAAACTAGAGGAAGAATATGTTTCTAAAGAGTACATACAAAATCGTCCTTTCAGAACGTGAAACGCTCAAATATGATAAAAAAACTGTATCTCAAAATAAGACTCCAAATCACTTGAAAATGCGTTTTCTAAGTGAATTACGTGTTTTTAAGGTGTTTTGCAATAACTTCTATAGTTCAGATTGGCACACTTGCTGCGCTGGCGAGTGCACCACGCAGTGACTCCAAAAGCTTGTAGTCACTAAAAATCAGTGTATTTTGTCATATTGCAGCGTAAATAACCAAGTGCCATCGAAACTACAGGATGAATATGTTTCTAAAGTGTACATACAAAATCGTCGTTTCAGACCGTGAAACGCTCAAATATGTTGTAAAAACTGATTCTCAAAACATGTCACCACTTAAAAATGCGTTTTCTAAGCGAATTAATTGTGTTTAGGGTGTTATGCAGTAACTTCTATAGTTCAAATCGGCACTCTAGCTGCGCTGGCGAGTGCACCACGGAGTGACTCCAAAAGATTGTATTCACAAAAAATCAATGTATTTTGTCTTATTGTAACCTAAATAACGTAGTGCCATCGAAACTACAGGTAGAATATTTTTCCAAAGCGTACATACAAAATCGTCGATTCAGAAAGTGAAACGCTCAAATATAATGTAAAAACTGATTCTCAAAACATGTCTCCAAATCACATGAAAATGCGTTTTCTAAGCAAATTACGTGGTTTTAGGGTGTTTTGCAGTAACTTTTATAGTTCAAATCGGCACTCTAGCAGCGCTGGCGTGTGCACCACGGAGTGTCTCCAAAAGCTTGCATTCACTAAAAATCAGCGTATTTTGTCATAGTGTAGCGTAAATAACCAAGTGCTATCGAAACTGCAGGATGAATATGTTTCTAAAGTGTACATACAAAATCGTCGATTCAGAACGTGAAACGCTCAAATATGATGTAAAAACTGTATCTCAAAACATGTCTCCAAATCACTTAAAAACGCATTTTCTAAACGAATTACGTGTTTTTAGAGTGTTTTGCAGTATCTTCTATAGTTCAAATCGGCACTCTAGCTGCGCTGGCGTGTGCACCACGGAGTGTCTCCAAAAGTTTGTAATCACTAAAAATCTGTGTATTTTGTCATATTGTAGCGTAAATAATTAAGTGCCAACGAAACTACTGGATGAATATGTTTCTAAAGTGTACATACAAAATCGTCGTTTCAGAACGTGAAACGCGCAAATATGATGTAAAAACTGATTCTCAAAGAATGTCTCCAAATAACTTGAAAATGCGTTTTCTAAGCGAATTAGGGTGTTTTGCAGTAACTTCTATAGTTCAAATCGGCACTCTAGCTGCAGTGGCGAGTGCACCACGGAGTGACTCCAAAAGCTTGTATTCACTAAAAATCAATGTATTTTGTCTTATTGTAGCCTAAATTACGAAGTGCCATCGAAACTACAGGTAGAACATGTTTCCAAAGTGTATATACAAAATCGTCGTTTCAGACCGTGAAACGCTCAAATAGGATGTAAAAACTGATTCTCAAAACATGTCTCCAAATCACTTGAAAATGCGTTTTCTAAGCGAATTACGTGTTTTTAGGGTGTTATGCAGTAACATCTATAGTTCAAATCGGCACTCAAGCTGCGCTGGCGACTGCAACATGGAGTGACTCCAAAAGCTTGTATTCACAAAAAATCAATATATTTTGTCTTATTGTAGCCTATATAACGAAGTGCCATCGAAACTACACTTAGAATATGTTTCCAAAGTGTACAAAAAAATCGTCGTTTCAGACCGTTAAACGCTCAAATATGATGTAAAAATTGTATCTCAAAATATGTCTCCAAATCACTTGAAAATGCGTTTTCTAAGCGATTTACGTGTTTTTAAGGTGTTTTGCAATAACTTCTATAGTTCAAATTGACACTCTAGCTGCGCTGGCGGGGGCACCACGGAGTGCCTCCAAAAGCTTGTATTCACTAAAAATCTGCGTATTTTGTCTTATTGTAGCGTAAATAACCAAGTGCCATCGAAACTACAAGATGAATATGTTTCTAAGGTGAACATACAAAATCGTCGTTTCAGACCTTGAAACGCTCAATTATGATGTAAAAACTGATTCTCAAAACATGTCTCCAAATCACTTGAAAATGCGTTTTCTAAGCGAATTACGTGTTTTATGGTGTTTTGCAATAACTTTTATAGTTCCATTCGGCACTCTAGCTGCGCTGGCGAGTGCACCACGGAGTGTCTCCAAAAGCTTGTAATCACTAAAAATCAGTGCATTTTGCATATTGTAGCGTAAATAACCAAGTGCTAACGAAACTACAGGATGATTATGTTTCTAAAGTGTACATATAAAATCGTCGTTTCAGAACGTGAAACGCTCAAATATGATGTAAAACTGATTCTCAAAACATGTCTCTAAATCACTTTGAAATGCGTTTTCTAAGCAAATTACGTGTTTTAAGGGTGTTTTGCAGTAACTTCTATAGTTCAAATCGGCACTCTAGTTGCGCTGGCGAGTGCACCAAGGAGTGACTCCAAAAGCTTGTATTCACTAAAAATCAATGTATTTTGTCTTATTGTGGCCTATATAACGAAGTGCCATCGAAACTACAAGTAGAATATGTTTCCAAAGTGTACATACAGAATCGTCGTTTCAGACCGTGAAACGCTCAAATATGATGTAAGAACTGTATCTCAAAATATGTCTCCAAATCACTTGAAAATGCGTTTTCTAAGCGACTTACGTGTTTTCAAGGTGTTTTGCAATAACTTCTATAGTTCAAATCGGCACTCTAGCTGCGCTGGCGGGTGCACCACGGAGTGCCTCCAAAAGCTTGTATTCACTAAAAATCTGTGTATTTTGTCTTATTGTAGCGTAAATAACCAAGTGCCATTGAAATTACAGGATGAATATGTTTCTAAGGTGTACATACAAAATCGTCGTTACAGACCGTGAAACGCTCAATTATGATGTAAAAACTGATTCTCAAAACATGTCTCCAAATCACTTGAAATTGCGTTTTCTAAGCGAATTACGTGTTTTTAAGGTGTTTTGCGGTAACTTTTATAGTTCCAATCGGCACTCTAGCTGCGCTGGCGAGTGCACCACGGAGTGTCTCCAAAAGCTTGTAATCACTAAAAATCAGTGTATTTTGTCATATTGTAGCGTAAATAACCAAGTGCCAACGAAACTACAGGATGAATATGTTTCTAAAGTGTACATACATAATCGTCGTTTCAGACCGTGAAACGCTCAAATATGATGTAAAACTGATTTTTAAAACATGTCTCCAAATCACTTGAAAATGCGTTTTCTAAGCAAATTACGTGTTTTTAATGTGTTTTGCAGTAACTTCTATAGTTCAAATCGGCACTCTAGCTGTGCTGGCGAGTGCACCAAGGAGTGACTCCAAAAGCTTGTATTCACTAAAAATCAATATATTTTGTCTTATTGTAGCCTAAATAACGAAGTGCCATCGAAACTACAGGTAGAATATGTTTCCAAAGTGTACATAAAAATCGTCGTTTCAGACCGTGAAACGTTCAAATCTGATGTAAAAACTGTTTCTCAAAACATGTCTCCAAATCACTTGAAAATGCGTTTTCTAAGCGAATTACGTGTCTTTAGAGTGTTTTGCAGTAACTTCTATAGTTCAAATCGGCACTCTAGCTGCGCTGGCGAGAGCACCACGGAGTGCCTCCAAAAGCTTGTATTCACTAAAAATCTGTGTATTTTGTCTTATTGTAGCGTAAATAACCAAGTGCCATCGAAACTACAGGATAAATATGTTTCTAAGGTGTACATACAAAATCGCCGTTTCAGACCGTGAAACGCTCAATTATGATGTAAAAACTGATTCTCAAAACATGTCTCCAAATAACTTGAAAATGCGTTTTCTAAGCGAATTACGTGTTTTTAAGGTGTATTGCAATAACTTTTATAGTTCCAATCAGCACTCTAGCTGCGCTGGCGAGTGCACCACGGAGTGTCTCTAAAAGCTTGTAATCACTAAAAATCAGTGTATTTTGTCATATTGTAGCGTAAATAACCAAGTGCCAACGAAACTACAGGATGAATATGTTTCTAAAGTGTACATACAAAATCGTCGTTTCAGAACGTGAAACGCTCAAATATGATGTAAAAACTGATTCTCAAAACATGTCTCTAAATCACTTGAAATCGTGTTTTCTAAGCGAATTACGTGTTTTTAGAGTGATATGCAGTAACTTCTGTAGTTCAAATCGGCACTTTAGCTGCGCTGGCGAGTGCACCACGGAGTGTCTCCAAAAGCTTGTATTCACTAAAAATAAGCGTATTTTGTCATATTGTAGCGTAAATAACCAAGTGCCATCGAAACTGCAGGATGAATATGTTTCTAAAGTGTACATACAAAATCGTCGTTTCAGACCGTGGAACGCTCAAATATGATGTAAAAACTGATTCTCAAAACTTATCTCCAAATCACTTGAAAATGCGTTTTGTAAGCGAATTACGTGTTTTTAGGGTGTTTTGCAGTAACTTCTATAGTACAAATCGGCACTCTAGCTGCGCTGGCGAGTGCACGACGGAGTGTCTCCAAAAGCTTGTATTCACTAAAAATCAGTGTGTTTTGTCATATTGTAGCGTAAATAACCAAGTGTTATCGAAACTACAGGATGAATATGTTTCTAAAGTGTACATAGAAAATCGTTGTTTCAGACCGCGAAAAGCTCAAATATGATGTAAAAACTGTATGTCAAAATATGTCTCTAAATCACTTGAAAATGCGTTTTCTAAGCGAATTACGTGTTTTTAAGGTGTTTTGCAATAACTTCTATAGTTCAAATCCGCACTCTAACTGCGCTGGCGAGTGCACCACGGACTGCCTCCGAACGCTTTTATTCACTAAAAATCTGTGTATTTTGTCTTATTGTAGCCTAAATAACCAAGTGTCATCGAAACTACAGGATGAATATGTTTCCAAAGTGTACATACAGAATTGTCGTTTCAGACCGTGAAACGTTCAAATCTGATGTAAAAACTGTTTCTCGAAACATGTCTCCAAATCACTTGAAAACGCGTTTTCTAAGCGAATTACGTATTCTTAGAGTGTTTTGCAGTAACTTCTATAGTTCAAATCGGCTCTCTAACTGCACTGGCGGGTGCACCACGGAGTGCCTCCAAAAGCTTGTATTCACTAAAAATCTATGTATTTTGTCTTATTGTAGCCTAAATAACGAAGTGCCATTGAAACTACAGATAGAAATATTTCCAAAGTGTACATACAAAATCGTCGTTTCAGACCGTGAAACGCTCAAATATGAGTGCACCACGTAGTGTCTCCAAAAGCTTGTAATCACTAAATATCAGTGTATTTTGTCATACTGTAGCGTAAATAACCAAGTGCCAACGAAACTAAAGGATGAATATGTTTCTAAAGTGTACATACATAATCGTCGTTTCAGAACGTGAAACGCTCAAATATGATGTAAAACTGATTATCAAAACATGTCTCCAAATCACTTGAAAATGCGTTTTCTAAGCAAATTACGTGTTTTTAGGGTGTTTTGCAGTAACTTCTATAGTTCAAATCGGCACTCTAGCTGCGCTGGCGAGTGCACCAAGTAGTGACTCCAAAATCTTGTATTTACTAAAAATCAATGTATTTTGTCTTATTGTAGCCTAATTAACGAAGTGCCATCGACACTACAAGTAGAATATGTTTCCAAAGTGTACTCGTACATACAAAATCGTCGTTTCAGACCGTGAAACGCTCAAATAAGAGTGCACCACTGAGTGTCTCCAAAAGCTTGTAATCACTAAAAATCAGTGTATTTTATCATATTGTAGCGTAAATAATCAAGTGCTAACGAAACTACAGGATGAATATGTTTCTAAAGTGTACATACAAAATCGTCGTTTCAGACCGTGAAACGCTCAAATATGATGTAAAAACGTATTCTCAAAACATGTCTCCAAATCACTTGAAAATGCGTTTTTTAAGCGAATTACGTGTTTTTAGAGTGTTTTGCAATAACTTCTATAGTTCAAATCGGCACTCTAGCTGCGCTGGCAAGTGCACCACGGAGTGCCTCCAAACGCTTGTATTCACTAAAAATCTGTGTATTTTGTCATATTGTAGCGTAAATAACCAAGTGCCATCGAAACTGCAGGATGGATATGTTTCTAAAGTGTTCATACAAAATCGTCGTTTCAGACAGTGAAACGCTCAAATATGATGTAAATACTGATACTTAAAACATGTCCCCAAATCACTTGAAAATGCGTTTTCTAAGCGAATTACGTGTTTTTAGGGTGTTTTGCAGTAAATTCTATAGTACAAATTGGCACTCTAGCTGCGCTGGCGAGTGCACCACGGAGTGTCTCCAAAAGCTTGTATTCACTAAAAATCAGTGTGTTTTGTCATATTGTAGCGTAAATAACCAAGTGTTATCGAAACTATAGGATGAATATGTTTCTAAAGTGTACATAGAAAATCGTTGTTTCAGACCGCGAAAAGCTCAAATATGATGTAAAAACTGTATGTCAAAATATGTCTCTAAATCACTTGAAAATGCGTTTTCTAAGCGAATTACGTGTTTTTAAGGTGTTTTGCAATAACTTCTATAGTTCAAATCCGCACATTAGCTGCGCTGGCGAGTGCACCACGGACTGCCTCCGAACGCTTGTACTCACTAAGAATCAGTGTATTTTGTCATATTGTAGCGTAAATAACCAAGTGCCATCGAAACTATAGGATGAATATGTTTCTAATGTGTACATACAAAATCGTCGTTTCAGACCGTGTAACGCTCAAATATGATGAAAAAACTGATTCTCAAAACATGTCTCCCAATCACTTGAAAATGCGTTTTCTAAGCGAATTACGTGTTTTTCGGGTGTTTTGCAGTAACTTCTATAGTTCAAATCGGCACTCAAGCTGCGCTGGCGAGTGCACCACGGAGTGACTCCAAAAGCTTGTATTCACTAAAAATCAATGTATTTTGTCTTATTGTTGCCTAAATAACGAAGTGCCATCGAAACTACAGGTAGAATATGTTTCCAAAGTGTACATACAAAATCGTCGTTTCAGACCGTGAAACGCTTAAATATGATGTAAAAACTTTATCTCAAAATATGTCTCCAAATCACTTGAAAATGCGTTTTCTAAGTGAATTACGTCTTTTTAAGGTGTTTTGTAATAACTTCTATAGTTCAAAACGGCACTCTCGCTGCGCTGGCGAGTGCACCACGGAGTGTCTCCAAAAGCTTGTATTCACTAAAAATCCGTGTATTTTGTCTTATTGTAGCCTAAATAACCAAGTGCCATCGAAACTAAAGTATAAATGTTTCTAAAGTGTACATACAAAATCATCGTTTCAGACCGTGAAACGTTCAAAGCTGATGTAAAAACTGTTTCTCAAAACATGTCTCCAAATCATTTGCAAACGCGTTTTCTAAGCGAATTACGTGTTTTTAGAGTGTTTTGCAGTAACTTCTATAGTTCAAATCGGCACTCTAGCTGCGCTGGCTAGTGCACCACGGAGTGTCTCCAAAAGCTTGTATTCACTAAAAATCAGTGTATTTAGTCATATTGTAGCGTAAATAACCAAGTGCCATCGAAACTGCAGGATGAATATGTTTCTAAAGTGTACATACAAAATCGTCGTTTCAGACCGTGAAACGCTCAAATATGATGTAAAAACTGATTCTCAAAACATGTCTCCAAATCGCTTGAAAACGCGTTTTCTAAGCGAATTACGTGTTTTTAGGGTGTTTTGCAGTAACTTCTATAGTTCAAATCGGCACTCTAGCTGCGCTGGCGAGTGCACCACGGAGTGACTCCAAAAGCCTGTATTCACTAAAAATCAGTGTATTTTGTCATATTGTAGCGTAAGTAACCAAGTGCCAACGAAACTACAGGATGAATATTTCTAAAGTGTACATACAAAATCGTCGTTTCAGACTGTGAAACGCTCAAATATGATGTAAAAACTGAATTTTAAAACTTGTCTCCAAATCACTTGAAAATGCGTTTTCTAGGCGAATTACGTGTTTTTAGGGTGTTTTGCAGTAACTTCTATAGTTCAAATCGGCACTCTGGCTGCGCTGGCCAGTGCACCACGGAGTGCCTCCAAAAGCTTGTATTCACTATAAATCAATGTATTTTGTCTTATTGTAGACTAAATAACGAATTACCATCGAAACTATAGGTAGAATATGTTTCCAAAGTGTACATACAAAATCGTCGTTTCAGAACGTAAAACGTTCAAATATGATGTAAAACTGTATCTCAAAATATGTCTCCAAATCACTTGAAAATGCGTTTTCTAAGCGAATTACGTGTTTTTAAGGTGTTTTGCAATAACTTCTATAGTTCAAATCGGCACACTAGCTGCGCTGGCGCGTGCACCACGGAGTGCCTTCAAAAGCTTGTCTTCACTAAAAATCTGAGTATTTTGTCTTATTGTAGCCTAAATAATCAAGTGCCATCGAAACTACAGGATGAATATGTTTCCAAAGTGTACATACAAAATTGTCGTTTCGACCATGAAACGTTCAAATCTGATGTAAAAACTGTTTCCCAAACATGGCTCCAAATCACTTGAAAACGCGTTTTCTAAGCGATTTACGTGTTTTTAGAGTGTTTTGCAGTAACTTCTATAGTTCAAATCGGCACTCTAGCTGCGCTGGCGAGTGTACCACGGAGTGCCTCCAAACGCTTGTATTCACTAAAAATCTGTGTATTTTGTCTTATTGTAGCCTAAATAACCAAGTGTTATCGAAACTACAGGATGAATATGTTTCCAAAGTATACATACAAAATCGTCGTTTCAGACCGTGAAACGTTCATATCTGATTTAAAAACTGTTTCTCAAAACATGTCTCCAAATCACTTGAAAACACGTCTTCTAAGCGAATTACTTGTTTTTAGAGTGTTTTGCAGTAGCTTCTATAGTTCAAATCGGCACTCTAGCTGCGCTGGCGAGTGCACCACGGAGTGTCTCCAAAAGCTTGTGTTCGCTAAAAATCAGTGTATTTTGTCATATTGTAGCGAAAATATCCAAGTGCCATCAAAACTACAGGATGAATATGTTTCTAATGTGTACATTCAAAATCGTCGTTTCAGACCGCGAAACGCTCAAATATGATGTAAAAAATGATTCTCAAAACATGTCTCCAACTCACTTGAAAACGCGTTTTCTAAGCGAATTGCGTGTTTTTAGAGTGTTTTGCAGTAACTTCTATAGTTCAAATCGGCACTCTAGCTGCGCTGGGGAGTGCACCGCGGAGTGACTCCAAAAGCTTGTATTCACTAAAAATCATTGTATTTTGTCATATTGTAGCCTAAATAACGAAGTTCCATCGAAACTACAGGTAGAATTTGTTTCCAAAATGTACATACAAAATCGTCGTTTCAGACCGTGAAACGCTTAAATATGATGTAAAAACTGTATCTCAAAATATGTCTCCAAATCACTTGAAAATGCGTTTTCTAAACGAATTCCGTGTTTTTAAGGAGTTTTGCAATAACTTGTATAGTTAAAATCGGCACTCTAGCTGCGCTGGCGAGTGTACCACGGAGTGCCTCCAAACGCTTGTATTCACTAAAAATCTGTGTATTTTGTCTTATTGTAGCCTAAATAACCAAGTGTTATCGAAACTACAGGATGAATATGTTTCCAAAGTATACATACAAAATCGTCGTTTCAGACCGTGAAACGTTCATATTTGATTTAAAAACTGTTTTTCAAAACATGTCTCCAAATCACTTGAAAACACGTCTTCTAAGCGAATTACTTGTTTTTAGAGTGTTTTGCAGTAACTTCTATAGTTCAAATCGGCACTCTAGCTGCGATGGCGAGTGCACCACGGAGTGTCTCCAAAAGCTTGTGTTCACTGAAAATCAGTGTATTTAGTCATATTGTAGCGTAAATAACCAAGTGCCATCGAAACTACAGGATGAATATGTTTCTAAAGGGTAAATACAAAATCGTCGTTTCAGACCGTAAAACGTTCAAATCTGATGTAAAAACTGATTCTCAAAACATGTCTCTAAATCACTTGAAAATGAGTTTTTTAAGCGAATTACGTGTTTATAGGGTGTTTTGCAGTAACTTCTATAGTTCAAATCGGTACTCTAGCTGCGCTGACGAGTGCACCACAAAGTCTCCAAAAGCCATCGAAACTACAGGATGAATATGTTTCCAACGTGTACATACAAAATCGTCGTTTTAGACCGTGAAACGTTCAAATCTGATATAAAAACTGTTTATCAAAACATGTCTCCAAATCACTTGAAAACGCGTTTTCTAAGCGAATTACGTGTTTCTAGAGTGTTTTGCAGTAACTTCTATAGTTCAAATCGGCACTCTAGCTGCGCTGGCGAGTGTACCACGGAGTGCCTCCAAACGCTTGTATTCACTAAAAATCTGTGTATTTTGTCTTATTGTAGCCTAAATAACCAAGTGTTATCGAAACTACAGGATGAATATGTTTCCAAAGTATACATACAAAATCGTCGTTTCAGACCATGAAACGTTCATATCTGATTTAAAAACTGTTTCTCCAAATCACTTGAAAACACGTCTTCTAAGCGAATTACTTGTTTTTAGGATGTTTTGCAGTATCTTCTATAGTTCAAAACAGCACTCTAGCTGCGCTGGCGAGTGCACCACGGAGTGACTCCAAAAGCTTGTATTCACTAAAAATCAATGTATTTTGTCTTATTGTAGCCTAAATTACGAAGTGCCATCGAAACTACAGGTAGAATATGTTTCCAAAGTGTACATAAAAAAATCTGATGTGGCCAGCACATTACCTTCCGTCAGTTATATGAGGTATTTACGAAAATTCTACCGACGAACTGTTACCGGTAAACAGCTTTTATCTGTTTATAGCTACCGGAATCGATATTTTAAGAACACAAGTGTTAAACAGGGGAGATCCATAACCTACGAAAAAATTTGAAAATTTAAAACAGGTTAGAAATTTGACGTAGTTAACAAAATGAGCAGAGTCCTACTTTGAACACATTTTTACCGCGCACGCTTCGCTTTGCATCACTACCTTTTTTGAGATTAGATTCTTCATGAATCCGGTAGTGTTTTCAAACACAGTCGGTAGATGCGGTATCTATCGGTAGAATTTTCTTAAATGCGTATGTATTTTCTATAAAATCCATACAGAAAGCTCCTTGCAAAATATTATAAATTTCTTGTATGTACATTACCTTTCGACAGTTGTGTGTATTTTAAACAAATTTCATAGAGAAAATTTCGAGCAAAAAGATCCTAACACAAATATACTACGAATATGTCATTGAACTTGACATTGACATCTTTCAATCAGAATTTTCTTAATATAGTAGCTGTTTCTAGCATAGCTGGCTAATTTATGAAATTTAATTTCTTTATAATTTTATAACTCTATATCCATTTAATATGAAGTATAAAATGCAGTCAAATCGGATAGAGAATACAATGTTCTTTAATATTTATAATTACATTAAATGTGAAAAAATGATATTTAACATCGTTTTTTCAAGAAAAACTGTTAAAATCTGCAAATAAAGGCACTTCCGGTTGACCAATTATAACCAAAATCTAATCAGCTCTTCATATGGATGCAACGAAGAGGAATACGAAAGAATTATAATTTTTGGAATTGTAGTATTAGTTATCGTAGACGAAAATTTTGTTACACACACACATCCACACACACACACACACACACACACACACACACACACACACACACACACACACACACACACACACATACAGACATCATCGTAAAAATAGTAAAATCGTATTCTAGGGACCCTAAAACGTGCTTATTCATCAAAAACTCACCACCGAATTTTTTGACCAAAGACAATACTTTCCTTACCTAAAGGTGACGGAAGGTAAAAACGTCGTTTTAGACCGTGAAACGCTTAAATATGATGTAAAAACTGTATCTCAAAATATTTCTCCAAATCACTTGAAAATGCGTTTTCTAAGCGAATTACGTGTTTTTAAGATGTTTTGCAATAACTTCTATAGTTCAAATCGGCACTGTAGCTGCGCTGGCGAGTGAACCACGGATTGACTCCAAAAGCTTGTATTCACTAAAAATCAATGTATTTTGTCTTATGTAGCCTAAATAACGAAGTGCCATCGAAACTACAGGTAGAATATGTTTCCAATGTGTACATACAAAATCGTCGTTTCAGACCGTGAAACGCTCAAATGTGATGTAAAAACTGATTCTCAAAACATGTCTACAAATCACTTGAAAATGCGTTTTCTAAGCGAATTACGTGTTTTTAGGGTGTTTTGCAGTAACTTCTATAGTTCAAATCGGCACTCTAGCTGCGCTGGCGAGTGCACCAAGGACTGATTCCAAAAGCTTTTATTCACTAAAAATCAATGTATTTTGTCTTAATGTAGCCTAAATAACGAAGTGCCATCGAAACTACAGGTAGAATATGTTTTCAAAGTGTACATACAAAATCGTCGTTTCAGACCGTGAAACGCTCAAATAAGAGTGCACCACGGAATGTCTCCAAAAGCTTGTAATCACTAAAAATCAGTGTATTTTGTCATATTGCAGCGTAAATAACCAAGTGCCAACGAAACTACAGGATGAATATGTTTCTAAAGTGTACATACAAAATCGTCGTTTCAGAACGTGAAACGCTCAAATATGATATAAAAACTGATTCTCAAAACATGTCTACAAATCACTTAAAAAAGCGTTTTCTAAGCAAATTACGTGTTTTTAAGATGTTTTGTAATAACTTCTATAGTTCAGATCGGCACACTTGCTGCGCTGGCGAGTGCACTACGGAGTGACTCCAAAAGCTTGTATTCACTAATAATCAGTGTATTTTGTCATATTGCAGTGTAAATATCCAAGTGCCATCGAAACTACAGGATGAATATGTTTCTAAAGTGTACATACAAAATCGTCGTTTCAGACCGTGAAACGCTCAAATATGATGTAAAAACTGACTCTCAAAACATGTCTCCAATCACTTGAAAATGCGTTTTCTAAGCGAATTACGTGTTTTTAGGGTGTTATGCAGTAACTTCTATAGTTCAAATCGGCACTCTAGCTGCGCTGGCGAGTGCACCACGGAGTGACTCTTAAAGCTTGTATTCACTAAAAATCAATGTATTTTGTCTTATTGTAGCCTAAATAACGAAGTGCCATTGAAACTACAGGTAGAATATGTTTCCAAAGTGTACATACAAAATCGTCGTTTCAGACCGTAAAACGCTCAAATATGATGTAAAAACTGTATCTCAAAATAAGTCTCCAAATAACTTGAAAATGCGTTTTCTAAGCGAATTACGTGTTTTTAAGGTGATTTGCAATAACATCTATAGTTCAAATAGGCACTCTAGCTGCGCTGGCGGGTGCACCACGGAGTGCCTCCAAAAGCTTGTATTCACTAAAAATCTGTGTATTTTGTCTTATTGTAGCTCTAATAACCAAGTGCCATCGAAACTACAGGATGAATATGTTTCCGAAGTGTACGTACAAAATCGTCGTTTCAGACCGTGAAACGTTCAAATCTGATATAAAAACTGTTTCTCAAAACATGTCTCTAAATCACTTGAAAACGCGTTTTCTAAGCGAATTACGTGTTTTTAGAGTGTTTTGCAGTAACTTCTATAGTTCAAATCGGCACTCTAGCTGCGCTGGCGAGTGCACCACGGAGTGTCTCCAAAAGCTTGTATTCACTAAAAATCACTGTATTTTGTCATATTGTAGCGTAAATAACCAAGTGCCATTGAAACTGCAAGATGAATATGTTTCTAAAGTGTACATACAAAATCGTCGTTTCAGACCGCGAAATGCTCAAATATGATGTAAAAACTTATTCTCAAAACATGTCTCCAAATCACTTAAAAACGCGTTTTCTAAGCGAATTACGTGTTTTTAGAGTGTTTTGCAGTAACTTCTATAGTTCAAATCGGCACTCTAGCTGCGCTGGCGAGTGCACCACGGAGTGTCTCCAAAAGCTTGTATTCACTAAAAATCACTGTATTTTGTCATATTGTAGCGTAAATAACCAAGTGCCATTGAAACTGCAAGATGAATATGTTTCTAAAGTGTACATACAAAATCGTCGTTTCAGACCGCGAAATGCTCAAATATGATGTAAAAACTTATTCTCAAAACATGTCTCCAAATCACTTGAAAATGCGTTTTCTAAGCGAATTGCGGGTTTTTAGGGTGTTTTTCAGTAACTTCTATAGTTCAAATCGGCACTCTAGCTGCGCTGGCGAGTGCACGGCGGAGTGACTCCAAAAGCTTGTATTCACTAAAAATCAGTGTATTTTGTCATATTGTAGCGTAAATAACCAGGTGTTATCGAAACTACAGGATGAATATGTATCTAAAGTGTACATATAAAATCGTTGTTTCAGACCGCGAAACGCTCAAATATGATGTAAAAACTGTATGTCAAAACATGTCTCCAAATCACTTGAAAACGCGTTTTCTAAGCGAATTACGTGTTTTTAGAGTGTTTTGCAGTAACTTCTGTTGTTCAAATCGGTACTCTAGCTGCCCTGGCGAGTGCACCACGCAGTCTCCAAAAGCTTGTAATCACTAAAAATCAGTGTATTTTGTCATATTATAGCGTAAATAACCAAGTGCCAACGAAACTACAGGATGAATATGTTTCTAAAGTGTACATACAAAATCGTTGTTTCAGAACGTGTAACGCTCAAATATGATGTAAAAACTGTTTCTGAAAACATGTCTCCAAATCTCTTGGTAAAATGCGTTTCTAAGCGAATTACGTGTTTTAGGGTGTTATGTAGTTACTTCTATAGTTCAAATCGGCACTTTAGCTGCGCTGGCGAGTGCACCACGGAGTGATTTCAAAAGCTTGTACTCACTATAAATAAATGTAATTTGTCTTATTGTAGCCTAAATAACGAAGTGCTATCGAAACTGCATGTAGAATATGTTTCCAAAGTGTACATACAAAATCGTCGTTTCAGACCGAGAAACGCTCAAATATGATGTAAAAACTTTATCTCAAAATATGTTTCCAAATCACTTGAAAATGCGTTTTCTAAGCAATTTAGGTGTTTTGCAATAACTTCTGTAGTCCAATTCGCCACTCTAGCTGCGCTGGCGAGTGCACAACGGAGTGTTTCCAAAAGCTTGTATTCACTAAAAATAAGTGTATTTTGTCATATTGTAGCGTAAATAACCAAGTGCCATCGAAACTACAGGATGAATATGTTTCCAAAGTGTACATACATAATCGTCGTTTCAGACCATGAAGCGTTCAAATCTGATGTAAAAGCTGTTTCTCAAAACATGTCTTCAAATCACTTGAAAACGCGTTTTCTAAGCGAATTACGTGTTTTTAGAGTGTTTTGCAGTAACTTCTATAGTTCAAATCGGCACTCTAGCTGCGCTGGCGAGTGAACCACGGTGTAACTCCAAAAGCTTGTATTCACTAAAAATCCGTGTATTTTGTCTTATTGTAGCCGAAATAACCAAGTGCCATCGAAACTAAAGTATGAATGTTTCCAAAGTGTACATACAAAATCGTCGTTTCAGACCGTGAAACGTTTAAATCTGTTGTGAAAACTGTTTCTCAAAACATGTCTTCAAATCACTTGAAAACGTGTTTTCTAAGCGAATTACGTGTTTTTAGAGTGTTTTGCAGTAACTTCTATAGTTCAAATCGGCACTCTAACTGCGCTGACGAGTGCACCACGGAGTGTCTCCAAAAGCTTGTATTCACTATAAATCAGTGTATTTTGTCATATTGTAGCGTAAATAACCAAGTGCCATCGAAACTATAGGATGAATATGTTTCCAACGTGTACATACAAAATCGTCGTGTCAGACCGTGAAACGTTCAAATCTGATGTAAAAACTGTTTCTCAAAACATGTCTCCAAATCACTTGAAAACGCGTTTTCTAAGCGAATTACGTGTTTTTAGAATGTTTTGCAGTAACTTTTAACGACGATTTTGTATGTACACTTTGGAAACATTCATACTTTAGTTTCGATGGCACTTGGTTATTTCGGCTGCGCTGGCGAGTGCACCACGGAGTGCCTCCAAAAGCTTGTATTCACTAAAAATCAATGTATTTTGTCTTTTTGTAGCCTAAATAACGAAGTGCCATCGAAACTACAGGTAGAATATGTTTCCAAAGTGTACATACAAAATCGTCGTTTCAGACCGTGAAACGCTCAAATATGATGTAAAAACTGTATCTCAAAACAGGTCTCCAAATCACTTGAAAACGCATTTTCTAAGCGAATTACGTGTTTTTAGAGTGTTTTGCAGTATCTTCTATAGTTCAAATCGGCACTCTAGCTGCGCTGGCGAGTGCACGACGGAGTGTCTCCAAAAGCTTGTATTCACTAAAAATCAGTGTATTTTGTCATATTGTAGCGTTAATAACCAAGTGTTATCGAAACTACAGGATGAATATGTATCTAAAGTGTACATACAAAATCGTTGTTTCAGACCGTGAAACGCTCAAATATGATGTAAAAACTCTGCGTCAAAATATGTCTCCAAATCACTTGAAAATGTGTTTTCTAAGCGAATTACGTGTTTTTAGAGTGTTTTGCAGTAACTTCTATAGTTCAAATCGGCACTCTATCTGTGCAGGCGAGTGCACCACGGAGTGCCTCCAAAAGCTTGTATTCACTAAAAATCTGTGTATTTTGTCTTATTGTAGCCTAAATAACTAAGTGCCATCGAAACTACAGGATGAATATGTTTCCAAAGTATACATACAAAATCGTCGTTTCAGACCGTGAAACGCTCAATTATGATGTAAAAACTGATTCTCAAAACATGTCTCCAAATAACTTGAAAATGCGTTTTCTAAGCGAACTACGTGTTTTTAAGGTGTATTGCAATAACATTTATAGTTCCAAACAGCACTCTAGCTGCGCTGGCGAGTGCACCACGGTGTTTCTCTAAAAGCTTGTAATCACTAAAAATCAGTGTATTTTGTCATATTGTAGCGTATATAACCAAGTGCCAACGAAACTACAGGATGAATATGTTTCTAAAGTGTACATACAAAATCGTCGTTTCAGAATGTGAAACGCTCAAATATGATGTAAAAACTGATTCTTAAAACATGTCTCTAAATCACTTGAAAACGTGTTTTCTAAGCGAATTACGTGTTTTTAGAGTTGTTTAAAACTAATATGTTTTAAATGAGAGAAATTTGGAAATTATCAACTCCTTGAGGTAGCAACCCGCTGCACAGGGGAATAGAACGGTTAACCCGCCCTGACTCTATTTTAATAAGTCAATAAATAAATGGAAATAACTGTTTCTGTTACTTGGAAAAATTAGTTATATGTTTTTTCGTGTTTAAGTTTAATTTTAGTATTGTTTGAAATAGCTGTAGTATCTTAAACTATTTATTAATATTAATATTATTGCATCTGGCTTCACGCGAGTGCGCGCGCAACCCCACGCAGTGTGCAGCTGCTGCAGCACTGACCGGCATCGATCGAGTCAGAATGTGTCTGGCTGGCATACGGTAAACACGTATCGCGTCGTCGTCCGCGAGAGTGGAATTTTCCACCATTTTGCATAAACTTTCTGATTTTCATATGGTCAGTAAAGTAATTGGTTGTTTAATTATCGTACGCGTAGCTTGATTAGCCTAACACGACTAATTCAAGGAGTATCGTTCGGTTTTCATTTAATTTGGTACTTTATAGTCCGCGAATACTTTCCGGCGCCAATTTATGCAGCTAATAGACACATCTCAGGAATCAATTGTAAAATCGAACTGTACAATTTGATTTCTCACGGAATTCGTGTTGTTAGGGATTTGATTCATATTTCCTTGGGTGAAATTATTATTATTTCTTTGTAAACCTGTTTACACACGTCCACCTTCGAGTGACGTCATTCACAGCGCATCTGCTGTTATTGTCGACTAGGTACATTCAATGCAACAAGTTTTGCAGTCTAGTTGGTTGTTATTAAGTTCATTTAGAGTTCTTAATATTGTTTAACTACATTTGTTTGTTCATACACTTATGAAATGATTTAGTTAATTTATACAAATATCGTTTTTGTTCTATCTTTGGTTTATTATTGTTTATGTCACTTATATTCAATACGCTATCACATATCTCTCAGAATTGGTTTTCAGTTGTTTGTTATTTTGGTGCAATTATATTTAGCACGTTTGTTAGTTCGTAAAACTATCTGGTCCTTCGTTCGTTTTAATTAGTACATTTCACAAATTAGTATTATCCCGTTTATTGGCCAAGTCCAGTGATGTGAACCAGCTATCGAAGGTTGTAATTATTTTGGTTTACATATAGTTTTGTTTTATTCATTGAATTTAACATCAAACACATTGTTGATGCTTCTAGACCGGATTCGCTGATCTAGAGACATCGAATTTAGGCTTGCGAGCAGGATCAAAACATTTTGGTTCTTCTAGACCGGATTCGCTGGTTTAGGGTTTGAACATTTGGTCCTTCGAGCCATTAGGTCCTTATTACTTAGTCCTTCGCACCGGAGGGACGCAACAAGAGTGATATGCAGTAACTTCTGTAGTTCAAATCGGCACTCTAGCTGCGCTGGCGAGTGCACCACGGAGTGTCTCCAAAAGCTTGTATTCACTAAAAATCAGCGTATTTTGTCATATTGTAGCGTAAATAACCAAGTGTTATTGAAACTACAGGATGAATATGTTTCTAAAGTGTACATAGAAAATCGTTGTTTCAAACCGCGAAAAGCTCAAATATGATGTAAAAACTGTATGTCAAAATATGTCTCTAAATCACTTGAAAATGCGTTATCTAAGGGAATTACGTGTTTTCAAGGTGTTTTGCAATAACTTCTATAGTTCAAATCCGCACTCTAACTGCGCTGGCGAGTGCACCACGGAGTGCCTCCGAACGCTTGTATTCACTAAAAAATCTGTGTATTTTGTCTTATTGTAGCCTAAATAACCAAGTGTCATCGAAACTACAGGATGAATATGTTTCCAAAGTGTACATACAGAATCGTCGTTTCAGACCGTGAAACGTTCAAATCTGATGTAAAAACTTTTTCTCAAAACATGTCTCCAAATCACTTGAAAACGCGTTTTCTAAGCGAATTACGTATTTTTAGAGTGTTTTCCAGTAACTTCTATAGTTCAAATCGGCTCTCTAACTGCACTGGCGGGTGCACCACGGAGTGCCGCCAAAAGCTTGTATTCACTAAAAATCTATATATTTTGTCTTATTGTAGCCTAAATAACGTAGTGCCATTGAAACTACAGATAGAATATGTTTCCAAAGTGTACATACAAAATCGTCGTTTCAGACCGTGAAACGCTCAAATATGAGTGCACCACGTAGTGTCTCCTAAAGCTAGTAATCACTAAAAATCAGTGTATTTTGTCATATTGTAACGTAAATAACCAAGTGCCAACGAAACTACAGGATGAATATGTTTCTAAAGTGTACATACAAAATCGTCCTTTCAGAACGTGAAACGCTCAAATATGATGAAAAAACTGTATCTCAAAATAAGACTCCAAATCACTTGAAAATGCGTTTTCTAAGCAAACTACGTGTTTTTAAGGTGTTTTGCAACAACTTCTATAGTTCAGATTGGCACACTTGCTGCGCTAGCGAGTGCACCACGCAGTGACTCCAAAAGCTTGTATTTACTAAAAATCAGTGTATTTTGTCATATTGCAGCGTAAATAACCAAGTGCCATCGAAACTACAGGATGAATATGTTTCTAAAGTGTACATACAAAATCGTCGTTTCAGAACGTGAAACGCTCAAATATGATGAAAAAAATGATTCTCAAAACATGTCTCCAAATCACTTGAAAATGCGTTTTCTAAGCGAACTACGTGTTTTTAAGGTGTTTTGCAACAACTTCTATAGTTCAGATTGGCACACTTGCTGCGCTAGCGAGTGCACCACGCAGTGACTCCAAAAGCTTGTATTTACTAAAAATCAGTGTATTTTGTCATATTGCAGCGTAAATAACCAAGTGCCATCGAAACTACATAATGAATATGTTTCTAAAGTGTACATACAAAATCGTCGTTTCAGACCGTGAAACGCTCAAATATGTTGTAAAAACTGATTCTCAAAACATGTCTCCAAATCACTTGAAAATGCGTTTTCTAACCGAATTACTTGTTTTTAGGGTGTTATGCAGTAACTTCTATAGTTCAAATCGGCACTCTAGCTGCGCTGGCGAGTGCACCACGGAGTGACTCCAAAGCTTGTATTCACAAAAAATCAATGTATTTTGTCTTATTGTAGCCTAAATAACGAAGTGCCATCGAAACTACAGGTAGAATATTTTTCCAAAGTGTACATACAAAATCGTCGTTTCAGAAAGTGAAACGCTCAAATATAATGTAAAAACTGATTCTCAAAACATGTCTCCAAATCACATGAAAATGCGTTCTCTAAGTAAATTACGTGGTTTTAGGGTGTTTTGCAGTAACTTTTATAGTTCAAATCGGCACTCTAGCAGCGCTGGCCTGTGCACCACGGAGTGCCTCCAAAAGCTTGTATTCACTAAAAATCTGTGTATTTTGTCTTATTGTAGCCTTAATAACCAAGTGCCATCGAAACTACAGGATGAATATGTTTCCCAAGTGTACGTACAAAATCGTCGTTTCAGACCGTGAAACGTTCAAATCTGATATAAAAACTGTTTCTCAAAACATGTCTCTAAATGACTTGAAAACGTGTTTTCTAAGCGAATTACGTGTTTTTAGAGTGTATTGCAGTAACTTCTGTAGTTCAAATCGGCACTCTAGCTGCGCTGGCGAGTGCACCACGGAGTGTCTCCAAAAGCTTGCATTCACTAAAAATCAGCGTATTTTGTCATAGTGTAGCGTAAATAACCAAGTGCCATCAAAACTGCAGGATGAATATGTTTCTAAAGTGTACATACAAAATCGTCGATTCAGAACGTGAAACGCTCAAATATGATGTAAAAACTGTATCTGAAACATGTCTCCAAATCACTTGAAAACGCATTTTCTAAGCGAATTACGTGTTTTTAGAGTGTTTTGCAGTATCTTCTATAGTTCAAATCGGCACTCTAGCTGCGCTGGCGAGTGCACCACGGAGTGTCTCCAAAAGTTTGTAATCACTAAAAATCAGTGTATTTTGTCATATTGTAGCGTAAATAATTAAGTGCCAACGAAACTACTGGATGAATATGTTTCTAAAGTGTACATACAAAATCGTCGTTTCAGATCGTGAAACGCGCAAATATGATGTAAAAACTGATTCTCAAAATATGTCTCCAAATCACTTAAAAATGCGTTTTCTAAGCGAATTACGTGTTTTTGGGGTGTTTTGCAGTAACTTCTATAGTTCATATAGGCACCATAGCTGCGCTGGCCAGTGCACCACGGAGTGACTCCAAAAGCTTGTATTCACTAAAAATCAATGTATTTTGTCTTATTGTAGCCTAAATAACGAAGTGCCATCGAAACTACAGGTAGAATATGTTTCCAAAGTGTACATACAAAATCGTCGTTTCAGACCGTGAAACGCTCAAATATGATGGAAAACCTGTATCTCAAAATATGTCTCCAAATCACTTGAAAAATCGTTTTCTAAGCGAAATACGTGTTTTTAAGGTGTTTTGCAATAACTTCTATAGTACAGATCGGCACACTTGCTGCGCTGGCGAGTGCACCACGGAGTGACTCCAAAAGCTTGTATTCACTAGAAATCTGCGTATTTTGCCTTATTGTAGCGTAAATAACCAAGTGCCATCGAAACTACAAGATGAATATGTTACTAAAGTGTACATACAAAATCGTCGTTTCAGACCGTGAAACGCTCAAATATGATGTAAGAACTGTATCTCAAAATATGTCTCCAAATCACTTGAAAATGCGTTTTCTAAGCGATTTACGTGTTTTTAAGGTGTTTTGCAATAACTTCTATAGTTCAAATCGGCACTCTAGCTGCGCTGGCGGTTGCACCACGGAGTGCCTCCAAAAGCTTGTATTCACTAAAAATCTGTGTATTTTGTCTTATTGTAGCGTAAATAACTAAGTGCCATCGAAATTACAGGATGAATATGTTTCTAAGGTGTACATACAAAATCGTCGTTACAGACCGTGAAACGCTCAATTATGATGTAAAACTGATTCTCAAAACATGTCTCCAAATCACTTGAAAATGCGTTTTCTAAGCGAATTACGTGTTTTTAAGGTGTTTTGCAATAACTTTTATAGTTCCAATCGGCACTCTAGCTGCGCTGGCGAGTGCACCACGGAGTGTCTCCAAAAGCTTGTAATCACTAAAAATCAGTGTATTTTGTCATATTGTAGCGTAAATAACCAAGTGCCAACGAAACTACAGGATGAATATGTTTCTAAAGTGTACATACATAATCGTCGTTTCAGAACGTGAAACGCACAAATATGATGTAAAACTGATTCTCAAAACATGCCTCCAAGTCACTTGAAAATGCGTTTTCTAAGCAAATTACGTGTTTTTAAGGTGTTTTGCAGTAACATCTATAGTTCAAATCGGCACTCTAGCTGTGCTGGCGAGTGCACCAAGTAGTGACTCCAAAAGCTTGTATTTATTAAAAATGAATGTATTTTGTCTTATTGTAGCCTAAATAACGAAGTGCCATCGAAACTACAAGTAGAATATGTTTCCAAAGTGTACGTACAAAATCGTCGTTTCAGACCGTGAAACGCTCAAATAAGAGTGCACCACGGAGTGTCTCCAAAAGCTTGTAATCACTAAAAATCAGTGTATTTTGTCATATTGTAGCGTAAATAATCAAGTGCCAACGAAATTACAGGATGAATATGTTTCTAAAGTGTACATACAAGATCGTCGTTTCAGACCGTGAAACGATCAAATATGATGTAAAAGCTCATTCTCAAAACATGTCTCCAAATCACTTGAAAATGCGTTTTCTAAGCGAATTACGTGTTTTTAGGGTGTTATGCAGTAACTTCTATAGTTCAAATCGGCACTCTAGCTGCGCTGGCGAGTGCAACACGGAGTGACTCCAAAAGCTCGTATTCACTAAAAATCAATATATTTTGTCTTATTGTAGCCTAAATAACGAAGTGCCACCGAAACTACAGGTAGAATATGTTTCCAAAGTGTACATACAAAATCGTCGTTTCAGACCGTAAAACGCTCAAATATGATGTAAAAACTGTATCTCGAAAAATGTCTCCAAATCACTTGGAAATCCGTTTACTAAGCGATTTACGTGTTTTTAAGGTGTTTTGCAATAACTTCTATTGTTTAAATCGGCACTCTAGCTGCGCTGGCGGGTGCATCACGGAGTGCCTCCAAAAGCTTGTATTCAGTAAAAATCTGTGTATTTTGTCTTATTGTAGCGTAAATAACCAAGTGCCATCGAAACTACAGGATGAATATGTTTCTAAGGTGTACATACAAAATCGTCGTTTCTGACCGTGAAACGCTCAATTATGATGTAAAAACTGATTCTCAATACACTTTTCCAAATCAAATGCGTTTTCTGAGCGAATTACGTGTTTTTAAAGTGTTTTGCAATAACTTTTATAGTTCCAATCGGCACTCTAACTGCGCTGGCGAGTGCACCACGTAGTGTCTCCAAAAGCTTGTAATCACTAAAAATCAGTGTATTTTGTCATATTGTAGCGTAAATAACCAAGTGCCAACGAAACTACAGGATGAATTTGTTTATAAGTGTACATACAAAATCGTCGTTTCAGAATGTGAAACGCTCAAATATGATGTAAAAACTGATTCTCAAAACATGTCTCCAAATCACTTGAAAACGCATTTTCTAAGCGAATTACGTGTTTTAGAGTGTTTTGCAGTATCTTCTATAGTTAAAATCGGCACTCTAGTTGCGCTGGCGAGTGCACCACGGAGTGTCTCCAAAAGTTTGTAATCACTAAAAATCAGTGTATTTTGTCATATTGTAGCGTAAATAATTAAGTGCCAACGAAACTACTGGATGAATATGTTTCTAAAGTGTACATACAAAATCGTCGTTTCAGAACGTGAAACGCGCAAATATGATGTAAAAACTGATTCTCAAAACATGTCTCCAAATCACTTAAAAATGCGTTTTCTAAGCGAATAACGTGTTTTTAGGGCGTTTTGCAGTAACTTCTATATTTCATATAGGCACTCTAGCTGCGCTGGCCAGTGCACCACGGAGTGACTCCAAAAGCTTGTCTTCACTAAAAATCAATGTATTTTGTCTTATTGTAGCCTAAATAACAAAGTGCCATCGAAACTACAGGTAGAATATGTTTCCAAAGTGTACATACAAAATCGTCGTTTCAGACCGTGAAACGCTCAAATATGATGTAAAAGCTGATTGTCAAAACATGTCTCCGAATCACTTGAAAATGCGTTTTCAAAGCGTATTACGTGTTTTTAGGGTGTTTTGCAGTAACTTCTATAGATCAAATCGGCACTCTAGTTGCGCTGGCGAGTGCACCACGGAGTGCCTCCAAAAGCCATCGAAACTACAGGATGAATATGTTTCCAACGTGTACATACAAAATCGTCGTTTCAGACCGTGAAACGTTCAAATCTGATGTAAAAACTGTTTCTCAAAACATGTCTCCAAATCACTTGAAAATGCGTTTTTTAAGCGAATTACGTGTCTTTAGAGTGTTTTGCAGTAACTTCTATAGTTCAAATCGGCACTCTAGCTGCGCTGGCGAGAGCACCACGGAGTGCCTCCAAAAGCTTGTATTCACTAAAAATCTGTGTATTTTGTCTTATTGTAGCGTAAATAACCAAGTGCCATCGAAACTACAGGATGAATATGTTTCTAAGGTGTACATACAAAATCGCCGTTTCAGACCGTGAAACGCTCAATTATGATGTAAAAACTGATTCTCAAAACATGTCTCTAAATCACTTGAAAACGTGTTTTCTAAGCGAATTACGTGTTTTTAGAGTGATATGCAGTAACTTCTGTAGTTTAAATCGGCACTTTAGCTGCGCTGGCGAGTGCACCACGGAGTGTCTCCAAAAGCTTGTATTCACTAAAAATAAGCGTATTTTGTCATATTTAAGCGTATATAACCAAGTGCCATCGAAACAACAGGATGAATATGTTTCTAAAGTGTACATTCAAAATCGTCGTTTCAGACCGTGAAACGCTCAAATATGATGTAAAAACTGATTCTCAAAACATGTCTCCAATTCACTTGAAAATGCGTTTTCTAAGCGAACTACATGTTTTTAGGGTTTTTTGCAGTAACTTCTATAGTTCAAATCGGCTCTCTAGCTGCGCAGGCGAGTGCACCACGGAGTGACTCCAAAAGCTTGTATTCACTAAAAGCAATGTATTTTGTCTTATTGTAGCCTAAATAACGGTGTACCATCAAAACTACAGGTAGAATATGTTTCCAAAGTGTACATACAAAATCGTCGTTTCAGACCGTGAAACGCTCAAATCTGATGTAAAAACTGTTTCTCAAAACATGTGTCCAAATCAATTGAAAACGCGTTTTCTAAGCGAATTACGTGTTTTTAGAGTGTTTTGTAGTAACTTCTATAGTACAAACCGTCACTCTAGCTGCGCTGGCGAGTGCACCACGGAGTATCTTCAAAAGCTTGTATTCACTAAAAATCAGTGTATTTTGTCATATTGTAGCGTAAATAGCCAAGTGCCATCAAAACTACAGGACGAATATGTTTCTAAAGTGTACATACAAAATCGTCGTTTTAGACCGTGAAACGCTCAAACATGGTGTAAAAACTGATTTTCAAAACATGTCTCCAAATCACTTGAAAATGCGTTTTCTAATCGAATTACGTGTTTTTAGGGTGTTTTGTAGTAATTTCTATAGTTCAAATCGGCACTCTGGCTGCGCTGGCCAGTGCACCACGGAGTGCCTCCAAAAGCTTGTATTCACTATAAATCAATGTATTTTGTCTTATTGTAGACTAAATAACGAGGTACCATCGAAACTATAGGTAGAATATGTTTCCAAAGTGTACATACAAAATCGTCGTTTCAGAACGTAAAACGTTCAAATATGATGTAAAACTGTATCTCAAAATATGTCTCCAAATCACTTGAAAATGCGTTTTCTAAGCGAATTACGTGTTTTTAAGATGTTTTGCAATAACTTCTATAGTTCAAATCGGCACTCTAGCTGCGCTGGCGCGTGCACCACGGAGTGCCTCCAAAAGCTTGTCTTCACAAAAAATCTGAGAATTCTGTCTTATTGTAGCCTAAATAACCAAGTGCCATCGAAACTACAGGATGAATATGTTTCCAAAGTGTACATACAAAATCGTCGTTTCAGACCATGAAACGTTCAAATCTGATGTAAAAAGTGTTTCTCAAAACATGTCTTCAAATCACTTGAAAACGCGTTTTCTAGGCGAATTACGTGTTTTTAGAGTGTTTAGCAGTAACTTCTATAGTTCAAATCGGCACTCTAGCTGCGCTGGCGAGTGCACCACGGAGTGTCTACAAAAGCTTGTATTCACTAAAAATCAGTGTATTTTGTCATATTGTAGCGTAAATAACCAAGTGCCAACGAAACTACAGGATGAACATGTTTCTAAAATGTACATACAAAATCGTTGTTTCAGAACGTGAAACGCTCAAATATGATGTAAAAACTGAATCTCAAAACATGTCTCCAAATCACTTGACAATGCGTTTTCTAAGTGAATTACGTGTTTTTAGGGTGTTTTGCAGTAACTTCTATAGTTCAAATCGGCATTCTAGCTGCGCTGGCGAGTGCACCACGGAGTGCCTCCAAAAGCTTGTATTCACTAAAAATCCGTGTATTTTGTCTTATTGTAGCCTAAATAACTAAATGCCATCGAAACTAAAGTATGAATGTTTCCAAAGTGTACATACAAAATCGTCGTTTCAGACCGTGTAACGTTCAAATCTGATGTAAAAACTGTTTCTCAAAACAAGTCCCTAAATCACTTGAAAACGCGTTTTCTAAGCGAATTACGTGTTTTTAAGGTATTTTGCAATAACTTCTATAGTTCAAATCGGCACTCTAGATGCGCTGGCGAGTGCACCACGGAGTGCCTCCAAAAGCTTGTCTTCACTAAAAATCTGAATGTTTTGTTTTATTGTAGCCTGAATATTCAAGTGCCATCGAAACTGCAGGATGAATATGTTTCCAAAGTGTACATACAAAATCGTCGTTTCAGAACGTAAAACGTTCAAATATGATGTAAAACTGTATCTCAAAATATGTCTCCAAATCACTTGAAAATGCGTTTTCTAAGCGAATTACGTGTTTTTAAGATGTTTTGTAGTAACTTCTATAGTTCAAATCGGCACTCTAGCTGCGCTGGCGAGTGCACCACGAAGTGTCTCCAAAATCTTGTATTCACTAAAAATCAGTGTATTTTGTCATATTGTAGCGTAAATAACTAAGTGCCATCGAAACTACAGGATGAATATGTTTCTAATGTGTACATTCAAAATCGTCGTTTCAGACCGCGAAACGCTCAAATATGATGTAAAAATGATTCTCAAAACATGTCTCCAACTCACTTGAAAACGCGTTTTCTAAGCGAATTACGTGTTTTTACAGTGTTTTGCAGTAACTTCTATAGTTCAAATCGGCACTCTAGCTGCGCTGGCGAGTGCACCACGGAGTGACTCCAAAAGCTTGTATTCACTGAAAATCATTGTATTTTGTCATATTGTAGCCTAAATAACGAAGTTCCATCGAAACTACAGGTAGAATTTGTTTCCAAAATGTACATACAAAATCGTCGTTTCAGACCGTTTAACGCTTAAATATGATGTAAAAACTGTATCTCAAAATATGTCTCCAAATCACTTGAAAATGCGGTTTCTAAACGAATTACGTGTTTTTAAGGAGTTTTGCAATAACTTGTATAGTTAAAATCGGCACTCTAGCTGCGCTGGCGAGTGTACCACGGAGTGCCTCCAAACGCTTGTATTCACTAAAAATCAGTGTATTTTGTCTTATTGTAGCCTAAATAACCAAGTGTTATCGAAACTACAGGATGAATATGTTTCCAAAGTATACATACAAAATCGTCGTTTCAGACCGTGAAACGTTCATATCTGATTTAAAAACTGTTTTTTAAAACATGTCTCCAAATCACTTGAAAACACGTCTTCTAAGCGAATTACTTGTTTTTAGAGTATTTTGCAGTAACTTCTATAGTTCAAATCGGCACTCTAGCTGCGATGGCGAGTGCACCACGGAGTGTCTCCAAAAGCTTGTGTTCACTGAAAATCAGTGTATTTTGTCATATTGTAGCGTAAATAACCAAGTGCCATCGAAACTACAGGATGAATATGTTTCTAAAGTGTAAATACAAAATCGTCGTTTCAGACCGTAAAACGTTCAAATCTGATGTAAAAACTGATTCTCAAAACATGTCTCTAAATCACTTGAAAATGAGTTTTTTAAGCGAATTACGTGTTTATAGGGTGTTTTGCAGTAACTTCTATAGTTCAAATCGGCACTCTAGCTGCGCTGACGAGTGCACCACAAAGTCTCCAAAAGCCATCGAAACTACAGGATGAATATGTTTCCAACGTGTACATACAAAATCGTCGTTTTAGACCGTGAAACGTTCAAATCTGATATAAATACTGTTTATCAAAACATGTCTCCAAATCACTTGAAAACGCGTTTTCTAAGCGAATTACGTGTTTCTAGAGTGTTTTGCAGTAACTTCTATAGTTCAAATCGGCACTCTAGCTGCGCTGGCGAGTGTACCACGGAGTGCCTCCAAACGCTTGTATTCACTAAAAATCAATGTATTTTGTCTTATTGTAGCCTAAATAACGAAGTGCCATCGATACTACAGGATGAATATGTTTCCAAAGTGTACATACAAAATCGTCGTTTCAGACCGTGAAACGTTCAAATCTGATGTAAAAACTGTTTCTCGAAACATGTCTCCAAATTACTTGAAAACGCATATTCTAAGCGATATACGTGCTTTTAGAATGTTTTGCAGTAACTTCTATAGTTCACATCGGCACTCTAGTTGCGCTGGCGAGTGCACCACGGAGTGCCTTCAAACGCTTGTATTCACTTAAAATCTGTGTATTTTGTCGTATTGTAGCCTAAATAACGAAGTGCCATCGAAACTACAGGTAGAATATGTTTCCAAAGTGTACATACAAAATCGTCGTTTCAGACCGTGAAACGCTCAAATATGATGTAAAAACTGTATCTCAAAATATGTCTCCAAATCACTTGAAAACGCGTTTTCTAAGCGAATTACGTGTTTTTAGAGGGTTTTGCAGTAACTTCTATAGTTCAAATCGGCACTCTAGCTTCGCTGGCGAGTGCACCACGGAGTGTCTCCAAAAGCTTGTATTCACTTAAAATCAGTGTATTTTACCATATTGTAGCGTAAATAACCAAGTGCCATCGAAACTAGAGGACGAATATGTTTCTAAAGTGTACATACAAAATCGTCGTTTCAGACCGTGAAACGCTCAAATTGATGTAAAAACTGATTCTCAAAACATGTCTCCAAATTACTTGAAAACGCATATTCTAAGCGAATTACGTGCGTTTAGAATGTTTTGCAGTAACTTCTATAGTTCACATCGGCACTCTAGTTGCGCTGGCGAGTGCACCACGGAGTGCCTCCAAACGCTTGTATTCACTTATAATCTGTGTATTTTGTCTTATTGTAGCCTAAATAACGAAGTGCCATCGAAACTACAGGTAGAATATTTTTGCAAAGTGTACATACAAAATCGTCGTTTCATACCGTGAAACGCTCAAATATGATGTAAAAACTGTATCTCAAAATATGTCTCCAAATCACTTGAAAATGCGTTTTCTAAGCGAATTACGTGTTTTTAGGGTGTTTCGCAGTAACTTCTATAGATCAAATCAGCACCCTAGCTGCGCTGGCGAATGCACCACGGAGTGACTCCAAAAGCTTGTATTCACTAAAAATCAATGTATTTTGTCTTATTGTAGCGTAAATAACCAAGTGCCATCGAAACTACAGGATGAATATGTTTCTAATGTGTACATACAAAATCGTCGTTTCAGACCGTGAAACGCTCAAATATGATGTAAAAACTGTGTCTCAAATATGTCTCCAACTCTCTTGAAAATGCGTTTTCTATGCGAATTACGTGTTTTTAAGGTGTTTTGCAATAATTTCTATAGTTAAAATCGGCACTCTAGCTGCGCTGGCGATTGCACCACGGAGTGTCTCCAAAAGCTTGTATCCACTAAAAATCCGTGTATTTTGTCATATTGTTGCGTAAATAACCAAGCGACATCGAAACTACAGGATGAATAAGTTTCTAAAGTGTACATACAAAATCGTCGTTTCAGACCGTGAAACGCTCAAATATGAGGTAAAAACTGATTCTCAAAACATGTCTCCAAATCACTTGAGAACGCGTTTTCTAAGCGAATTACGTGTTTTTAGAATGTTTTGCGTAACTCTATAGTTCAAATCGGCACTTTAGCTGCGCTGGCGAGTGCACCACGGAGTGTCTCCAAAAGCTTGTATTCACTAAAAATCAATGTATTTTGTCTTATTGTAGCCTAAATAACGAAGTGCCATCGAAACTACAGGATAAATATGTTTCCAAAGTGTACATACAAAATCGTCGTTTCAGACCGTGAAACGCTCAAGTATGATGTAAAAACTGATTCTCATAACGTGTCTCCAAATCACTTGAAAATGCGTTTTCTAAGCGAATTACGTGCTTTTAGGGTGTTTTGCAGTAACTTCTATAGTTCAAATCGGCTCTCTAGCTGCATTGGCGAGTGCACCACGGAGTATCTCCAGAATCTTGTATTCACTAAAAATCAGTGTATTTTGTCATATTGTAGCGTAAATAACCAAATGCCATCGAAACTACAGGATGAATATGTTTCAAAAGTGTACATACAAAATCGTCGTTGCAGACCGTGAAACGCTCAAATATGATGTAAAAACTGATTCTCAAAACATGTATCCAAATAATTTGAAAATGCGTGTTATAAGCGAATTACGTGTTTTTAGAGTGTTTTGCGGAAACTTCTATAGTTCGAATCGGCACTCTAGCTGCGCTGGCAAGTGCACCACCAAGAGCCTCCAAAAGCTTGTATTCACTAAAAATCTGTGTATTTTGTCTTATTGTAGCCTAAATAACCAAGTGCCATCGAAACTACAGGATGAATATGTTTCCAAAGTGTACTTACAAAATCGTCGTTTCAGACCGTGAAACGTTCAAATCTGATGTAAAAACTGTTTTTCAAAACTTGTCTCCAAATCACTTGAAAACGCGTATTCTAAGCGAATTACGTGTTTTTAGAGTGTTTTGCAGTAACTTCTATAGTTCAAATCGGCACTCTAGCTGCGCTGGCGATTGCACCACGGAGTGTCTCCAAAAGCTTGTATTCACTAAAAATCCGTGTATTTTGTCATATTGTTGCGTAAATAACCAAGTGACATCGAAACTACAGGATGAATATGTTTCTAAAGTGTACATACAAAATCGTCGTTTCAGACCGTGAAACGCTCAAATCTGATGTAAAAACTGTTTCTCAAAACATGTCTCCAAATCACTTGAAAACGCGTTTTCTAAGCGAATTACGTGTTTTTAGAGTGTTTTGCAGTAACTTCGATATTTCAAAACGGCACTCTAGCTGCGCTGGCGGGTGCACCACAGAGAGCCTACAAAAGCTTGTATTCACTAAAAGCAATGTATTTTGTCTTATTGTAGCCTAAATAACGGAGTACCATCGAAACTACAGGTAGAATATGTTTCCAAAGTGTACATACAAAATCGTCGTTTCAGACCGTGAAACGCTCAAATATGATTTAAAAACTGTATCTCAAAATATGTCTCCAATGCTCTTGAAAATGCGTTTTCTAAGCGAATTACGTGTTGTTAAGGTGTTTTCCAATAACTTCTATAGTTCAAATCGGCACTCTAGCTGCACTGGCGAGTGCACCACGAAGTCCCTCTAAACGCTTGTATTCACTAAATATCTGTGCATTTTGTCTTATTGTAGCCTAAATAATTAAGAGCCATCGAAACTACAGGATGAATATGTTTCCAAAGTGTACATACAAAATCGTCGTTTCAGACCGTGAAACGCTCAAATCTGATGTAAAAACTTATTCACAAAACATGTCTCCAAATCACTTGAAAATGCGTTTTCTAAGCGAATTACGTGCTTTTAGGGTGTCTTGCAGTAATTTTTATAGTTCAAATCGGCACTCCAGCTGCGCTGGCGAGTGCACCACGGCGTATCTCCAAAGCTTGTATTCACTAAATATCTGTGTATTTTGTCATATTGTAGCGTAAATAACCAAGTGCCATCGAAACTACAGGATGAATATGTTTCTAAAGTGTACATACAAAATCGTCGTTTCAGACCGTGACCGCTCAAATATGATGTAAAAACTGATTCTCAAAACAAGTCTCCAAATCACTTGAAACTGCGTTTTCTAAAAGAATTACGTGTTTTTAGAATGTTATGCAGTAACTCTATACTTCAAATCAGCACTCTAGCTGCGCTGGCGAGTGCACCACGGAGTGTCTCCAAAAGCTTGTATTCACTAAAAATCAATGTATTTTGTCTTATTGTAGCCTAGATAACGAAGTGCTATCGAAACTACAGGATGAATATGTTTCCAAAGTTTACATACAAAATCGTCGTTTCAGACCGTGAAACGTTCAAAGCTGATGTAAAAACTGTTGCTCAAAAGATGTCTCCAAATTACTTGAAAACGCGTATTCTAAGCGAATTACGTGTTTTTAGAGTGTTTTGCAGTAACTTCTATAGTTCAAATCGGCACTTTAGCTGCGCTGGTGAGTGCACCACGGAGTGTCTCCAAAAGCTTGTATTCACAAAAATCAGTGTATTTTGTCATATTGTAGCGTAACTAAACAAGTGCCATCGAAACTACAGGATGAATAAGTTTTCAAAGTATACATACAAATCGTCGTTTCAGACCGTGAAACGCTTAAATATGATGTAAAACTGTATCTCAAAATATGTTTCCAAATCACTTTAAAATGCGTTTTCTAAGCGAGTTACTTGTTTTTAAGGTGTTTTGCAATAACTTCTATAGTTCAAATCGGCACTTTAGCTGCGCTGGCGAGTGCAACACGGAGTGCCTCCAAACGCTTGTATTCACTAAAAATCTGTGTATTTTGTCTTATTGTAGCCTAAATAACTAAGTGCCATCGAAACTACTGGATGAATAAGTTTCCAAATTATACATACAAAATCGTCGTTTCAGACCGTGAAACGTTCAAATCTGATGTAAAAACTGTTTCTCAAAACATGTCTCCAAATCACTTGAAAATGCGTTTTCTAAGCGAATTACGTGTTTTTAGGGTGTTTTGCAGTAACTTCAATAGATCAAATCGGCACTCTAGCTGCGCTGGCGAGTGCACCACGGAGTGACTCCAAAAGCTTGTATTCACTAAAAATCAATGTATTTTGTCTTATTGTAGCCTAAATAACGAAGTGCCATCAAAATTACAGGATGAATATGTTTCCAAAGTGTACATACAAAATCATCGTTTCAGATCGTGAAACGCTCAAATATGATGTAAAAACTGATTGTCAAAACATGTCTCCAAATCACTTGAAAATGCGTTTTCTAAGCGAATTACGTGTTTTTAGAGTGTTTTGCAGTAACTTCTATAGATCAAATCAGCACTCTAGCTGCGCTGGCGAGTGCACCACGGAGTGACTCCAAAAGCTCGTATTCACTTAAAATCAATGTATTTTGTCTTATTGTAGCCTAAATAACGAAGTGCCATCGTTACTACAGGTAGAATATGTTTCCAAAGTGTATATACAAAATCGTCGTTTCAGACGGTGAAACGTTCAGATCTGATGTAAAAACTGTTTCTCAAAACATGTCTCCAAATTACTTAAAAACGCGTATTCTAAGCGAATTACGAGTTTTTAGAGTGTTTTGCAGTAACTTCTATAGTTCAGTAGGATATGTTTCCAAAGTGTACATACAAAATCTTCGTGTCAGACCGTGAAACGCTCATATATGATGTAAACACTGTATCTCAAAATATGACTCAAAATCACTTGAAAATGCGTTTTCTAAGCGAATTACGTGTTTTTAAGGTGTATTACAATAACTTCTATAGTTCAAATCGTCACTCTAGCTGCGCTGGCGAGTGCACCACGGAGTGCATCCAAAAGCTTGTATTCACTAAAAATCTGTGTATTTTGTCTTATTGTAGCCTAAAGAACCAAGTGCTATCGAAACTACAGGATGAATATATATCCAAAGTATATATACAAAATCGTCGTGTCAGACCGTGAAACGTTCAAATCTGATGTAAAACTGTTTCTCAAAACATATCTCCAAATCACTTGAAAACGCGTTTTCTAAGCGAATTACGTGTTTTTAGAGTGTTTTGCAGTAACTTCTATAGTTCAAATTGGCACTCTAGCTGCGCTGGCGAGTGCACCACGGAGTGCCTCCAAACGCTTGTATTCACTAAAAATCTGTGTATTTTGTGTTATTGTAGCGTAAATAACCAAATGCCATTGAAAATAGAGGACGAATATGTTTCTAAAGTGTACATACAAAATCGTCGTTCCAGATCGTGAAACGCTCAAATATGATGTAAAAACTGATTGTCAAAACATGTCTCCAAATCACTTGAAAATGCGTTTTCTAAGCGAATTACGTGTTTTTAGGGTGTTTGGCAGTAACTTCTATAGATCAAATCAGCACTCTAGCTGCGCTGGCGAGTGCACCACGGAGTGACTCCAAAAGCTCGTATTCACTTAAAATCAATGTATTTTGTCTTATTGTAGCCTAAATAACGAAGTGCCATCGATACTACAGGTAGAATATGTTTCCAAAGTGTATATACAAAATCGTCGTTTCAGACCGTGAAACGTTCAGATCTGATGTAAAAACTGTTTCTCAAAACATGTCTCCAAATTACTTAAAAACGCGTATTCTAAGCGAATTACGAGTTTTTAGAGTGTTTTGCAGTAACTTCTATAGTTCAGTAGGATATGTTTCCAAAGTGTACATACAAAATCTTCGTGTCAGACCGTGAAACGCTCATATATGATGTAAACACTGTATCTCAAAATATGACTCCAAATCACTTGAAAATGCGTTTTCTAAGCGAATTACGTGTTTTTAAGGTGTATTACAATAACTTCTATAGTTCAAATCGTCACTCTAGCTGCGCTGGCGAGTGCACCACGGAGTGCATCCAAAAGCTTGTATTCACTAAAAATCTGTGTATTTTGTCTTATTGTAGCCTAAAGAACCAAGTGCTATCGAAACTACAGAATGAATATATATCCAAAGTATATATACAAAATCGTCGTGTCAGACCGTGAAACGTTCAAATCTGATGTAAAACTGTTTCTCAAAACATATCTCCAAATCACTTGAAAACGCGTTTTCTAAGCGAATTACGTGTTTTTAGAGTGTTTTGCAGTAACTTCTATAATTCAAATCGGCACTCTAGCTGCGCTGGCGAGTGCACCACGGAGTGTCTCCAAAAGCTTGTATTCACAAAAAATCAGTGTATTTTGTCATATTGTAGCGTAAATAACCAAGTGCCATCGAAACTAC
Organism: Harpalus rubripes; assembly: GCA_963082715.1. NCBI lineage: Eukaryota > Metazoa > Arthropoda > Insecta > Coleoptera > Carabidae > Harpalus > Harpalus rubripes. Next base: position 41,176,727 of record OY720448.1, on the reverse strand, counting down.
AGGATGAATATGTTTCTAAAGTGTACATACAAAATCGTCGTTTCAGACCGTGAAACGCTCAAATATGATGTAAAAAACTATATCACAAAATATGTCTCCAAATCACTTGAAAATGCGTTTTCTAAGCGAATTACGTGTTTTTAGGGTGTTTTGAAGTAACTTCTATAGTTCAAATCGGCACTGTAGCTGCGCTGGCGAGTGCACCACGGAGTGCCTCCAAACGCTTGTATTCACTAAAAATCTGTGTATTTTGTCTTATTGTAGTCTAAATAACCAAGTGCCATCGAAACTATAGGATGAATTTGTTTCCAAAGTGTACATACAAAATCGTCGTTTCAGACCGTGAAACGCTCAAGTATGATGTAAAAACTGATTCTCAAAACATGTCTCCAAATCACTTGAAAATGCGTTTTCTAAGCGAATTACGTGCTTTTAGGGTGTCATGCAGTAACTTTTATAGTTCAAATCGGCACTCTAGCTGCGCTGGCGAGTGCACCACGGCGTATCTCCAAAGCTTGTATTCACTAAATATCAGTGTATTTTGTCATATTGTAGCGTAAATAACCAAGTGCCATCGAAACTACAGGATGAATATGTTTCAAAAGTGTACATACAAAATCGTCGTTTCAGACCGTGAAACACTCAAATATGATGTAAAAACTGATTCTCAAAACATGCCTCCAAATAACTTGAAAATGCGTTTTTAAAGCGCATTACGTATTTTTAGGGTGTTTTGCAGTAACTTCTATAGTTCAAATCGGCACTCTAGCTTCGCTGGCGAGTGCACCACGAAATGCCTCCAAAAGCTTGTATTCACTAAAAATCTGTGTATTTTGTCTTATTGTAGCCTGAATAACCAAGTGCCATCGAAACTACAGGATGAATATGTTTCCAAAGTGTACATACAAAATCGTCGTTGCAGACCGTGAAACGATCAAATCTGATGTAAAAACTGTTTCTCAAAACATGTCTCCAAATCACTTGAGAACGCGTTTTCTAAGCGAATTACGTGTTTTTAGAGTGTTTTGCATTAACTCTATAGTTCAAACAGGCATTCTAGCTGCGCTGGCGATTGCATCACGGAGTGTCTCCAAAAGCTTGTATTCACTAAAAATCCGCGTATTTTGTCATATTGTTGCGTGAATAACCAAGTGCCATCGGAACTACAAGATGAATATGTTTCTAAAGTGTACATACAAAATCGTCGTTTCAGACCGTGAACGCTCAAAAATGATTTAAAAACTGATTCTCAAAACATGTCTCCAAATCACTTGAAACTGCGTTTTCTAAGCGAATTACGTGTTTTTAGAATGTTTTGCAGTAACTCTATATTTCAAATCGGCACTCTAGATGCGCTGGCGAGTGCACCACGGAGTGTCTCCAAAAGCTTGTATTCACTAAAAATCAATGTATTTTGTCTTATTGTAGCCTAGATAACGAAGTGCTATCGAAACTACAGGATGAATATGTTTCCAAAGTTTACATACAAAATCGTCGTTTCACACCGTGAAACGTTGAAATCTGATGTAAAAACTGTTGTTTAAAACATGTCTCCAAATTACTTGAAAACGCGTATTCTAAGCGAATTACGTGTTTTTAGAGTGTTTTGCAGTAACTTCTATAGTTCAAATCGGCACTCTAGCTGCGCTGGCGAGTGCACCACGGAGTGTCTCCAAAAGCTTGTATTCACAAAAATCAGTGTATTTTGTCATATTGTAGCGTAACTAAACAAGTGCCGTCGAAGCTACAGGATGAATAAGTTTCCAAAGTATACATACAAATCGTCGTTTCAGACCGTGAAACGCTCAAATATGATGTAAAACTGTATCTCAAAATATGTCTCCAAATCACTTGAAAATGCGTTTTCAAAGCGAATTACTTGTTTTTAAGGTGTTTTGCAATAACTTCTATAGTTCAAATCGGCACTCTAGCTGCGCTGGCGAGTGCACCACGGAGTGCCTCCAAACGCTTGTATTCACTAAAAATCTGTGTATTTTGTCTTATTGTAGCCTAAATAACTAAGTGCCATCGAAACTACTGGATGAATATGTTTCCAAAGTATACATACAAAATCGTCGTTTCAGACCGTGAAACGTTCAAATTTGATGTAAAAACTGTTTCTCAAAACATGTCTCCAAATCACTTGAAAATGCGTTTTCTAAGCGAATTACGTGTTTTTAGGGTGTTTTGCAGTAACTTCTATAGATCAAATCGGCACTCTAGCTGCGCTGGCGAGTGCACCACGGAGTGACTCCAAAAGCTTGTATTCACTAAAAATAAATGTATTTTGTCTTATTGTAGCCTAAATAACGAAGTGCCATCGAAACTACAGGATGAATATGTTTCCAAAGTGTACATACAAAATCATTGTTTCAGACCGTGAAACGCTCAAATATGATGTAAAAACTGTATCTCAAAATATGTCCCCAAATCACTTGAAAATGCGTTTTCTAAGCGAATTACGTGTTTTAAGGTGTTTTGCAATAACTTCTATAGTTCAAATCGGCACTCTAGCTGCGCTGGCGAGTGGAACACGGAGTGCCTCCAAAAGTTTGAATTCACTAAAAATCTGTGTATTTTGTCTTATTGTAGCCTTAATAACCAAGTGCCATCGAAACTACAGAATGAATATGTTTCCAAAGTGTACATACAAAATCGTCGTTTCAGACCGTGAAACGTTCAAAGCTGATGTAAAAACTGTTTGTCAAAACATGTCTCCAAATCACTTGAAAACGCGTTTTCTAAGCGAATTACGTGTTTTTAGAGTGTTATGCAGTAACTTCTATAGTTCAAATCGGCACTCTAGCTGCGCTGGCGAGTGCACCACGGAGTGCCTCCAAACGCTTGTATTCACTAAATATCAGTGTATTTTGTCATATTGTAGCGTAAATAAACAAGTGCCATCGAAACTACAGGATGAATATGTTTCCAAAGTGTACATACAAAATCGTCGTTTCAGACCGTGAAACGTTCAAATCTGATGTAAAAACTGATTGTCAAAACATGTCTCCAAATCATTTGAAAACGCGTTATCTAAGCGAATTACATGTTTTTAGGGTGTTTTGCAGTAACTTCTATAGTTCAAATCGGCACTCTAGCTGCGCTGCGAGTGCACCACGGAGTGACTCCAAAACCGTGTATTCACTAAAAATCAATGTATTTTGTCTTATTGTAGCCTAAATAACGAAGTGCTCTCGAAACTACAGGTAGACTATGTTTCCAAAGTGTACATACAAAATCGTCGTTTCAGACCGTGAAACGCTCAAATATGATTTAAAAACTGTATCTCAAAATATGTCTCCAAATCACTTGAAAATGCGTTTTCTAAGCGAATTACGTGTTTTTAAGGTGTTTTGCAGTAACTTCTATAGTTCAAATCAGCACTCTAGCTGCGCTGGCGAGTGCACCACGGAGTGATTCCAAATGCTTGTATTCACTAAAAATCAATGTATTTTGTCTTATTGTATTCTAAATAACGAAGTGCCATCGAAACTACCGGTAGAATATGTTTCCAAAGTGTACATACAAAATCGTCGTTTCAGACCGTGAAACGCTCAAATATGATGTAAAAACTGTATCTCAAATATGTCTCCAAATTTCTTGAAAATGCGTTTTCTAAGCGAATTACGTGTTTTTAAGGTGTTTTGCAATAACTTCTATAGTTCAAATCGGCACTCTAGCTGCGCTGGCGAGTGCACCACGGAGTCCTCCAAACGCTTGTATTCACTAAAAATCTGTGTATTTTGTCATAATGTAGCGTAAATAACCAAGTGCTATCGAAACTACAGGATGAATATGTTTCTAAAGTGTACATACAAATTCGTCGTTTCAGACAGTGAAACGCTCAAATATGATGTAAAAACTGTATCTCAAAATATGTCTTCAAATAACTTGAAAATGCGTTTTCTAAGCGAATTATGTGTTTTTAAGGTGTTTTGCAATAACTTCTATAGTTCAAATCGGCACTCTAGCTGCGCTGGCGAGTGCATCCAAAAGCTTGTATTTACTAAAAATCTGTGTATTTTGTCTTCTTGTAGCCTAAATAACCAAGTGCCATCGAAGCTACAGCATGAATATGTTACCAAAGTGTACATACAAAATCGTTGCTTCAGACCGTGAAACGCTCAAATATGATGTAAAAACTGTATCTCAAAATATGTCTCCAAATCACTTGAAAATGCGTTTTCTAAGCGAATTACGTGTTTTTAAGGTGTTTTGCAATAACTTCTATAGTTCAAATCGCCACTCTAGCTGCGCTGGTGAACATTTAGAACAAATATTACACAAAATTAAATAGTATGACTAAGTTAAACCAAATTATAATAGAAATAATTGTAAGAACTATACGACTGTTCGCCTCCACGATCGGGCTGAGAGTCCCTCTCGATTCTACTAGTTCAATTGACCACGTAAACACTTTTACTGGTAATATTCCGCTTTTCTCTAATATTCGACAAAATATTGAGCGGAAGATCGCCAGCCGCATGTCAGCAATTTGCAACAGTCACGGCGTTCGTTCGAAGGAAATACTGAATTACAAAAATTTAGATTTCATGCACGTGGCTATTGCCTCCCCCTTTAAACTCGACTATAATAAAAGAATTATAGTTGAGTTTAGCGAAGTCAATTGAACTACCCTTGGACTGCAACTAAACTAACTTACAACTACGAACATATTATCGGGCTAGGCTACGGGCTGTCGCAGAACGTCTGTGTCGGCTGGCGGACCACTGGCGTACGGGGGTGGTTGGGACGCAACCTGCTGCAAGCCTGGGTATAACAATACCGATGAACCGATGTTTGGTAGGGACGTGGGAAGGGATTCCGGGGCCATAGAGTTCATGGCACTGGATTCCCGTTGATGTATCAGGTTCACCAGGTATCGGGTTGTCATAGCGTCCCACAGGCTGGCCAGGAAAAACCATCTGCGTTGCGGTTGGTTGTTGGCTGCTCTCCTCAAACTAAAAAAATTCAAAACAACGGATGCGACGTACCTTAAGACGTGGTACAGCGTGTATAGGAGCATGAATACTGAGAATAAATTCCCAGTATAGGACAGGAATCCCCACACTTCAGCGGCGGCATTCCAAGCCATTTTGGCAAACTCATATTTGCTAAATACATCGGGTAGATGGAAGTCTTGTCCGTCGGTCCCTGCTCCTATCACTCGTCGCGTCATGATGTTTGTCAAGGCACGTCGTTCGTTTGGGAAGAGCAGCGTTTTTTGGAATGCATCCATGTCTTGCTGGGTGTATACACCATGGGCGCTGATAGGGGTAATCTTTGTCATAGGGACAGTCTCGCTAGGATCGTTGGCGTCGAAGACTATGGGGTCTGGTTGTGTGCGACGCAGATCCTGGTCAACTTCAAACCACTTGCCCTCTAGGTGGTACAATACAGCCAGTTGGTTCCCACAGTCGACCTGCGTGTTATGATCTCGAATTATGTGAGTGATGGGTGCCATGAACTTACTTTCATTCTTATACGTAATCGGCAGCTCTTGGTAGCAGAATGAGGTTTTTCCAAAGTCTACAATTCGTAAGCTACATTTAATTACATATAAAACCTCACACATTATTCTCCCCATGTGTCCCGCTGCTACCTTCATCGGCCTGCTCACGATGTCTGGGTTTTCGAGGGCCAACATGATACGATTTTTAAGGATGTTTTCTTTCAGGTGACATCTTTTTAAGATGGCGTCATAAACAAGGTCCTTAATATGTTGTTTGAAAGCTATTTCCAAAAATAGCAGCTTACTAAGGACTTGAGCCATCACGTCTGTGTTCTGGTTTACTCTTCGAGATTTCCGGAAGTAGAAACCAAGAGAGGATTCGGTGATAATCAACAGGCGGTTCTGCTCGGTGCGCCAAGCTGGTTGGTGGCATAGCAGCTCCTGCTGCACGAGTCGAAGTGTATCATGGGCCTCAACGACGACGTATTTCGTTTCGGTCTTGTTCACCGTGACTATGTTGGCGGTCCCTTCATACAGGACGTCGAGTCCCTCAGCAGAGCATCGGTCATTGACATTAGCGTTCCACACCACCTCACCAGCCATGTCGTCGAAGCAGTAGAGGTCCGTATAAGTGCACACGGTTCCTGACCGTAGCTTGACCGTATTTTCTTCGACGTCGGCTATGGCGGTATAATCGGACAGTTTTATGGTAATGGCTGCGCTGACGACCACATCTTCGTACGTGATGCCCTGCTGAGTGAAGCGTACCCCGGAACATTTTCCACTTGCTTGCAGGTGGCCTGCGATGGTGGTCGAGAGCTCGATCGTGCCGTTGTGGATTAGGCCAGACACAAAACCGGCCCCTAATCCTGTTAAGTCTAGGCGTTCAAAACGATGAGTTTCCAGGCAGCGTTCTGCCTTTACGGGGTGCACGTACCGGGCTAGGCCACCTGAAACTGCACTGGTATGCGAGTGCATACCACAGTGCTCAATTAATTGTTGCACTGTTATCAAGCAATTGTACACATGGACTTCGGTGTATCGCCTTTCCTGAACTAATTGGATCTTCGTGGTCATCTCCGTGGAATCCTTCTTCGGGTCCCTGCATGGCTGCACGTCCATCAACGAAATTTTTGATATCTCTACATCCGGGTCCGCACAGTCGAAGGCAATTAGTTCAGCACGTAGCCAACATATCAAACTTAACACAAACAATATAAAACACTTAAAAATACATCTTAAATTTAAATGTTCTTTTTAAATTCGATTCGGACGAATCCACGGGTGGTCAGAGACGGCTCCGCGGCTTCGAGTTGCGTAGCGGGGTGGCGGCGGAGGCGTATCTTCCTCGACCGTCGAGTATGTCTCAGTGATTGTCGTGGAATCCAAGGTGGCGTTGGTGGATGGTCGGGATGTTCCAGTACCTAGGGTGGTATTTCGGTTGGAATTACTCTCTGACACTATAGAATTGTTAGTTTCCTCGTGCCTACTTAATTCCGAATCCGGTAACGTTTTTTTTGCTTTTCCGCCCAAGGGTTATACCCTCTTGTCCGGCTAATTCAGTAGTCTTGGACGCGTCATCGTGATCTACTAAGGGTAGGGAGGTTAAGTCATGAGTAGTCATGTAACAAGGTTTAAGTCTGTTCACATGTACTGTCATCTGTCTACGGCCAAAAAATTCTTTGATAATTGCATTTACATCCCGCAGCTCAATTATGCGATACGGCCCTGTCCACTTCTTTGCAAGCTTTGCACTAGTGCCGACCTTCACACTCAGTGTAAACAAATAAACACGATCTCCTACTTTGAGAGTAACATCAGCACTTTTCTTATTAAAAGTACGATGTACCCTATCGATTTTTTTGTCTAATTGGATCATTTCGCTCGCATAATTGATGTCCACGTCATAACGGGTTTTTAAAGGTCTAAATATTTCATCAAACGGTAACTCTATATCGCGGCCATACATTAGATAGAATGGAGTTTCTCCTACCATTGAATGAAAATTACAACAAAATGCTGAAAAGGCAAATGGTAGCCATTCGTCCCAATCTGTATGATTTATATTGATATAATGCGACAAAATATCCTTTAACGTTCGATGACTACGTTCTAGACTCGCGTTAGTCTGTGGTCTAAAAGCTGTCGTGTGTAATCGTTCAATGTTCAGTATGTTACAAATTTCTTTCATCAACTTCGAAACGAAATTTGTACCAAGATCAGTAAGTAACTGTCTGGGTGTACCATGTCGTAAAATTATGCCTTTTACAAATGTTTTGGCAACGGTAAGGGCTGTTTGATCTTTTATAGGAAATGCCTCAAGATAGCGTGTAGCTGCATCTTGTACTGTTAAGATGTATTTATTTCCTGAGTCAGTCGTTACTAGCGGACCAACTACATCCATCGCAATACGTTCAAATGGGCGACTGGCAGGTTTAAATTCTTTCAAAGGCGCGGGCTTTAAATGAGGAGACGTTTTCCTTTGTGCGCACGATACACATTTCTTTACATACATTTTTACATCAGAACGGAGTTTTGGCCAAAAGAACCGCGAATTTACTCTTTCAAATGTTTTTTCCGTCCCGCAGTGGCCTGAAAGAGGTGAATCGTGGCAAGCCTTTAAAATAAATTTTCTAAATTTAGCGGGCACTACCAGTCGGTCTTCATAACGTTCGTCGTCCGATTTACGGTACACTAAACCATCATCGTCTAAATAAAAATCACAGGTCGGTTCGCCATTAATTTTATCTAGATACGTCATAATCTGCGGGTCATTCCTCTGCTCAGATTTCATGACGTCACGATCCCGTATCACCGGCTCGCATTGTTTGTGATGAAACATGATACGTACAGGCTTGATACGAGAGAGAGCGTCTGCATTGGAATGGTTCTTACCGGGGCAATAATGAATTTCAAAATCATGCTCCGATAAGAGTAAGGACCATCTAATCAATCTATTTGATGGTTCGGAAGTATTCATTAACCATTTAAGAGGCTGATGATCGGTATAAGCTATGAATTTCCGACCATACAAATAATCACGAAAATGTTTTATGCTCCATACCAGGGCAAGACACTCTCTTTCGGTCGTGCTATAGTCACGTTCTGCCGCACCGAGTTGGCGACTCGCGTACGCTACGGGCATCTCATGACCATCATACTCTTGACATAACACAGCACCTATGGCGTAAGCTGAAGCGTCGGGGCATAAAATAAATGGTTTTTGAAAATTCAGGTATTTTAGAATAGGCGATTTTAATAACAAATCTCTCAAAGTATTAAATGCGGTGTCTGCTTCGATCGACCAAGAAAATTTATTGTTTTTCTTTGTCAAACTTGTTAACGGTTGAGCTAATTTTGCAAAATTTGGAATAAAACGTCTATAAAATCCAATTAAGCCTAAAAATGATCTAATTTCGGTGACGTCACGCGGTACAGGAAATTGTTCTACTACATTTATTTTATCTGGATCAGGTTTCACACCATCTTTACTCACAATATGTCCCAGATATTTTGTTTCACTTATCATAAATTTACATTTATCGGGATTTAAAGTAAGATTTGCATCTCGAAGTCGATCAAATATAAGTTCTAATTTTCCCATATGTTCTTCTAAATTATCTGAGCTGAAACAAATAATATCGTCGAGATATACAAAACAGTGAGTAACTGTTAATCTAGACAAAACAGTGTTCATTAGTCGTTGCCATGTGCTCGGGCTGTTGATTAGTCCAAAGGGCATTCGATTACATTCAAAATGGTCCCAAGGTACAGAAAAAGCTGTCTTTTCTATATCTCGCGGGTCCATCTCTACTTGCCAGTAGCCTTTTGTTAAATCTAAAGTAGTAAAACGGACGGCATTACCAAGTTGATCTAGGGTGTCTTGTAAATTTGGAATAGGAAAATAATCACGTTTAGTAATTTTGTTCAATTCTCGATAATCAATACAAAACCTAAATGAACTTTTACCGTTACTCAATTTCTTTTCTACTAAGACTACTGAGGCGGAGTAAGGACTAATCGATGGTTGAATAATATTATTCTCGAGCATTTCGTCCACGAGTTCTTTCATAATTTTGCGGCGACTAAAAGGTACACGATAAGGGGCGCGCGCCACAGGGACATCAGTGCTTGTGTGTATGCGATGTTTCACGAGTGTGGTCTTACTTAGCGGTGCGTTCTTCGGTTTATGCTGACTAGTTGTATTCACGGTATTAATATTTTTACAGTTTCGTGCCTCAACTTCTAGTTGCTCTTCCGCTTTTACAGCCAAACCGATTGGTGTTCGGTTTGCTATAACTACATCTTCATTATTGACATTTAGAAAGTTAACAAAGGCCTTATTTTTTTTTAAATTTTCGAAAAATAGTTCGTGCAACTATAATACCGGGCATGTCGAGGTCACGCGGCTCTACTACGTATGTCATATCAGACATCCGCTGATCAAGCGCGAGTTCAATGACAGCGTTGTGTCTCGCGGGAATTTTGACTGTGCCTCTAACACGTACAACAAATTTTTTATTTAAGTTAAGAGTGTCAGTACACGCCGCATCATCACTACCTGTGATATGCGCCTCTGTACTGCAGTCTTCGGTCGGTGCTCTCAAATTTAAATTTGGCGGTACAGGATCCGGACAGGGTTGATTACAATTTTGTTCATCAACAATATTGCAATCCGCGTTACTAACAAATTGATCCTGGGTTCCAAATAAATTATTTGAGCCTACAAATTTTCTACTCTTATCTTCTGCTTTGTCAGCAGAGATAACGTTTACATTCTCGCTTACATTATCACTGTTCCTTGAAAACTCTGACAGATAAAACTTTGTTATTAATTTTGAATCGATTTCTTCCAAAATCGATGACTACTTTGTTTTGAACTAAAAAATCTACTCCGATCAGTCCGTCGGTCGGCAAATGCAGATCATCGGGACATACGATAAAACGATGTACTAAATTTCCAGAACCCGCTACTAATTCAACACTAGTAACTCCATTACTAGTCAATTGGTTCCCAGAAACGTCTACTAGTACATCATCTGAGGGTGAGATAGACAAATTTAGTTTCTCAGCTACACTACGTTTCAAAAGAGATACGGCAGCACCCGAATCTATGAGAAACGTACTTTCGATCACGTTAATTTTGAACTTTGAACTTTGTTTTATCTATATCAGGGTCAGCGACCCGTGGAACAATGAAGCGACCTTTATTTAAACTGCCTGACGTTGGGTCGCGGTCGAGACAGTCTTTGAGTTTAAAGGACACGCTTTGTCATCTGCGCGATGACCTACCTTAACGCAGTTGTAACATAACACTTGCTTTTCTTTCGGACACTTCTTAGATATGTGGTCTGTACTACCACAATTAAAGCAACGACCCCTCATATTGTGGTATCGTTGGTCAGTGCGTAAAACTGCATTTTTCTTTGGCGGTGACTTTTGAAAAGGACGCGATGGTGTAGATGTTGGTTTCGCGTGGTTTTGTGGAGCAGTGACCGCACGAACATGAGCCTTATGAGTATCTGCTTTAGTTTCTTTATATAAACGAGCTAAAACCTCCTCGCAGTGCTCCGCGTAAGGCAACGCTTCCTCTACAGTTTCAAAATGTTTAATTCTACTAATTTCGTTTGCCAATTTGGTATCGAGACCCTCAAAAAATTGCTTTATCATCATGGTTTCACGTTTAATGCGATTGCGTAAACTTGTCAGGTCTTTGTCATCTGACGCCGGAAAAAGTTTAGCTGCCGCAATTTTTAATCTTAAAGCAAATTTTTGGATTGACGCATTCTTTTTTCGAAAAATTTTGAAAAAATCCTTTTCAGCTATTGAAAAATCGATCTTTTTTCCAAAAAGTTTTACAAGCCATACGCGCATTTCTTTCATGGTGGTTGGTCTTTTGTCTGCCGGCAGTGAATAAAAACAATTTTGGGGTTCAACCTTTAATTTTAACTTTATCGCTGTAACTACCTGACTATCTGTCCATCTGTAACAGTCTGCCACTGTCGCAACGTTATCGAGGAAAGCTTCTAGGTCAAGTCCACCGGAATAGGTATCAATGCTTTTAAGGGCGGACATGGATGTAGGGTCGGTAAAAGCTTGCTTCGCTGATGGTGAACTTGTTTGGGCCGGTTGTTCGTTCGAGGATGATGGAATGTACTGCTTAGGTAGCGGTAAATTTAGAAGGTGGTATGGAAACAGTGCGAGATGAATGTCGAATGGGGGTACACGTGATGGACCAGGCTGCGCGGTATAATGGGGATAATAATAAGGATCCATGGCGACATTTGTAACTGGAGGAGCGGTCGGATTCTCAGCCGTTGCCGTTGTTGTTGTGGTTGTAAATACAACCGTCGTAGTTACAGGAGAAGTTTGTATAGTAGTCGTACTTGTCGTTGTGAGTGTATCGTTTAGGTCAACCATATTTACAGTTTTTGTTTTAGTCTTAAATTAATTCAGTCGATCACGTTATATCTAGTAAGCCCTAATTAGCCCTTTACTAGATCCTACTAGACTGCGCCAATTGTAACGGAGGGTGCGTAGGGTGTAGTGAAAAGCACCCTCGTTGACGTACTGAATTAAAGCGCAGACAGCCACAGTAAGAATATAAATAAAGTTATACTTGCCTGTGTCACTACGCTGGCCTGTGCTGACACTGGAAAAGAGTTGACGGGGTTGATGCACAATTAATTTAAGTAATTTTTGAAGAAAAAAAATAATAATTAAACTTATACTTGCCTGTTTAAATATCAGCCAATATATCTGAAATAGAAATATTTCAAGACACAAGAAATTGACGTCTGTATTTATTTTCAGTATATTTATATATCTATACATAACAACATCAACAACTGTTGTAATTATCATAGCAACATTCAGCCTGTTTATTTATACATATAAAATTATATCAAGATAATTTATTTCTTTTAAATTATATCTTCCAACACTCCTCCTTAATTTAATAGAAATAAAATTTACAATACATTGTTACAACAAAATTTACAATAAACATTTACAATACATAATTACAAAAATTATTTAACTAGCTTTTCTTTTAGGACATTAAATTTTCCATTACAAAGAGGTTTCGTTAATAAATCTGCTAGTTATTTGTCTGATGGACAAAAGATTATTTCAAATAATCCCTCTTTATATTTTTCACTGATAAAGTGAAACCTAACATCGATATGTTTTCTTCTCTTGTTTACTATTCCATTTTTAATCAAGTGTATGGCACTTTGATTATCAACGTTCATTTTTGCTGTTATATTTTCTCCCGTCAATTCTTCGATAAGGTATTTTAAGTAAAGAAGTTGTTTTAAACATTCTGCTGCGGCAATGTACTCTGCTTCGGTGCTGGATGTCGCTACAACTGGCTGTTTCCTTGAGCCCCACGATATCGGACCCCCACAGTAGAAAATAATATATCCTGTGGTACTTTTTCTACTTTTTGTATCTCCAGCAAAGTCCGCGTCGCAATAGGCTTCCAATATCCTGGAGTTCGACTTATTTGAAAATAAAATTCCATCTCCTACTGTACCTTTTATATAACTTAGCGTTTTCTTAATGTTGTTTACGTCTTTCTTCTTAAAATTTGTCATGTTTCTGCTCTCAATATTCGTCGCAAATGCTATGTCCGGTCGTGTCTTATTTGACAAATATAGTATACTTCCAACTGCTTCTTGGTATGGAAACTTAATCTTTTCATTATTTTCTTGATCTTCATTTTAAATATCTGGTGTTATTGGTGTAGGAGCTGCCTTACAATCCGTCATTCTAAATTTCTGTAGCAGACTTTTACTATAATCTTCTTGATGTAATTTTAAAATCTCATTTCCTCGTTTAATTTGAAGTCCAACGTAAGTGTCAACTGTCTTAAATTCTGTCACTTTTAATTCTTCTTTTAGTTTTCTCAAAATTTGATTAATACTGGTAAGATCTTTTCCAATTATTAATCCGTCATCTACATAAATAGCTACAAAGAGAAAACCATAATTATGTTTGAATAAACAATTTTCAGATTTTAATTCCTGTAAACCAATATCATTAAGAAATGTTGTTAAACGTTTATTCCATTGAAGTGGTGCTTGTTTAAGTCCGTAAAGTGCTTTTTTCATATCCTTGAGGAACTGTCATGAAAATTTCATCTGTCAAATTTCCATATAAGAAAGCTGTTTTTATGTCAAATTTTTTCATATAGTAATTTTTATTTGCAATGAGAGCAAATATAGTCCTTAAAGCACTACTGCCTATTACTGGACTGAATGTTTCTTTGTAATCTATACCTTTCTCTTGCTGAAAACCTTTTATTACTAACCTGGCTTTGTATCTTCCATTATCTTTGATTTTAAATACCCATTTGCAAGGTAATATTTTCTTCCCATCCGCTTCTTCTGCATCTACCATTTCCCAAGTATTATTCTCCTGCAAGGAATTCTTCTCCTCCTCAATTGCTACTAACCATTTATCTTTATCTATTGAATTTATTGCATCTTCATACGACATTGGTTCATACTTTTCCTTTTCTGAATCACATGAATATGACATATTGAGTTTGACAGGTTTCTTAATATTCTCTCTATTACGTAGATTATACCTTGGATTTTTTCCTTGTGTGCCATTTTGACATTCTTGACTGACATTTTGACATTCTTGATTGACATTTTCTGAAAATGGAATTAAAAACTTGACATCCCTTACCTGACTAATATCATTTTCAGTTAAATGAAAGTCGGTGGTGGGATCTCCAATGTTAGTTTCTTTTCCTTCATTCTTTAAATAGCTAATTTTCTCTTCAAACTTCGGACAGAATATAATATTTCTTGCAATTTCCACTTTATTTTTCGTACTGTCATATACTCTGTATCCTTTGATATTTTCTTCATATCCTACAAAAATGACTTTCTTACCTTTTGAGTCCCATTTTCTTCTCAATTCCTTTGGAATATGAATATATGCTTCAGAGCCAAATATTTGTAAATGTGTTATGTTTGGCTTTTTCTTATGAAAAAGATCGTAAGGAGTTTTATTATTTATAGGATATGTTCTATTTAATACATATACTGCATTGTTTACTGCCTCCGCCCAGAACTTTTTATCTAAATTCTTACTTATCATCATTGTTCTTGCAGCTTCCACTACCGTTCTCATTTCTCTTTCAATTTTTCCATTTTGTTCCGGACAGTATTTTACCGTTCTCTGATGTCTAATACCATAGTTTTCCAGTAATATTCTTGTTTCATTGTTTATAAATTCTAATCCATTATCGGTTCTGAATATTTTTATTTTATTACCAGTATCTGCTCGCACACTGGGAATATATGATTTTACTCTAAAATAAACTTCTGATTTATGCTTTAAAAAATATACTGTTCTGTAGTGACGAAAATGATCTTTAAGCAATAAAAAATATTTTGATCCGCCTATGCTACATGTTTCCATTGGACCGCATAAATCTGCCGAAATTATTTCTGCAGGTGAATTAACTTCGGTTTTACTATGTTTGTATGCAGATTTATGCTGCTTTCCTTTTAAACAATGACCACAGAAATTATTTTTATTGTCTTCAAATTCTATGTTAAATTGTTTTAGAGTTTTACGTACGTAATCAAAATTTTGGTGTGCCATCTTTTCATGCCAGATTGATAGAGACAATTTATTTGATGTACTTACATGAGCTTCACTTTTCTTTACCTTTATCATTTTAAAAAGTTTACCTGCTCTTTTAGCCATAGCACAAGTTGAACCATAATTATCCACAAATACGCATTCTTCTTCATCCATTATCATTTTGTAGCCTTTATCCAGAGCTGCAGATACTGAAAATAAATTAACTTTTATGTCTGGTATATATAAAACATTATACAATACTGCTTCTGTCCATTTATTGCCATTGTATATGACAATTTTTATTTTTCCTATTCCTTCAGCAAATAGACTCTTACCATTACTTATTCTAACTTCCTTTTTACAACATTCTATATTTTCAAACCACTCGCTGTTACCTGTCATATGTTCTGTTGCTCCGCTGTCCGTTAGCCATGTATTATCCTCTTGCATTTCTAATATTGTGTTACTAACAAATGCATAAGTTTTATTATTATCCTTGTTTTTCTCAATACCTTGTTTTTCTTTCTGTAATCTAAATTTGCATTGTGAAATATGATGTCCAAATCTTTTACAGTAACTGCACGTTGTATTTTTATTTCTAAAACTGTTTCTTTTAATATGCAATATTTTACCACACTGAAAACATTTAACAGTGGATTTTTTTTGAAGATGAAGCAAATGCATGCTCTGGTAGAATCGGTTCTTTAGTTGTCTTTCTTTCTTCCTCTATTAATAACCGGGACAACAACTCGTTCAAATTTCTTTTTTCAGAAGGTGTTGACTCCCAAGCAGAAACAAAATACATAAATTCAGAGGGCAGACATTAAAATTTTTGTCATCAGCATGTTCTCTGAAACAGAATCTCCTAATTGTTTCATTTGATTAGCAAATTCCTGTAATTTAGATACATGTACAGCAATACCCAGACCTTCATATTGGTAGTTAAAAAATCTCTGCTGAATCACATGTAGACTTACTTCAGATTTTTTATCATAAACAGATAATAATTTATTCCACATATCAAGTGCTGTTTCACAACCTAATATATGACTCATTGGACCTTCATCAATTCTTGAAACAATAACTTCTTGTGCTAAGTTATCTTTACCAGACCATTCTTTATATTCTTTACTAGTATCACTGTCCGGTTTCGACATTTTTATGCATACATCAAAAGCATTTTTTGATTTTAGTAAAATAGTTGTCCTGAACTTCCAGACCGGCCAATTTGCATTACCTTTTAACATTATGATATGCTCCATATTCACAGGCAATAATTCACACCCAGTAATTAAATATTTAATTATTCAGAAGCAAATATCTGGGCCCATAACCAATTAAACTTATACTTGCCTGTTTAAATATCAGAAATAGAAATATTTCAAGACACAAGAAATTGACGTCTGTATTTATTTTCAGTATATTTATATATCTATACATAACAACATAACAACATCAACAACTGTTGTAATTATCATAGCAACATTCAGCCTGCTTATTTATACATATAAATTTATATCAAGATAATTTATTTCTTTTAAATTATATCTTCCAACAATTATATTTAAAATTTAGAACAAATATTACACAAAATTAAATAGTATGACTAAGATAAACCAAATTATAATAGAAATAATTGTAAGAACTATACGACTGTTCCCCTCCACGATCGGGCTGAGAATCCCTCTCGATTCTGGATACGAACACTTCCTAGGCTAGTTCAATTGACCACGTAAACACTTTTACTGGTAATATTCCGCTTTTCTCCAATATTCGACAAAATATTGAGCGGAAGATCGCCAGCCGCATGTCAGCAGTTTGCAACAGTCACGGCGTTCGTTCGAAGGAAATACTGAATTACAAAAATTTAGAGTTCATGCACGTGGCTGTTACAGTATTTTGTCTTATTGTAGCCTAAATGACGAAGTGCCATCGAAACTACAGGTAGAATATGTTTCCAAAGTGTACATACAAAATCGACGTGTCAGACCGTGAAACGCTCAAATATGATGTAAAAACTGTATCTCAAAATATGTCTCCAAATCACTTGAAAACGCGTTTTCTAAGCGAATTACGTGTTTTTAAGGTGTTTTGCAATAACTTCTATAGTTCAAATCGGCACTCTAGCTGCGCTGGCGAGTGCACCACGAAGTGCCTTCAAACGCTTGTATTCACTAAAAATCTGTGTATTTTGTCTTATTGTAGCCTAAATAACCAAGTGCCATCGAAACTACAGGATGAATATGTTTCCAAAGTATACATACAAAATCGTCGTTTCAGACCGTGAAACGTTCAAATCTGATGTAAAAACTGTTTCTCAAAACATGTCTCCAAATCACTTGAAAAATAACCAAGTGCCATCGAAACTACAGGATGAATATGTTTCCAAAGTGTACATACAAAATCGTCGTATCAGACCATAAAACGTTCAAATCTGATGTAAAAACTGTGTCTCAAAACATGTCTCCAAATCACTTGAAAACGCGTTTTCTAAGCGAATTACGTGTTTTTAGAGTGTGTTGCAGTAGCTTCTATAGTTCAAATCGGCACTCTAGCTGCGCTGGCAAGTGCACCACGGAGTGTCTCCAAAAGCTTGTATTTACTAAAAATCAGTGTATTTTGTCATATTGTAGCATAAATAACCAAGTGCCATCGAAACTACAGGATGAATATGTTTCTAAAGTGTACATTCAAAATCGTCGTTTCAGACCGTGAAACGCTTAAATATGATGTAAAAATTGATTCTCAAAACATGTCTCCAATTCACTTGAAAATGCGCTTTCTAAGCGAATTACATGTTTTTAGGGTGTTTTGCAGTAACTTCTATAGTTCAAATCGGCACTCTAGCTGCGCTGGCAAGTGCACCACGGAGTGTCTCCAAAAGCTTGTATTCACTCAAAATCAGTGTATTTTTTCATATTGTAGCATAAATAACTAAGTGCCATCGAAACTACAGGATGAATATGTTTCTAAAGTGTACATTCAAAATCGTCGTTTCGGACCGTGAAACGCTTAAATATGATGTAAAAACTGATTCTCAAAACATGTCTCCAATTCACTTGAAAATGCGTTTTCTAAGCGAATTACATGTTTTTAGGGCGTTTTGCAGTATCTTCTATAGTTCAAATCGGCACTCTAGCTGTGCTGGCGAGTGCACCACGGAGTGACTCCAAAAGCTTGTATTCACTAAAAATCAAAGTATTTTGTCTTATTGTAGCCTAAATTACGAAGTGCCATCGAAACTACAGGTAGAATATGTTTCCAAAGTGTACATACAAAATCGTCGTTTCAGACCGTGAAACGCTCAAATATAATGTAAAAACTGTATCTCAAAATATGTCTCCAAATCACTTGAAAATGCGTTTTCTAAGCGTATTACGTGTTTTTAAGGTGTTTTCCAATAACTTCTATAGTTCAAATCGGCACTCTAGCTGCGCTGGCCAGTGCACCACGGAGTATCTCCAAAAGCTTGTATTCACTAAAAATCAGTGTATTTTGTCATATTGTAGCGTAAATAACCAAGTGCCATCGAAACTAAAGGATGAATATGTTTCTAAAGTGTACATACAAAATCGTCGTTTCAGACCGTGAAACGCTCAAATATGATGTAAAAACTGTATCTCAAAATATGTCTCCAAATCACATGAAAATGCGTTTTCTAAGCGAATTACGTGTTTTTAGGGTGTTTTGCAGTAACTTCTATAGTTCAAATCGGCACTCTAGCTGTGCTGGCGAGTGCACCACGGAACGCCTACAAAAGCTTGTATTCACAAAAAATCTGTGTATTTTGTCTTATTGTAGCCTAAATAACCAAGTGTCATTGAAACTACAGGATGAATATGTTTCCAAAGTGTACATTCAAAATCGTCGTGTCAGACCGTGAAGCGTTCAAATCTGATGTAAAAACTGTTTCTCAAAACATGTCTCCAAATCATTTGAAAACGCGCTTTCTAAGCAATTTGCGTGTTTTAGAGTGTTTTGCAGTAACTTCTATTGTTCAAATCGGCACTCTAGCTGCGCTGGCGGGTGCACCACGGAGTTTGTCCAAAAGCTTGTATTCACTAAAAATCAGTGTATTTTGTCGTATTGTAGCGTAAATAACTAAGTGCCATCGAAACTACAGGATGAATATGATTCTAAAGTGTACATACAAAATCGTCGTTTCAGACCGTGAAACGCTCAAATATGATGTAAAACCTGATTCTCAAAACATGTCTCTAAATCACTTGAAAATGCGTTTTCTAAGCGAATTACGTGTTTTTAGGGTGTTTTGTAGTAACTTCTATAGTTCAAATCGGCACTCTAGCTGCGCTGGCGAGTGCACCACGGAGTGCCTCCAAAAGCTTGTATTCACAAAAAATCTGTGTATTTTGTCTTATTGGAGCCTAAATAACCAAGTGCCATTTAAACTACAGGATGAATATATTTCCAAAGTGTACATACAAAATCGTCGTTTCAGACCGTGAAACGCTCAAGTATGATGTAAAAACTGTTTCTCAAAACATGTCTCCAAATCACTTGATAAAGCGTTTTCTAAGCGAATTACGTGTTTTTAGGGTGGTTTGCAGTAACTTCTATAGTTCAAATCGGCACTCTAGCTGCGCTGGCAAGTGCACCACGGAGTTTCTCCAAAACCTTGTATTCACTAAAAATCAATGTATTTTGACTTATTGTAGCCTAAGTAACAAAGTGCCATCGAAACTACAGGTAGAATATGTTTCCATAGTGTACATACAAAATCGTTGTTTCAGACCGTGAAACGCTCAAATATGATGTAAAAACTGTATCTCAAAACATGTCTGCAAATCACTTGAAAATGCGTTTTCTAAGCGAATTACGTGTTTTTAGGGTGTTTTGCAGTAACTTCTATAGTTCAAATCGGCACTCTAGCTGCGTTGGCGAGTGCACCACGGAGTGACTCCAAAAGCTTGTATTCACTAAAAATCAATGTATTTTGTCTTATTGTAGCCTAAATAACCAAGTGCCATCGTAACTACAGGATGAATATGTTTCCAAAGTAAACATACAAAATCGTCATTTCAGACCGTGAAACGTTCAAATCTGATGTAAAAACTGTTTCTCAAAACATGTCTCCAAATCACTTGAAAACGCGTTTTTTAAGCGAATTACGTGTTTTTAGAGTGTTTTGCAGTAACTTCTATAGTTCAAATCGGCACTCTAGCTGCGCTAGCGAGTGCACCACGGAGTGTCTCCAAAAGCTTGTGTTTTAAACTAACATGTTTTAAATGAGAGGAATTTGGAAAATATTAACCCCTTGAGATAGCAACCCGCTGCGCATGGGAATAGAACGGTTAACCCGCCCTGACTCTATTTAAACAAGTCAATAAATAAATGGAAATAACTGTTTCTGTTACTTGGAAAAATTAGTTATATGTTTTTACGTGTTTAAGTTTAATTTTAGTATTGTTTGAAATAGCTGTAGTATCTTAAACTATTTATTAATATTAATATTACTGCGTCTAGTTTCACGCGAGTGCGCGCGCAACCCCACGCCAAGTGCAGCTGCTACAGCACTGACCGACTGCGACCGACTCAGAGTGTCTCTGGCTTGCAAACGGTAAACACGTATCGCGTCGTCGTCCGCGAGAGTGGCTTCCCACCATTTTGCATAAACTTTCTGATTTTCATATGGTCAGTAAAGTAATTGGTTGTTTAATTATCGTACGCGTAGCTTGATTAGCCTAGCACGACTAATTCGAGGAGTATCGTTCGGTTTTCATTTATTTGGTACTTTAATAGTCCGTGAATACTTTCCGGCGCCAATTTAAGCAGCTTTGATTTCTCACGGGAATTCGTGTTGTTAGGGATTTGATTCATATTTCCTTGGGTGAAATTATTATTATTTCTTTGTAAACCTGTTTACACACGTTCACCTTCGAGTGACGTCATCCACAGCGCATCTGCTGTTATTGTCGACTAGGTACAGTCAAGGCAACAAGTTTGCATTCTAGTTGGTTGTTATTAAGTTCATTTAGAGTTCTTAATATTGTTTAACTAAATTTGTGTGGTCATACACTTATTAAATGATTTAGTTAATTTCTACAAATATCGTATTTGTTTTATCTTTGGTTTATTATCGTTTATGTCACTTATATTCAATACGCTATCACATATCTCTCAGAATTGTATTTCAGTTGTTTGTTATTTTGTTGCAATTATATTTAGCACGTTTGTTAGTTCGTAAAACTATCTGGTCCTTCGGTCGTTGTTAATTAGTACGTTTCACAAATTAATATTATTCCGTGTATTGGCCAAGTCCAGTGATGTGAACCAGCTATCGAAGGTTGTAATTATTTTGGTTTACATATAGTTTTGTTTTATTCATTGAATTTAACATCAAACACATTGTTGGTGCTTCTAGACCGGATTCGCTGATCTAGAGACATCACATTTGGGCTTGCGAGCAGGATCAAAACATTTTGGTTCTTCTAGACCGGATTCGCTGGTTTAGGTGCTGAACATTTGGTCCTTCGAGCCATTAGGTCCTTATTACTTAGTCCTTCGCACCGGAGGGACGCAACATTTGGTCCTTCGAGCCGGATTTGGCGGTATTCGGAGATAATTATTGTTCTAGTTACTTTGGTATTAGTAATTGCATTTAATTAGCACACTCTAAAATGGCTAAACTACTGCACGAACAATTAGAGGTTGTGATAGAACATATTCGTCGTCTATCAGTCTATTCTTCAGAGACTGATAAAAAAAGTAAAGTGAAATTTGAAGTAACTTTTCCGTCTCTCGCAGCTTGGGAACAGGAATTCAATCGTACTTATTGTGAATATTCTTCAAAGTTAAAACAAACCAAAAATCTCGACGAGGATATATTGGCAGAAATTTCCCGAGTTAAGAAGTTGTTTAATGAAATAAACGAACTCATTTGCGACATACGTGTCAATTACAAGCTTAAGTTCAATGGAGACAGAGCTAAATCAGAATCACATTCGATTCAATCAGCACAATCTTTGCGATATATGCAACCTAGCTTGCCTAAATTGAATCTCCCAACATTCGATGGGGAGAAAACAACTTTTATGAATTTTTACGATTTATTCACACAGTTGGTGATAAATAGGGACAGTTTGTCAGATATTGAACGACTTCAATATCTCAAGTTATCTTTAAAAGGGGAAGCCGCTAGGCTTATTACAAATATCCCCGTCAAAGCTGATAGTTTTGATATTGCATGGAACGCCATCACAGATGAATATTATCGTCCTAGGTTGTTAAGGTCGGTACATCTGAATGCACTCCAAGATGTGCAAAAGGTCAAGCAGGCAGACGCTCCTGCACTAAAATCATTGTTGAACACAGCACGCGAAAACATCGCTGCTCTGAAAAATTTAGAGGTTGATGTTGACTCATGTGGGGTCATTTTGGAAAACATGATTTGTCGTAAGCTAGATTCGTCTACTAGACGACAGTGGGAACTAACATTGGATTCTGACTCCAAGCCCACTCATGTAGAGTTAATTGCGTTCTTGACTAAGCAAGTTTCAAGCTTAGAGGTTGAACCAGACAAACCTGTCAAAACTCACGAGCCAATCAAACAATTCAAAAGGCACAAGCCAGCATCCCGAGCGATGACATTGGCAACTGATACGAATTGTCCGTATTGCAGAAAGTCTCACTACATCAGTCAGTGTGAAGGGTTTATAGCTCTTAAACCTAAAGGAAGACATGATGCTGCAATCAAAACAAGTTGTGCATCAACTGTCTTAGAATGGGTCACATACGCCCGAACTGTCCTAGTACAGCCACATGCAGAACGTGTAACAAACCTCACCATACGCTGCTGCATTTTGGTGAAAGGTCGAACAAGTCGTTATCACCCAAGCGTGATAAACAATCTGAGCAAAACAAACGTCCGTCATCACCCAAGAGTGATGCAAACTCTCAAGCCAGTAGTAGTAATTCTGAAACTACTACGTCAATGTCTGCTAGGACTTATTCACTAAGTCAACACAGAAAACATACTTCGGTATTACTACCCACTGCAAAGCTGCATATATTTGACAGTGCAGGAAAGGTACATGTTGTACGTGCCTTATTGGATACAGGATCACAGAAATCCTACATCACAAGTCGTTGTGTCCACAATTTGAATCTGTCTATTGAAGCGTGTCAAACAAAGATTATGTCAATCAGTGACACCTACGTCAAGGACACTAGTGGTATTATACATACCAAAATCAAACCATGTCGTAGAGAAACTCCAGTTCTCGATTTGAGTTGCATTGTAATCGACAACATTACAGGCAGAATCCCAGATTATCGAATATCTCGGGATACCTTTAAACAATTTGGGAATATCCAACTTTCGGATCCCGAATGCTATAAATCTCAACGAATAGACATGCTGTTAGGAGCTGACATTTGGGGTCAGATCATTCGTAACGGAGTTAAGAAAGGAGTCGATGGCACACTTACCGCCATCAAAACAATCTTTGGTTGGGTGGTTATGGAAGAATATACCAGCAAGCAAACAAGCAATGCTGTGGTGTCCTATCATACGTACACACAAGAAGATACACACGAACAATTGTCAAAATTTTGGGAATTGGAAAACGTTCCAACTCCATCGGTTGTCACTAAACCGGAGGATAAAATGGTGGAGGACCATTTTGTCAATACTACCCAAAGAGACTCCGAGGGAAAATACACGGTTTCTTTACCTTTTAAACAGTACCCACCAGTACTAGGAAATTCATACAAGAAAGCTTTGTCCATTTATCACGCACAGCTGACTCGCTTGAGTAAAGACCCAGAGTTACTCAAGGCTTATGATGCAATATTCGAAGAATATTTGTAAAAGGGTTACGTCACGAGACTTGATGTGCAGCCCAATTTAAATGATCAGGATTTGTACTATATTCCACACCATGCGGTGGTTAAACCTGATAGTGCGACGACACCGGTACGCATTGTGTTCAATGCTTCAAAGCCATCATCTAATGGAAAGTCGATCAATGACTACTTGTATCCTGGTCCGGTACTACAGAAGAGTATCTTCACTCTTCATTTGCGAAATAGATTTTATCCTATTTTAATTACGGGAGACTTAAAACAGATGTTCCTACAAATTAGAGTTGTATGCGAGCATCAACGATTTCTAAGGTTCACCTGCGGATACCACACATCCTATTGTGTACCAATTCAACACTATCTGCTTTAGTTTGAATTGTTCGCCGTTCTTGGCGTTGCGTACAGTTGAGCAGTTGGCTCAAGACGAAGGGAAACAATATCCCTTAGCAGCTAAAGTCCTGCAAAATGATGTCTATATGGACGATGTTGTGACCGGATCTGAAGATATTCAGTCAGCACTGACACTGCGCCGTGAACTCACGGATATATTCGAAAAGGGAGGATTCACCCTCCGAAAATGGGCCAGTAATTCTCAAACAATACTGGATGAACTACCAGACAATGCACGCGCAGTGAAAGATGTTCACTTTACTGACGACGAGTCAGTGAAATTGCTAGGTGTCAAATGGGTTTGTAAGTCCGACTGCTACGAGTATACGGTCTCAAAACCCGACGATTTATGCACAAAAAGAAACATTTTGTCCTGCATTGCAAGGATCTATGATCAATTGGGCATTATGTTCCCATTGGTGTTGTTTCTTAAACTCATCATGCAAGAGCTTTGGAAATCAAAGGTAGAATGGGATGAAGAACCTCCCGCTCATATTGTCTCGGAGTGGAACTTGTTTCTGAACGAGATCGATTGTATATCCATCTATTCGATACCAAGGTTAGCCTGTTTGGGTTCTAAATTCGATCTTCTCGGATTTGCGGATGCCTCCGAGCAAAGCTACTGTGCCGTTGTCTATGTTAGAAGTTATCCAAACGATAAACCAGTGGTGCAATTGCTTTGTGCAAAGACGCGTGTAGCGCCTTTGAAAAAAATTACTATACCTCGTTTGGAATTATGTGCGGCGTATCTTCTCGCCAAACTTCTCGAGAACATTCTCGAAAATATTCCAAAACAACCGGAGGCTGTACATTGCTTCTCGGATTCTGTGATAGTTCTTGCCTGGTTGCGCAAGGAACCACACACTCTGAAAACATTTGTGGGTAATCGAGTCGCTCAAATACAAACAAATTTTCCGAGTGAACACTGGCGTCATGTAACGTCGGAATACAATGCGGCCGACGTAGGTTCTAGAGGTCTCAGTCCTCTAAGTTTCAAGACATGTACTCTCTGGATAAGTGGACCAGAGTGGTTACAACAACCTTACTCGTGTTGGCCACAAAGTGAAGTGGTTCAACTTGACGAAGATCAAACCAACTCTGCTCACACAGAGATTGCCAACAGCCTAAGTTTGTCTTTAGGGAGACCCTAAGGTGGCCGGTATGTTTAAAACTAACATGTTTTAAATGAGAGGAATTTGGAAAATATTAACCCCTTGAGATAGCAACCCGCTGCGCATGGGAATAGAACGGTTAACCCGCCCTGACTCTATTTAAACAAGTCAATAAATAAATGGAAATAACTGTTTCTGTTACTTGGAAAAATTAGTTATATGTTTTTACGTGTTTAAGTTTAATTTTAGTATTGTTTGAAATAGCTGTAGTATCTTAAACTATTTATTAATATTAATATTACTGCGTCTAGTTTCACGCGAGTGCGCGCGCAACCCCACGCCAAGTGCAGCTGCTACAGCACTGACCGACTGCGACCGACTCAGAGTGTCTCTGGCTTGCAAACGGTAAACACGTATCGCGTCGTCGTCCGCGAGAGTGGCTTTCCACCATTTTGCATAAACTTTCTGATTTTCATATGGTCAGTAAAGTAATTGGTTGTTTAATTATCGTACGCGTAGCTTGATTAGCCTAGCACGACTAATTCAAGGAGTATCGTTCGGTTTTCATTTAATTTGGTACTTTAATAGTCCGTGAATAATTTCCGGCGCCAATTTATGCAGCTAATAGACACATCTCAGGAATCAATTGTAAAATCGAACTGTACAATTTGATTTCTCACGGGAATTCGTGTTGTTAGGGATTTGATTCATATTTCCTTGGGTGAAATTATTATTATATCTTTGTAAACCTGTTTACACACGTTCACCTTCGAGTGACGTCATCCACAGCGCATCTGCTGTTATTGTCGACTAGGTACAGTCAAGGCAACAAGTTTGCATTCTAGTTGGTTGTTATTAAGTTCATTTAGAGTTCTTAATATTGTTTAACTAAATTTGTGTGGTCATACACTTATTAAATGATTTAGTTAATTTCTACAAATATCGTATTTGTTTTATCTTTGGTTTATTATCGTTTATGTCACTTATATTCAATACGCTATCGCATATCTCTCAGAATTGTATTTCAGTTGTTTGTTATTTTGTTGCAATTATATTTAGCACGTTTGTTAGTTCGTAAAACTATCTGGTCCTTCGGTCGTTGTTAATTAGTACGTTTCACAAATTAAAAATTATTCCGTGTATTGGCCAAGTCCAGTGATGTGAACCAGCTATCGAAGGTTGTAATTATTTTGGTTTACATATAGTTTTGTTTTATTCATTGAATTTAACAACAAACACATTGTTGGTGCTTCTACACCGGATTCGCTGATCTAGAGACATCACATTTGGGCTTGCGAGCAGGATCAAAACATTTTGGTTCTTCTAGACCGGATTCGCTGGTTTAGGTGTTGAACATTTGGTCCTTCGAGCCATTAGGTCCTTATTACTTAGTCCTTCGCACCGGAAAGACGCAACACTTGTATTCACTAAAAATCAGTATATTTTGTCATATTGCTGCGTAAATAACCAAGTGCCATCGAAACTACATGATGAATATGTTTCTAAAGTGTACTTACAAAATCGTCGTTTCAGACCGTGAAACGCTCAAGTATGATGTAAAAACTGATTCTCAAAACATGTCTCCAAATCACTTGAAAATGCGTTTTCTAAGCGAATTACGTGCTTTTAGGGTGTTTTGCAGTAACTTCTATAGTTCAAATCGGCACTCTAGCTGCGCTGGCGAGTGCACCACGGAGTATCTCCAAAAGCTTGTATTCAATAAAAATCAGTGTATTTTGTCATATTGTATCGTAAATAACCAAGTGCCATCGAAACTACAGGATGAATATGTTTCTAAAGTGTACATACAAAATCGTCGTTTCAGACTGTGAAACGCTTAAATATGATGTAAAAATTGATTGTCAAAACATGTCTCCAAATCACTTGAAACTGCGTTTTCTAAGCGAATTACGTGTATTTAGGGTGTTTTGCAGTAACTTCTATAGTTCAAATCGGCACTCTAGCTGCGCTGGCGAGTGCACCACGAAATGCCTCCAAAAGCTTGTAATCACTAAAATTCTGTGTATTTTGTCTTATTGTAGCCTAAATAACCAAGTGCCATCGAAACTACGGGATGAATATGTTTCCAAAGTGTACATAAAAAATCGTCGTTTCACACCGTGCAACGTTCAAATCTGATGTAAAAACTGTTTCTCAAAACATGTCTCCAAATCACTTGAGAACGCGTTTTCTAAGCGAATTACGTGTTTTTAGAATGTTTTGCAGTAACTCTATAGTTCAAATCGGCACTCTAGTTGCGCTGGCGAGTGCACCACGGAGTGTCTCCAAAATCTTGTATTCACTAAAAATCAATGTATTTTATCTTATTGTAGCCTAAATAACCAAGTGCCATCGAAACTACAGAATGAATATGTTTTTAAAGTGTACATTCAAAATCGTCGTTTCAGACCGTGCAACGTTCAAATATGATGTAAAAACTGATTCTCAAAACTTGTCTCCAAAACACTTGAAAATGCGTTTTCTAAGCGAATTACGTGTTTTTATGGTGTTTTGCAGTAACTTCTATAGTTCAAATCAGCACTCTAGCTGCGCTGGCAAGTGCACCACGAAGTGCCTTCAAACGCTTGTATTCACTAAAAATCTGTGTATTTTGTCTTATTGTAGCCTAAATAACCAAGTGCCATCGAAACTACAGGATGAATATATTTCCAAAGTATATATACAAAATCGTCGTTTCAGACCGTGAAACGTTCAAATCTGATGTAAAAACTGTTTCTCAAAACATATCTCTAAATCAATTGAAAACGCGTTTTCTAAGCGAATTACGTGTTTTAGAGTATTTTGCAGTATTTTCTATAGTTCAAATCGGCACTCTAGCTGCGCTGGCGAGTGCACCACGGAGTGTATCCAAAAGCTTGTATTCACTAAAAATCAGTGTATTTTGTCATATTGTAGCGTAAATAACCAAGTGCCATCGAAACTACACGATGAATATGTTTCTAAAGTGTACATACAAAATCGTCGTTTCAGACCGTGAAACGCTCAAATATGATGTAAAAACTATATCCCAAAATATGTCTCCAAATCACTTAAATATGCGTTTTCTAAGCGAATTACGTGTTTTTAAGGTGTTTTGCAATAACTTCTATAGTTCAAATCGGCACTCTAGCTGCGCTGGCGAGTGCAACACGGCGTGACACCAAAAGCTTTTATTCACTAAAAATCAATGTATTTTGTCCTATTGTAGCCTAAATAACGAAGTGACATCGAAACTACAGGTAGAATATGTTTCCAAAGTGTACATACAAAATCGTCGTTTTAGACCGCGAAACGCTCAAATATGATGTAATAACTGTGATCACAAAATATGGCTCCAAATCACTTGAAAATGGGTTTTCTAAGCGAATTACGTGTTTTTAGGGTGTTTCGCAGTAACTTCTATAGATCAAAACGGCCCTCTAGCTGCGCTGGCGAGTGCACCACGGAGTGCCTCCAAAAGCTTGTATTCACTAAAAATCTGTGTATTTTGTCTTATTGTAGCCTAAATAACCAAGTGCCAACGAAACTACAGGATGAATATGTTTCCAAAGTAAACATACAAAATCGTCGTTTCAGACCGTGAAACGTTCAAATCGGATGTAAAAACTGTTTCTCAAAACATGTCTCCAAATCACTTGAAAACGCGTTTTTTAAGCAAATTACGTGTTTTTAGAGTGTTTTGCAGTAACTTCTATAGTTCAAATCGGCACTCTAGCTGCGCCAGCGAGTGCACCACGGAGTGTCTCCGAAAGCTTGTATTCACTAAAAATCAGTGTATTTTGTCATATTGTAGCGTAAATAACCAAGTGCCATCGAAACTACATCATGAATATGTTTTTAAAGTGTACTTACAAAATCGTCGTTTCAGACCGTGAAACGCTCAAGTATGATGTAAAAACTGATTCTCAAAACATGTCTCCAAATCACTTGAAAATGCGTTTTCTAAGCGAATTACGTGCTTTTAGGGTGTTTTGCAGTAACTTCTATAGTTCAAATCGGCACTCTAGCTGCGCTGGCGAGTGCACCACGGAATATCTCCAAAAGCTTGTATTCACTAAAAATCAGTGTATTTTGTAATATTGTATCGTAAATAACCAAGTGCCAACGAAACTACAGGATGAATATGTTTCTAAAGTGTACATACAAAATCGTCGTTTCAGACCGTAAAACGCTTAAATATGATGTAAAAACTGATTGTCAAAACATGTCTCCAAATCACTTGAAACTGCGTTTTCTAAGCGAATTACGTGTATTTAGGGTGTTTTGCAGTAACTTCTATAGTTCAAATCGGCACTCTAGCTGCGCTGGCGAGTGCACCACGAAGTGCCTCCAAATGCTTGTAATCACTAAAAATCTGTGTATTTTGTCTTATTGTAGCCTAAATAACCAAGTGCCATCGAAACTACAGGATGAATATGTTTCCAAAGTGTACATAAAAAATCGTCGTTTCACACCGTGCAACGTTCAAATCTGATGTAAAAACTGTTTCTCAAAACATGTCTCCAAATCACTTGAGAAAGCGTTTTCTAAGCGAATTACGTGTTTTTAGAATGTTTTGCAGTAACTCTATAGTTCAAATCGGCACTCTAGTTGCGCTGGCGAGTGCACCACGGAGTGTCTCCAAAATCTTGTATTCACTAAAAATCAATGTATTTTATCTTATTGTAGCCTAAATAACCAAGTGCCATCGAAGCTGCAGGATGAATATGTTTCCAAAGTTTACATACAAAATCGTCGTTTCAGACCGTGAAACGTTCAAATATGATGTAAAATCTGTATCTCAAATATGTCTCCAAATTTCTTGAAAATGCGTTTTCTAAGCGAATTACGTGTATTTAGGGTGTTTTGCAGTAACTTTTATAGTTCAAATCGGCACTCTAGCTTCGCTGGCAAGTGCACCACGGAGTGCCTCCAAAAGCTTGTATTCACTAAAAATCTGTGTATTTTGTCTTATTGTATCCTAAATAACCAAGTGCCATCGAAACTACAGGATGAATGTTTCCAAAGTATACATACAAAATCGTCGTTTCAGACCGTGAAACGCTCAAGTATGATGTAAAAAATTTATTCTCAAAACATGTGTACAAATCACTTGAAAATGCGTTTTCTAAGCGAATTACGTGTTTTTAGGGTGTTTTGCAGTAACTTCTATAGTTCAAATCGGCACTCTATCTGCGCTGGCGAGTGCACCACGGAGTGACTCCAAAAGCTTGTATTCACTAAAAATCAATGTATTTTGTCTTATTGTAGCCTAAATAACAAAGTGCTATCGAAACTACAGGTGGAATATGTTTCCAAAGTGTACATACAAAATCGTCGTTTCAGACCGTGAAACGCTCAAATATCTTATAAAAACTGTATCTCAAAATATGTCTGCAAATCACTTGAAAATGCGTTTTCTAAGCGAATTACGTGATTTTAGGGTGTTTCGCAGTAACTTCTATAGATCAAATCGGCCCTCAAGCTGCGCTGGCGAGTGCACCATGGAGTGACTCCAAAAGCTTGTATTCACTAAAAATCAATGTATTTTGTCTTATTGTAGCCTAAATAACGAAGTGCCATCGAAACTACAGGTAGAATATGTTTCCAAAGTGTAAATACAAAATCGTCGTGTCAGACCGTGAAACGCTCATATGTTGTAAAAACTGTATCTCAAAATATGTCTCCAAATCACTTAAAAATGCGTTTTCTAAGCGAATTATGTGTTTTTAGGGTGTTTTGCAATAACTTCTATAGTTCAAATCGGCACTCTAGCTGCGCTGGCGAGTGCACCACGGAGTGCCTCCAAACGCCTGTATTCACTAAAAATCTTTGTATTTTGTCTTATTGTAGCCTAAATAACCAAGTGCCATCGAAACTACAGAATGAATATGTTTCCAAAGTGTACATAAAAAATCGTCGTTTCAGACCGTTAAACGCTCAAATATGATGTAAAAACTGTATCTCAAAATATGTCTCCAAATCACTTGAAAATGCGTTTTCTAAGCGAAATACGTGTTTTTAAGGTGTTTTGCAATAACTTCTATAGTTCAAATCGGCACTCTAGCTGCGCTGGCGAGTGCACAAAGGAGTGCCTCCAAACGCTTGTATTCGCTAAAAATCTGTGTATTTTGTCTTATTGTAGCCTAAATAACCAAGTGCCATCGAAACTACAGGATGAATAAGTTTCCAAAGTATACATACAAATTCGTCGTTTCAGACGGTGAAACGTTCAAGTCTGATGTAAAAACTGTTTCTCAAAACATCTCTCCAAATCACTTGAAAAGGCTATTTCTAAGCGAAATACGTGTTTTAAGAGTGTTTTGCAGTAACTTCTATAGTTCAAATCGGCACTCTAGCTTCGCTGGCAAGTGCACCACGAAGTGTCTCCAAAAGCTTGTATTCACTAAAAATCTGTGTATTTTATCATATTGTAGCATAAATAACCAAGTGCCATCGAAACTACAGGATGAATATGTTTCTAAAGTGTACATTCAAAATCGTCGTTTCGGACCGTGAAACGCTTAAATAAGATGTAAAAACTGATTCTCAAAACATGTCTCCAATTCACTTGAAAATGCGTTCTCTAAGCGAATTACGTGTTTTAAGAGTGTTTTGCAGTAACTTCTATAGTTCAAATCGGCACTTTAGCTTCGCTGGCAAGTGCACCACGGAGTGTCTCCAAAAGCTTGTATTCACTAAAAATCAGTGTATTTTATCATATTGTAGCATAAATAACCAAGTGCCATCGAAACTACAGGATGAATATGTTTCTAAAGTGTACATTCAAAATCGTCGTTTCGGACCGTGAAACGCTTAAATATGATGTAAAAACTGATTCTCAAAACATGTCTCCAATTCACTTGAAAATGCGTTTTCTAAGCGAATTACATGTTTTAAGGGTGTTTTGCAGTAACATCTATAGTTCAAATAGGCACTCTAGCTGCGCTGGCGAGTGCACCACGGAGTGACTCCAAAAGCTTGTATTCACTAAAAATCAATGTATTTTGTCTTATTGTAGCCTAAATAACGAAGTGCCACCGAAAGTACAGGTAGAATATGTTTCTAAATTGTACATACAAAATCGTCGTTTCAGACCGTGAAACGCTCAAATATGATGTAAAAACTGTATCAAAATATGTCTCCAAATCACTTGAAAATGCGTTTTCTAAGCGAATTACGTGTTTTCAAGGTGTTTTGCAATAACTTCTATAGTTCTAATCGGCACTCTAGTTGCGCTGGCGAGAGCACCACGGAGTGCCTCCAAAAGCTTGTATTCACTAAAAATCTGTGTATTTTGTCTTATTGTAGCCTAAATAACCAAGTGCCATCGAAACTACAGGATGAATGTTTCCAAAGTGTACATACAAAATCGTCGTTTCAGACCGTTAAATGTTCAAAGCTGATTTAAAAACTGTTTCTCAAAACATGTCTCCCAATCACTTGAAAACGCGTTTTCTAATCGAATTACGTGTTTTTAGGGTGTTTTTCAGTAACTTCTATAGTTCAATTCGGCACTCAAGCTGCGCTGGCGAGTGCACCACGAAGTGCCTCCAAAAGCTTGTATTCACTAAAAATCTGTGTATTTTGTCTTATTGTAGCCTAAATAACCAAGTGCCATCGAAACTACAGAATGAATATGTTTCCAAAGTGTACATACAAAATCGTCGTTGCAGACCGTGAAACGTTCAAATCTGATGTAAAAACTGTTTCTCAAAACATGTCTCCAAATCACTTGAGAACGCGTTTTCTAAGCGAATTAAGTGTTTTTAGAGTGTTTTGCAGTAATTCTATAGTTCAAATCGGCACTCTAGCTGCGCTGACGATTGCACCACAGAGTGTCTCCAAAAGCATGTATTCACTAAAAATCCGTGTGTTTTGTCATATTGTTGCGTAAATAACCAAGTGCCATCGAAACTACAGGATCAAAATGTTTCTAAAGTGTACATACAAAATCGTCGTTTCAGACCGTGAAACGCTCAAATATGATGTAAAAACTGATTGTCAAAACATGTCTCCAAATCACTTGAAAATGCGTTTTCTAAGCGAATTACGTGTATTTAGGGTGT
The DNA here is from genome assembly GCA_963082715.1 of Harpalus rubripes. Lineage (NCBI taxonomy): Eukaryota > Metazoa > Arthropoda > Insecta > Coleoptera > Carabidae > Harpalus > Harpalus rubripes. The sequence goes on along the minus strand of OY720448.1, from coordinate 41,143,296 downwards.
TTTGCAGTAACTTCTATAGTTCAAATCGGCACTCTAGCTGCGCTGGCGAGTGCACCACGAAGTGCCCCCAAAAGCTTGTAATCACTAAAAATCAGTGTATTTTGTCTTATTGTAGCCTAAATAACCAAGTGCCATCGAAACTACAGGATGAATATGTTTCCAAAGTGTACATAAAATATCGTCGTTTCACACCGTGAAACGTTCAAGAATCTGATGTAAAAACTGTTTCTCAAAACATGTCTCCAAATCACTTGAGAACGCGTTTTCTAAGCGAATTACGTGTTTTTAGAATGTTTTGCAGTAACTCTATAGTTCAAATCGGCACTCTAGTTGCGCTGGCGAGTGCACCACGGAGTGTCTCCAAAATCTTGTATTCACTAAAAATCAATGTATTTTGTCTTATTGTAGCCTAAATAACCAAGTGCCATCGAAACTACAGGATGATTATGTATCCAAAGTTTACATACAAAATCGTCGTTTCAGACCGTGAAACGCTCAAATATGATGTAAAAACTGATTCTCAAAACATGTCTCCAAATCACTTGAAAATGCGTTGTCTAAGCGAATTACGTGTTTTTAGGGAGTTTTGCAGTAACTTCTATAGATCAAATCGGCACTCTAGCTGCGCTGGCGAGTGCATTACGGAGTGTCTCCAAAAGCTTGTATTCACTAAAAATCAGTGTATTTTGTCATATTGTAGCATAAATAACCAAGTGCCATCGAAACTACAGGATGAATATGTTTCTAAAGTGTACATTCAAAATCGTCGCTTCAGACCGTGAAACGCTTAAATATGATGTAAAAACTGATTCTCAAAACATGTCTCCAATTCACTTGAAAATGCGTTTTCTAAGCGAATTACATGTTTTTAGGGTGTTTTGCAGTAACTTCTATAGTTCAAATAGGCACTCTAGCTGCGCTGGCGAGTGCACCACGGAGTGACTCCAAAAGCTTGTATTCACTAAAAATCAGTGTATTTTTTCATATTGTAGCGTAAATAAGCAAGTGCCATCGAAACTACAGGATGAATATGTTTCTAAAGTGTACATACAAAATCGTCGTTTCAGACCGTGAAACGTTCAAATATGATGTGAAAACTGTATCTCCAAATCACTTGAAAATGCGTTTTCTAAGCGAAATAAGTGTTTTTAAGGTGTTTTGCAATAACATCTATAGTTCAAATCGGCACTCTAGCTGCGCTGACGAGTGTACCACGGAGTGCCACCAAACGCTTGTATTCACTAAAAATCTGTGTATTTTGTCTTATTGTAGCCTAAATAACTAAGTGCCATCGAAACTACAGGATGAATAAATTTCCAAAGTATACATACAAAATCGTCGTTTCAGACGGTGAAACGTTCAAGTTTGATGTAAAAACTGTTTCTCAAAACATCTCTCCAAATCACTTGAAAACGCGATTTCTAAGCGAATTACGTGTTTTAAGAGTGTTTTGCAGTAACTTCTATATTTCAAATCGGCACTCTAGCTTCGCTGGCGAGTGCACCACGGAGTGTCCCCAAAAGCTTGTATTCACTAAATATCAGTGTATTTTGTCATATTGTAGCGTAAATAACCAAGTGCCATCGAAACTACAGAATGAATATGTTTTTAAAGTGTACATTCAAAATCGTCGTTTCAGACAGTGAAATGTTCAAATATGATGTAAAAACTGATTCTTAAAACATGTCTCCAAATCACGTGAAACTGCGTTTTCTAAGCGAATTACGTGTTTTTACGGTGTTTTGCATTAACTTCTATAGATCAAATCAGCACTCTAGCTGCGCTAGCGAGTGCACCACGGAGTGACTCCAAAAGCTTGTATTCACTAAAAATCAATGTATTTTGTCTTATTGTAGCCTAAGTAACGAAGTGCCATCGAAACTACAGGTAGACTATGTTTCCAAAGTGTACATACAAAATCGTCGTTACAGACCGTGAAACGCTCAAATATGATGTAAAAACTGATTCTCAAAACATGTCTCCAAATCACTTGAAAATGCGTTTTCTAAGCGAATTACGTGTTTTTAGGGAGTTTTGCAGTAACTTCTATATTTCAAATCGGCACTCTAGCTTCGCTGGCGAGTGCACCACGGAGTGTCCCCAAAAGCTTGTATTCACTAAATATCAGTGTATTTTGTCATATTGTAGCGTAAATAACCAAGTGCCATCGAAACTACAGAATGAATATGTTTTTAAAGTGTACATTCAAAATCGTCGTTTCAGACAGTGAAATGTTCAAATATGATGTAAAAACTGATTCTTAAAACATGTCTCCAAATCACGTGAAACTGCGTTTTCTAAGCGAATTACATGTTTTTAGGGTGTTTTGCAGTAACTTCTATAGTTCAAATAGGCACTCTAGCTGCGCTGGCGAGTGCACCACGGAGTGACTCCAAAAGCTTGTATTCACTAAAAATCAATGTATTTTGTCTTATTGTAGCCTAAATAACGAAGTGCCTTTGAAACTACAGGTAGAATATGTTTCCAAATTGTACATACAAAATCGTCGTTTCAGACCGTGAAACGCTCAAATATGATGTAAAAACTGTATCAAAATATGTCTCCAAATCACTTGAAAATGCGTTTTCTAAGCAAATTACGTGTTTTCAAGGTGTTTTGCAATAACTTCTATAGTTCAAATCGGCACTCTAGCTGCGCTGGCGAGTGCACCACGGAGTGCCTCCAAAAGCTTGTATTCACTAAAAATCTGTGTATTTTGTCTTATTGTAGCCTAAATAACCAATTGCCATCGAAACTACAGGATGAATGTTTCCAAAGTGTACATACAAAATCGTCGTTTCAGACCGTGAAACGTTCAAAGCTGATTTAAAAACTGTTTCTCAAAACATGTCTCCAAATCACTTGAAAACGCGTTTTCTAAGCGAATTACGTGATTTTAGGGTGTTTTGCAGTATCTTCTATAGTTCAAATCGGCACTCTAGCTGCGCTGGCGAGTGCACCACGAAGTGCCTCCAAAAGCTTGTATTCACTAAAAATCTGTTTATTTTGTCTTATTATAGCCTAATTAACCAAATGCCATCGAAACTACAGGATAAATATGTTTCCAAAGTGTACATACAAAATCGTCGTTTCAGACCGTGAAACGCTCAAATATGATGTAAAAACTGATTGTCAAAACATTTCTCCAAATAACTTGAAAATGCGTTTTCTAAGCGAATTACATGTTTTTAGGGTGTTTGCAGTAACTTCTATAGTCCAATTCGGCACTCAAGCTGCGCTGGCAAGTGCACCACGAAGTGCCTCCAAAAGCTTGTATTCACTAAAAATCTGTGTATTTTGTCTTATTGTAGCCTAAATAACCAAGTGCCATCGAAACTACAGGATGAATATGTTTCCAAAGTGTACATACAAAATCGTCGTTGCAGACCGTGAAACGTTCAAATCTGATGTAAAAACTGTTTCTCAAAACATGTCTCCAAATCACTTGAGAACGCGTTTTCTAAGCGAATTACGTGTTTTTAGGGAGTTTTGCAGTAATTCTATAGTTCAAATCGGCACTCTAGCTGCGCTGGCGAGTGCATTACGCAGTGTCTCCAAAAGCTTGTATTCACTAAAAATCAGTTTATTTTGTCATATTGTAGCATAAATAACCAAGTGCCATCGAAACTACAGGATGAATATGTTTCTAAAGTGTACATTCAAAATCGTCGTTTCAGACCGTGAAACGCTTAAATATGATGTAAAAACTGATTCTCAAAACATGTCTCCAATTCACTTGAAAATGCGTTTTCTAAGCGAATTACATGTTTTTAGGGTGTTTTGCAGTAACTTCTATAGTTCAAATAGGCACTCTAGCTGCGCTGGCGAGTGCACCACGGAGTGCTTCCAAACGCTTGTATTCACTAAAAATCTGTGTATTTTGTCTTATTGTAACCTAAATAACTAAGTGCCATCGAAACTACAGGATGAATAAGTTTCCAAGGTATACATACAAAATCGTCGTTTCAGACGGGAAACGTTCAAGTCTGATGTAAATGCTGTTTCTCAAATCATCTCTCCAAATCACTTGAAAACGCGATTTCTTAACGAATTACGTGTTTTAAGAAAGTTTTGCAGTAACTTCTATAGTTCAAATCGGCACTCTAGCTTCGCTGGCAAGTGCACCACGGAGTGTCTCCAAAAGCTTGTATTCACTAAAAATCAGTGTATTTTGTCATATTGTAGCGTAAATAACCAAGTGCCATCAAAACTACAGAATGAATATGTTTTTAAAGTGTACATTCAAAATCGTCGTTTCAGACCGTGAAATGTTCAAATATGATGTAAAAACTGATTCTCAAAACATGTCTCCAAATCACTTGAAAATGCGTTTTCTAAGCGAAATACGTGTTTTTAGGGTGTTTTGTAGTAACTTCTATAGATCAAATCAGCACTCTAGCTGCGCTGGCGAGTGCACCACGGAGTGACTCCAAAAGCTTGTATTCACTAAAAATCAATGCATTTTGTCTTATTGTAGCCTAAGTAACGAAGTGCCATCGAAACTACAGGTAGAATATGTTCCAAAGTGTACATACAAAATCGTCGTTTCAAACCGTGAAACGCTCAAATATGATGTAAAAACTGATTCTCAAAACATGTCTCCAATTCACTTGAAAATGCGTTTTCTAAGCGAATTACGTGCTTTTAAGGTGTTTTGCAATAACTTCTATAGTTCAAATTGGCACTCTAGCTGCGCTGGCGAGTGCAGCACGGAGTGCCTCCAAAAGCTTGTCTTAACAAAAATCTAAGTATTTTGTCTTATTGCAGCCTAAATAACCAAGTGCCATCGAAACTACAGGATGGATATGTTTCCAAAGTGTACATACAAAATCGTCGTTTCAGACCATGAAACGTTCAAATCTGATGTAAAAACTGTTTCTCAAAACATGTCTCCAAATCACTTGAAAACGCGTTTTCTAAGTGAATTACGTGTTTTTAGAGTGTGTTGCAGTAACTTCTATAGTTCAAATCGGCACTCTAGCTGCGCTGGCAAGTGCACCACGGAGTGTCTCCAAAAGCTTGTATTTACTAAAAATCTGTGTATTTTGTCATATTGTAGCATAAATAACCAAGTGCCATCGAAACTACAGGATGGATATGTTTCTAAAGTGTACATTCAAAATCGTCGTTTCAGCCCGTGAAACGCTTAAATATGATGTAAAAACTGATTCTCAAAACATGTCTCCAATTCACTTGAAAATGCGTTTTCTAAGCGAATTACATGTTTTTAGGGTGTTTTGCAGTAACTTCTATAGTTAAATTCGGCACTCTAGCTGCGCTGGCAAGTGCACCACGGAGTGTCTCCAAAAGCTTGTATTTACTAAAAATCAGTGTATTTTGTCTTATTGTAGCCTAAATAACCAAGTGCCATCGAAACTACAGGATGAATATATTTCCAAAGTGTACATACAAAATCGTCGTTGCAGACCGTGAAACGTTCAAATCTGATGTAAAAACTGTTTCTCAAAACATGTCTCCAAATCACTTGAAAATGCGTTTTATAAGCGAATTACGTGTTTTTAGGGTGTTTTGCAGTAACTTCTATAGATCAAATCAGCACTCTAGCTGCTCTGGCGAGTGCACCACGGAGTGACTCCAAAAGCTTGTATTCACTAAAAATCAATGCATTTTGTCCTATTGTAGCCTAAGTAACGAAGTGCCATCGAAACTACAGGTAGAATATGTTTCCAAAGTGTACATACAAAATCATCGTTTCAGACCGTGAAACGCTCAAATATGATGTAAAAACTGATTCTCAAAACATGTCTCCAATTCACTTAAAAATGCGTTTTCTAAGCGAATTACGTGCTTTTAAGGTGTTTTGCAATAACTTCTATAGTTCAAATCGGCACTCGAGCTGCGCTGGCGAGTGCAACACGGAGTGTCTTCAAAAGCTTGAATTCACTAAAAATCAGTGTATATTGTCATATTGTATCGTAAATAACCAAGTGCCATCGAAACTACAGGATGAATATGTTTCTAAAGTGTACATACAAAATCGTCGTTTCAGACCGTGAAACGCTTAAATATGATGTAAAAACTGATTCTCAAAACATGTCTCCAATTCACTTGAAAATGCGTTTTCTAAGCGAATTACATGTTTTTAGGGTGTTTTGCAGTAACTTCTATAGTTCAAATCGGCACTCTAGCTGCGCTGGCGAGTGCACCACGGAGTGCCTCTAAAAGCTTGTATTCACTAAAAATCAGTGTATTTTGTCTTATTGTAGCATAAATAACCTAGTTCCATCGAAACTACAGGTAGAATATGTTTCCAAAGATACATGCAAAATCGTCGTTTCAGACCGTGAAACGCTCAAATATGGTGTAAAAACTGTTTCTCAAAACATGTCTCCAAATCACTTGAAATTGCGTTTTCTAAGCGAATTACATGTTTTAAGGGTGTTTTGCAGTAACTTCTATAGTTCAAATAGGCACTCTAGCTGCGCTGGCGAGTGCACCACGGAATGACTCCAAAAGCTTGTATTCACTAAAAATCAATGTATTTTGTCTTATTCTAGCCTAAATAACGAAGTGCCATCGAAACTGATTCACCTTGGGGCCCAGAGCCTATGCTACCCGTAGCCAAATCGGTCCTTCACAATTTACTCGAAACATCACTCTTGAAAAATTTTCAGCTGGTTGGAGAAATATATCCACCTGTAAACAAACGAGGAATTTTATTCCTAAACCAACTTGTAAGTTAGCCAATTATCTCATCAGACTTTCGAGGAACAACCTCAAATTTCTCGTTGAGGTCCTTACGGGACATGGTCGGTTCAACAAACACATGCACCGCATAAAAATCTCCGACAGTCCTCTTTGCAGAGGCTGTGAGATGGATGACGATACAGTGGAACACATTCTTCTCGAGTGTCCCGCTCTAGCGCTAAAGAGAGGTTCCATGTTAGGGGAATTCTGGCCTTCCACGGCCGCAGTTAGCTCAACTTCCCCCGCTGACTTATTAGCCTTCTTCCTGAGCGTAGAATGGCTTCAAGATCGGTAGTTCGGAAGCTGTGCTCTAGGAGGTAGTACAATGAGCCCATTTGTGAGGCCTAAGTGCGCGTGGAGTTTCTTCACCCTCCACCTCAAATCCAGAATCCAGAAGCGAATTACGTGTTTTTAAGGTGTTTTGCAGTAACTTCTATAGTTCAAATCGGCACTCTAGCTTAACTAAAAATCAGTGAATTTTGTCTTATTGTAGCATAAAAAACCTAGTTCCATCGAAACTACGGGTAGAATATGTATCCAAATTGTACATACAAAATCGTCGTTTCAGACCGTGAAACGCTCAAATATGATGTAAAAACTGTATCTCAAAATATGTCTCCAAATCACTTGAAAATGCGTTTTCTAAGCGAATTACGTGTTTTTAAAGTGTTTTGCAGTAACTTCTATAGTTCAAATCGGCACTCTAGCTGCGCTGGCTAGTGCACCACGGAGTGCCTCTAAAAGCTTGTATTCACTAAAAATCAGTGTATTTTGTCTTATTGTAGCATAAATAACCTAGTTCCATCGAAACTACAGGTAGAATATGTTTCCAAAGATACATGCAAAATCGTCGTTTCAGATCGTGAAACGCTCAAATATGGTGTAAAAACTGTTTCTCAAAATATGTCTCCAAATCACTTGAAAATGCGTTTTCTAAGCGAATTACGTGTTTTTCAGGTGTTTTGCAGTAACTTCTATAGTTCAAATCGGCACTCTAGCTGCGCTGGCGAGTGCACCACAGAGTGCATCTAAAAGCTTGTGTTCACTAAAAATCAGTGTATTTTGTCTTATTGTAGCATAAATAACCTAGTTCCATCGAAACTACAGGTAGAATATGTTTTCAAAGATACATGCAAAATCGTCGTTTCAGACCGTGAAACGCTCAAATATGATGTAAAAACGGTTTCTCAAAACATGTCCCCAAATCACTTGAAAATGCGTTTTCTAAGCGAATTACGTGTTTTTAAGGTGTTTTGCAGTAACTTCTATAGTTCAAAACGGCACTCTAGCTGCGCTGGCGAGTGCCCCACAGAGTGCATCAAAAAAGTTGTATTCACTAAAAAACAGTGTATTTTGTCTTATTGTACTCTAAATAACCTAGTTCCATCGAAACTACAGGTAGAATATATTTCCAAAGATACATGCAAAATCGTCGTTTCAGACCGTGAAACGCTCAAATATGATGTAAAAACTGTTTCTCAAAACATATCTCCAATTTACTTAAAAACGCGTATTCTAAGCGAATTACGTGTTTTTAAGGTGTTTTGCAGTAACTTCTATAGTTCAAATCAGCACTCTAGCTGCGCTGGCGAGTGCACCACGGAGTGCCTCTAAAAGCTTGTATTCACCAAAAATCAGTGTATTTTGTCTTATTGTAGCATAAATAACCTAGTTCCATCGAAACTACAGGTAGAATATGTTTCCAAAGATACATGCAAAATCGTCGTTTCAGACTGTGAAACGCTCAAATATGATGTAAAAACTGTTTTTTAAAACATGTCCCCAAATCACTTGAAAATGCGTTTTCTAAGCGAATTACGTGTTTTTAAGGTGTTTTGCAGTAACTTCTATAGTTCAAAACCGCACTCTAGCTGCGCTGGCGAGTGCACCACGGAGTGCCTCGAAAAGGTTGTATTCACTAAAAAACAGTGTGTTTTGTCTTAAAGTACCCTAAATAACCAAGTGCTATCGAAACTACTGTGATGATAGTACCCCTGTAGGCTTGGTAAACCCCATACAACTATTGTATACTCAACTGTCCGGCAAAAGCTGGTGTAGCTGGATCCGATCATGCCGTGCTGCTGTTACTGCCGCATCACAACTTCAGCAGTGGTATGGTGTTGAACAAGAGTATTACCTACAACGTACGAGAATGTTTTCATACTTGTAATACCTGTATTATATGATATACGTACTTGTGTTCATGTAACCTCACTCTGACACCGGCGAAACTTTTTACACACATGTGAATGAACTGAAATAAAATAAGTTGTATATGTCTATGTTAAAGATTATTGTAAATGACACTTACCTGTAATCAATACATTGTAGAGAGTTTACACTGTGTGTATTGATCGTATTGATCGTCACGCACATGTGATCTAGTTTTCACGTTCTTGACAGAAGCGCGTAGTAGAAATTTTTGTCACTAGGAGCGCTAACCGTTGTGATATGATTTATATTTTTGTAAAAGTCAATTTATAAAATGTAACATCATGTTGTATGATCTAGAACATCAAAACTGTGACCGTAGGGAATTTATAGAGTTTTTTGAGAAATAATTTTTATTACAAAAATTAACAGCGACATCTTTTTCTCCCACTTTTGGTAAAACCGGTTTAATCCGGATTTCAACCCCTTCTCCAGATTTCACGGTATAAAAGACGCGACGCAGAGTTGTAGAATCAGTTCGTGTTCGACTCGGTCGAGAGTTTCGCCTCCCCCGAACGTAGAACACTAAACCTCCAGCTGAGAGCCTGGATAATCCGCCGCCGAAGAGAAGTTGGTGAGTTACATCGTCGTTTGAGGACTTCGTTGTAATTTTCTAGCGAGTTACGAATCGTTTATATTTCATAGTAAAGTCAGGAGTTTATTTTTATACCTACGTGTTCGTTGCCGTGTCACGGACACTGCACCGACGATCACAGTTTACATAAGGAAGGGTTTGTTTTTATTGTTCTGTACATTGTGTACATGTAAATAAAAGTCTGTCTGTGAACAACACTATTTTTCTGTACAAAATCCTGGCCCACACCTCCGCCAAGCTATCCGCGGTAAGCTCCTTTCCCACCAATTACGTGGCGCCCGAGTTTCAGATACCCCCGAGGGAAATAGAGCAAGGACATGCCGACCCCCGATCCACCACCAGCAGGGTCGGCGTCACAAATGGCGCCCGAGCAGGAACTTTCTGAAAAAGCAGACAAAGAAGATAACCCTTCAACATCCACGACAAGATGTGGATGGATTTACACACTACGGAAAGTGGAGCTGCAGCAACTGCTCCAGGGGATGGGACAAGACAGTAACGGCACTGTTGATGAGCTCCGGAAAAGGATGGTATCTGTTATGAAACTATCCGCCGGACCATCGGAGGACGAAGGAGGTAGCACTGAGGAGCCGCAACCAAGGCTGGGAGAGAACACAGCCTCCGCACAAGCTCCGAGCCCAGCGCTAGCCTCCACTCCGGCGACAATTACCGCTTCTGCACCCATCTGCGAAACCGTCAGGAAGTGGAATACGTTCGTCGATGGTAAGACGGATCCCGTTTCCTTCCTAGAGAGAATCACTGAGTTAAAAGCCAACTACCGGTTGGTCGATCAACAACTCCTCACCGCACTGCCAGAGCTCCTGCGAGGCGGCCCACTACAATGGCTGCGCAACAACCGTGGCGACTGGCAGACATGGGACGATTTTCTGGGGGACTTTCAGTCCCAGTACATCGGTGCAGACTACGCCCTACAAATCGAGGAAGAGATCAGCCGGCGCAAACAAAAAGTAAACGAAAAAGATAAGGATTACCTCACAGATATCCGGACGCTCATCCGCAGGCATGGCCGGTTAACGGCTGAACAAGAGCTCTTCAGAGTGTACAGCAACTTACTGCCGGAATACCGGCAATACATCCGCCGCCGCGATGTCACCAAACTCCGAGAGCTCGTACGAGAGATGGATGAGTACGAGCGTCTCCAAAAGGAGACGAAGTCCACACCATCATCCACACGACTTCATACAGTAACCGTCCCATCCCCTGCTGCCAAACGAACACCGCCGCCGCTGCCCTCAAAAGCCAGCACAACAATTTTGTGTTGGAGATGTGGCCAACGTGGTCATGTTCGCCGTGCCTGCAAGAACGAGCCGAAACTGTTTTTCTGGCGTTGTAACAGGCAGGGAACAACTACACGCGATTGCAGCTGCCAAAAATCGCAGCCGGCGGGAAATGCCAAATGAGTTGTCTTGGCAGAGGGCAGAGACAACTCACCATGCCACAGCCCCACACGCATGCACCACCAGCGAGGAAACCATCCCCCCTCCCTGGTCTACAACACAGGGGAACTAATGACAGCCGCTTATTTCTACAGGTAGAGATAAAGGGGCAGGACTTCCTGGCGCTGGTGGATACCGGCGCTACGTATTCTTACATTAATACACAAACCGCCAAGGGGCTGACAAGCCGGCACACCCAAATTCAACCTGCACACCACCAGCAGGTACAACTGGCAAACGGCACCACAGCCCATACACAAGGGGCACTGACGCTAGGGTGTCTCATAGGCGGCATCTGGAGGCAGGTGACGTTCCAGTGTCTGCCAAACTTGGCCAACCCACTAATCCTCGGCCTGGATGCATTAACGGTTTTCGGGGCAACGATCTGCACTGCGACGCGAAGTATTACGCTGCTCACACCGTCTGCTCGAAACGCTCAGGTAAACATGGTGCAGCCCCAGACAGAGGAGAATAAGCTGGCCCAGTTTCTGGCAGTAGAGCTGCCAAAGTTTCGGGATCTGAAGGGAGTAACACCAAATGTCAAACATCATATAAGGCTTAAAAATACGACGCCCATAAAGCAGCGCTACTTACCCCGGAACCCAAGAACGCAGCAGGTCATCAATGAGGAGGTGGAGAAGATGTTAAAGGACGGCATAATTGAGAAATCTCAGAGTCCATGGAGTTCGCCAGCGGTCATCGTGCGCAAGAAGGATGGACAGCCGAGGTTCTGCATAGACTTTCGGAGACTCAACGACGACACCGAGAAGGATGCCTATCCCCTGCCCTACATCTCGGCCATCCTGGACAAGCTACGACCTGCGAGGTACTTCTCCACCATCGACCTCAAGAACGGGTACTGGCAGGTGGCTCTCACCGACGAGAGTAAGCCGCTAACCGCCTTCACAGTGCCAGGGAAAGGGCTGTTCCAATTTAAAGTAATGCCCTTCGGCCTCCATGCCGCCCCCGCAACCTTCCAGAGGTTGCTAGATTCTGTTATAGGTCCAGAACTGGAACCACATGCGTTCGCCTACCTGGATGACATCGTGGTGGCCAGCGTCACCATCGAGGACCATATCCGCCATCTCCAGGAGGTGTTCCGGCGACTGAGAGCCGCCAACCTCCGCATCAATCCAGAGAAGTGCCAGTTTGGGCTCCGCTCCATTAGGTACCTGGGGCACGTCGTCACCGAGGCCGGCATCCAAACCGACCCGGAGAAGGTTGCTGCCATCACAAAGATGCCACCACCGACTAACGTGCGTGAGCTCCGCCAGCTCCTGGGCACGGCCTCCTGGTACCGACGGTTTATCCCACAGTTCTCCACGGCGGTGGCACCACTCACAGCATTGCTGCGTAAACGACAGCCTTGGAAGTGGGGACCAGAGCAGCAGAGGGCACACGCACGACTGAAGAAAGCGCTCACGTCAGCGCCGGCACTAGCGTGCCCAGATTTCAGTCAGCCATTCACGCTGCAGACGGATGCCTCCGACGTGGGCATCGGAGCAGCGCTGATCCGGGGTAGCCTAGAGGAGCCAAAGGCAATAGCATACGTCAGCAGAACACTCCAGCCGGCCAAAAAGAATTATACCACCATGGAGAAGGAGTGCTTGGCAGTCGTCTGGGCCATCAAGAAGCTCCGTGAGTACTTGGAGAGCTACCACTTCACCGTGGTCACGGACCACCAAGCCCTCAAGTATCTCGGCTCACTTAAAGAGCCCACCGGACGACTGGCACGTTGGGTGGTCACACTACAACAGTACGACTTTGACGTGGTGTTCCGCAAAGGAAGCCTGAATCATTTGGCAGATATGCTGAGTCGTAGGCCCTTACTTGAGGTCAACGCCCTGGCCCCGACCTGCTCCTGGTACCACAAAATGTTGCGGGAAGTGACAGCACAGCCCGCCAATCACTTGGAGTATCAGGTGCGTGATGGCAAACTGTATCGTCGCTTCTGGGATCCCGCCGACCTGTCGGAGACCGAACCACAGCGAGAATGGAAGCTGTGCATCCCCACGGAACAGCGGACAGAAATATTGGCTGCAAATCACGACCACCCCACCGCAGGACACCTAGGTATCGCCAAAACTCTTGCGCGCCTAGCACTGCGTTACTACTGGCCTGGGATGTTCAGAGAAGCAGCACTGTACGTGCGGAGATGTATCAGCTGCCAGCGGTTCAAAGCCGACCAGCATGGACCAGCCGGACATATGGGCCCGCCGAAAGTGGGCCAGCCATGGGACACGGTGGCAGCGGACATCATGGGGCCACTGCCACATCCTGCAAAAGGGTATGAATATATCATAGTGTTTCAGGACAGAATGACAAAATGGGTGGAGTGCCGCCCACTCCGCCAGGCCACGGGTTCGGCTGTGGTGTCAGCATTTCGAGAACTCGTGCTCTGCAGATTTGGTTCTCCCAAAACGTTGATTACCGACAACGGCACGGAATTCGACAACCGAACCGTGAGGAAGTTTCCGCGGGACAACCATATCCACCACCAGCTCACACCACCATACACACCACAGGCGAACCCCGTGGAGCGAGTTAACCGCACCCTGAAGCCCATGGTGGCCCAGTTTTGCCAGGCTAACCAGCGGAACTGGTACGCGCTGCTGCCCGAATTCATGTTGGCCATGAACAGCAGCCGCCACAGCTCGACGGCTGCCTACCAGCACCGATGCCACCTCCAAGGCCGCCACCGACGCTCCCATCTCCGCTGAGCACCTGGAGCGACTGCAGGCCTTGAAGTCCGCGCAAGAATTGGCCAGAGTGAACATTTCACATGCCGCCACCAAGCAAGGGCAGCATTATAATCTACGCCGGCGTGAACAGCAGTATTTCCCGGGAGACAGAGTGATGCGGCGAGAACATCCCCTGTCCTCGGCCATGAAGGGAGTGGCGGCCAAACTTTGTCCGCGCTACTCAGGCCTGTGGACTGTGACCCGACGTGTATCGCCGCTGGTGTACGATCTGCGGAATGCAGATAATAAGAAACTCCGACGAATACACATTAAAGATCTTAAACCTGCATTTGTAGTTGACGATGAACCGTTTCCGCCCATGGAAAACCCTGCAAGGGCCGCCGCCCCGCCTAGCAGTGTCCAGGGTACCTAGGCCGCCGACCCGCCGTCATCGCCCGTGTATCCGGGCAGTGGGGTCGCCTCTGTCAAGAGCCCGCCGACCAGAGGTACGTCCGCAGCTGCCGCCCGCAACGCAGCTGCAACAACAGACGTGCCTCCTTCCACCGTCGAAGCCGGAGGCGTCTCCTACAACAACACCATCAGTTCCAGTCGACTCCAGGGCAAGGAGGCGGCAGAACCCCACGGAGAGGTTGACGACACTGAGTCCCGCCGAAGCCGCAGAGCTGCAGGAGGCTCTCCTGCAACGCTACGGCCCCGATCCGCCGGAGGCCAGCCCGTCTCATTTCAGGTTGTCAACCCCCACGCCACCTGGGTCACCACCACTCTCCCCGCTAACACCACGTACGCTGGCAGAGTGGCTGATCATCGACACCTCGCCGCTGCCAACCACCCCCGAGAGGCCCGTCACACCGAGGACGCCGAAGTGGGCCCGCAAGGAGGTGCTAGACACCTTGTTCGGCCCGTCGCCATCCTCCCCAAGGAGGAAGCCGAGTCCCGTCGCCAAGGTCCCGTCGACGACCGGGGTGCACCCGCCGACTCCGTTCCTGGCACCAGGTCGTAGGGCCTTGCGGACGAAGACGGCCTCACCGAGATGAGCGCAGGGTGTCCCAACACCTGGTGCTCCAGGCCCCGCCACCACAGGCGTGACCTACGGCATCGTCCCGCTGCCGACGCCACCACCCAGAGACCGCTGGGGGCGAACGCTGAGATACCGCTCAGGACGTGGAGACATGCGGAGGTACGAGGAGGAGCTGGACATGCCACGCAGGAAGCGCCTGAGCCGATGGGAGAGACGCCGGGCAGCCCAAGCAGCCGCGGAGAGCAGCCGACCCCGCCCCTATAAATAAGTTTGGTTTTTTTGTTATTATTGTTGTTTTTGGAAAAAAGGTTGACAAATAAAAGGGGGAATCATTTTTGTAAATTGTTATTTGGATTTTCATTTTTAAAAATTTTTGGTAAAAAAAAATTAAAAATTGGGTTAAACTCAAGTTAGAATTCAATTCAAAGTTCAATATTATAATATATTACATGTATTATAATGTATTATAACTGGGTTAAGTTAAAATGTTTTTCAAAAAAGTAGTTTTGTTTGTCAAAAACATTTTGGTTGAAAGGTTGAATTAGTAACAGTATTAAAAATTTGTAGTTCATGTCTTGAACTAGCATTGTTTAAGTCTAGGAAGTTTGGACAAACTTGAAGCGTGGTAGAGTTCAACATAGTCCAGTTCAGTTTGTTTCCGAACCCCTTAAAAGTTAAAAACTGTTCGAGTTCCCAGTACTTAAAGTTTAAACATTAATCCGTTACGTAAAAATTAGTTTATCATTGTTAAATTCTTTGTTATGAACACTGGCAACTCAGAGTTGAGTTAGTAGAATTTATTTAATGATATTGTTGTAAAAATTTCAAAGGTTAAAAATGTTTGTTGTTATTAGTAACATGTGTAAAGGTTTGAGTGAAATTGAACTAATTTCATTATAAAGTAAATGTAAATTTAGAGTACTCTGTCAGAGTGAAATACTCAGCGATGTAGAGTGTATGAAGGTGAGGTTTTTGCAGTAAAGTTGTTATGGGTTGTGGGCATGTGTAGCCCAAGTTTGTTAAAAAAAAAATATATGTTAATTAGAGACTTACCATACATTTTTTTTATCGAAGTAAGGAGGGGGTGTGATGATAGTACCCCTGTAGGCTTGGTAAACCCCATACAACTATTGTATACTCAACTGTCCGGCAAAAGCTGGTGTAGCTAGATCCGATCATGCCGTGCTGCTGTTACTGCCGCATCACAACTTCAGCAGTGGTATGGTGTTGAACAAGAGTATTACCTACAACGTACGAGAATGTTTTCATACTTGTAATACCTGCATTATATGATATACGTACTTGTGTTCATGTAACCTCACTCTGACACCGGCGAAACTTTTTACACACATGTGAATGAACTGAAATAGAATAAGTTGTATATGTCTATGTTAAAGATTATTGTAAATGACACTTACCTGTGTAGAGTAGGAGATATACGTTGTATTATAAACTACTCTACATGTGTAAAAATATAACTAAGAACGTTAAACTAGTATAACATGTAAAGCAAAATAATAAACACAAATGAATTTGGATCAGAGCGAAAACGGGAAAACACTTTTATTTATTTCGTATCTAACAACATTCAAACATTTTCATAGGTGTCTTGATCGAACTGTGTGATCGACACATGGTTGCTAGATGTAACTGTAACATATCTCCCTCCTTAGAGAGAAGAAAACAATGACAGGTAATGAAAGGGAAGTCATTACTTGTCATTTTACAAAGAAATGACATAAATTGAATGACTTTATTTGTGGGACTTGGGGAGAGGAATGAGTGTTATCAAAATTGTGCGGCTATTGTAAGTAAGCAGGTTTTAGTCTGTCTATTGATACGGTGTCCAATTTATCTTTAATTAAAATTTTGAAAAATTTTCGTATCGTTTGATTACTTTGTAAGGCCCATCGTAAGGTTGTTGTAGGGTGGGGCTTCTTGCATTATGCATTATGAAGACATGTGATGTGCGAAATAGATCGGGGTTTACAAAATATGGTTTGTTTTTTAAGATTGGGGCTGTATACTTTAATTTGCTGATTATTTGTTTTAACTGTTGGAGATAGTGGGGCATGTTAGGGTCTGGAACTATTAGTGATTGTGTGAAGAATTCGCCTATATCTATCATGGTAGATGCTTCAGACACGGGAGTAGGTGCAGTTCTGCAACAACAGATAAAAGAAAACGGGAAAACACTTTTATTTATTTCGTATCTAACAACATTCAAACATTTTCATAGGTGTCTTGATCGAACTGTGTGATCGACACATGGTTGCTAGATGTAACTGTAACACCTGTAATCAATACATTGTAGAGAGTTTACACTGTTTGTATTGATCGTATTGATCGTCACGCACATGTGATCTAGTTTTCACGTTCTTGACAGAAGCGCGTAGTAGAAATTTTTGTCACTAGGAGCGCTAACCGTTGTGATATGATTTATATTTTTGTAAAAGTCAATTTATAAAATGTAACATCATGTTGTATGATCTAGAACATCAAAACTGTGACCGTAGGGAATTTATAGAGTTTTTAGAGAAATAATTTTTATTACAAAAATTAACAGCGACATCTTTTTCTCCCACTTTTGGTAAAACCGGTTTAATCCGGATTTCAACCCCTTCTCCAGATTTCACGGTATAAAAGACGCGACGCAGAGTTGTAGAATCAATTCGTGTTCGACTCGGTCGAGAGTTTCGCCTCCCCCGAACGTAGAACACTAAACCTCCAGCTGAGAGCCTGGAGAATCCGCCGCCGAAGAGAAGTTGTAAAGTCAGGAGTTCGTGTTCGACTCGGTCGAGAGTTTCGCCTCCCCCGAACGTAGAACACTAAACCTCCAGCTGAGAGCCTGGAGAACCCGCCACCGAAGAGAAGTTGGTGAGTTACATCGTCGTTTGAGGACTTCGTTGTAATTTGCTAGCGAGTTACGAATCGTTTATATTTCATAGTAAAGTCAGGAGTTTATTTTTATACCTACGTGTTCGTTACCGTGTCACGGACACTGCACCAACGATCACAGTTTACATAAGAAAGGGTTTGTTTTTATTGTTCTGTATATTGTGTACATGTAAATAAAAGTCTGTCTGTGAACAACACTATTTTTCTGTACAATTTCCTGGCCCACACCTCCGCCAAGCTATCCGCGGTAAGCTCCTTTCCCACCAATTCCGTGGCGCCCGAGTTTCAGATACCGCCGAGGGAAATAGAGCAAGGACACGCCGACCCCCGATCCACCACCAGCAGGGTCGGCGTCACACTACAGGTAGAATATGTTTCCTAAGTCTACATACAAAATCGTCGTTTCAGACCGTGAAACGATCAAATATGATGTAAAAACTGTTTCTCAAAACATGTCTCCAAAACACTTGAAAATGCGTTTTCTAAGTAAATTACGTGTTTTTAAAGTGTTTTGCAGTAACTTCTATAGTTCAAATCGGCACTCTAGCTGCGCTGGCGAGTGCACCAAGGAGTGCCTCTAAAAGCTTGTATTCAGTAAAAATCAGTGTATTTTGTCTTATTGCTGCATAAATAACCTAGTTTCATCGAAACTACAGGTAGAATATGTTTCCAAAGATACATGCAAAATCGTCGTTTCAGACCGTGAAACGCTCAAATATGATGTAAAAACTGTTTCTCAAAACATGTCTCCAAATCACTTGAAAATGCGTTTTCTAAGCGAATTACGTGTTTTTAAGGTGTTTAGCAGTAACTTCTATAGTTCAAAACGGCACTTTAGCTGCGCTGGCGAGTGCACCACGGAGTGCCTCCAAAAGGTTGTATTCACTAAAAAACAGAGTATTTTGTCTTATTGTACCCTAAATAACCAAGTGCTATCGAAACTACAGGTAGAATATGTTTCCTAAGTCTACATACAAAATCGTCGTTTCAGACCGTGAAACGCTCAAATATGATGTAAAAACTGTTTCTCAGAACATGTCTCCAAATCACTTGAAAATGCGTTTTCTAAGCGAATTACGTGTTTTTAAGGTGTTTTGCAGTAACTTCTATAGTTCAAATCGGCACTCTAGCTGCGCTGGCGAGTGCAACACGGAGTGCCTCTAAAAGCTTGTATTCACTAAAAATCAGTGTATTTTGTCTTATTGTAGCATAAATAATCTAGTTCCATCGAAACTACAGGTAGAATATGTTTCCAAAGATACATGCAAAATCGTCGTTTCAGACCGTGAAACGCTCAAATATGATGTAAAAACTGTTTCCCAAACCATGTCTCCAAATCACTTGAAAATGCGTTTTCTAAGCGAATTACGTGTTTTTAAGGTGTTTTGCAGTAACTTCTATAGTTCAATCCGGAACTCTAGCTGCGCTAGCGACTGCACCACGGAGTGCCTCTAAAAGCTTATATTTACTAAAAATCAGTGTTTTTTGTCTTATTGTAGCATAAATAACCAAGTTCCATTGAAACTATAGGTAGAATATGTTTCCAAAGATACATGCAAAATCGTCGTTTCAGACCGTGAAACGCTCAAATATGATGTAAAAACTGTTTTTCAAAACATGTCTCCAAATCACTTGAAAATGCGTTTTCTGAGCAAATTACCTGTTGTTAAGGTGTTTTGCAGTAACTTCTATAGTTCAAAACGGCACTCTAGCTGCGCTGGCGAGTGCACCACGGAGTGCCTCCAAAAGGTTGCATTCACTAAAAAACAGTGTAATTTGTCTTATTGTACCCTAAATAACCAAGTGCTATCGAAGCTACGGGTAGAATATGTTTACTAAGTCTACATACAAAATCGTCGTTCCAGTCCGTGAAACGCTCAAATATGATGTACAAACTGTTTCTCAGAACATGTCTCCAAATCACATGAAAATGCGTTTTCTAAGCGAATTACGTGTTTTTAAGGTGTTTTGCAGTAACTTCTATAGTTCAAATCGGCACTCTAGCTGCGCTGGCGAGTGCACCACGGAGTGCCTCTAAAAGCTGGTATTCACTAAAAATCATTGTATTTTGTCTTATTGCAGCATAAATAACCTAGTTCCATCAAAACTACAGGTAGAATATGTTTCCAAAGATACATGCAAAATCGTCGTTTCAGACCGTGAAACGCTCAAATATGATGTAAAAACTGTTTCTCGAAACATGTCTCTAAATCACTTGAAAATGCGTTTTCTAAGCGAATTACGTGTTTTTAAGGTGTTTTGCAGTAACTTCTATAGTTCAAATCGGCACTCTAGCTGCGCTGGCGAGTGCACCACGGAGTGCCTCTAAAAGCTTGTATTCACTAAAAATCAGTGTATTTTGTCTTATTGTAGCATAAATAACCTAGTTCCATCAAAACTACAGGTAGAATATGTTTTCAAAGATACATGCAAAGTCGTCGTTTCAGACCGTGAAACGCTCAAATATGATGTAAAAACTGTTTCTCAAAACATGTCTCCAAATCACTTGAAAATGCGTTTTCTAAGCGAATTACGTGTTTTTAAGGTGTTTTGCAGTAACTTCTATAGTTCAAATCGGCACTCTAGCTGCGCTGGCGGATGCACCAAGGAGTGCTTCTAAAAGCTTGTATTCATTAAAAATCAGTGTATTTTGTCTTATTGTAGCATAAATAACCTAGTTCCATCGAAACTACAGGTAGAATATGTTTCCAAAGATACATGCAAAATCGTCGTTTCAGACCGTGAAACGCTCAAATATGATGTAAAAACTGTTTCTCAAAACATGTCTCCAAATCACTTGAAAATGCGTTTTCTAAGCGAATTACGTGTTTTTAAGGTGTTTTGCAGTAACTTCTATAGTTCAAATCGGCACTCTAGCTGCGCTGGCGAGTGCACAACGGAGTGCCTCTAAAAGCTTGTATTCACTAAACATCAGTGTATTTTGTCTTATTGTAGCATAAATAACCTAGTTTCATCGAAACTACAGGTAGAAAATGTTTCCAAAGATATATGCAAAATTGTCGTTTCAGACCGTGAAACGCTCAAATATGATGTAAAAACTGTTTCTCAAAACATGTCTCCAAATCACTTGAAAATGCGTTTTCTGAGCGAATTACGTGTTTTTAAGGTGTTTTGCAGTAACTTCTATAGTTCAAAACGGCACTCTAGCTGCGCCGGCGAGTGCACTACGGAGTGCCTCCAAAAGATTGTATTCACTAAAAAATAGGGTATTTTGTCTTATTGTACCCTAAATAACCAAGTGCTATCGAAACTACATGTAGAATATGTTTCCTAAGTCTACATACAAAATCGTCGTTTCAAACCGTGAAACGCTCAAATATGATGTAAAAACTGTTTCTCAAAACATGTCAAATCACTTGAAAATGTGTTTTCTAAGCGAATTACGTGTTTTTAAGGTGTTTTGCAGTAACTTCTATAGTTCAAATCGGCACTCTAGCTGCGCTGGCGAGTGCACCACGGCGTGCCTCTAAAGCTTGTATTCACTAAAAATCAGTGTATTTTGTCTTATTGTAGCATAAATAACCTTGTTCCATCGTAACTACAGGTAGAATATGTTTCCAAAGATACATGCAAATTCGTCGTTTCAGACCGTGAAACGCTCAAATATAATGTAAAACTGTTTCTCAAAACATGTCTCCACATCACTTGAAAATGCGTTTTCTAAATGAATTACGTGTTTTTAAGGTATTTTGCAGTAACTTCTATAGTTCAAATCGGCACTCTAGCTGCGCTGGCGAGTGCACCACGGAGTGCCTCTAAAAGCTTGTATTCACTAAAAATCAGTGTATTTTGTCTAATTGTAGCATAAATAACCTAGTTCCATCGAAACTACAGGTAGAATATGTTTCCAAAGGTACATGCAAAATCGTCGTTTCAGACCGTGAAACGCTCAATTATGATGTAAAAACTGTTTCTCAAAAACATGTCTCCAAATCACTTGAAAATACGTTTTCTGAGCGAATTACGTGTTTTTAAGGTGTTTGGAGTAACTTCTATAGTTCAAAACGGCACTCTAGCTGCGCTGGCAAGTGCACCACGGAGTGCCTCCAAAAGGTTGTATTCACTAAAAAACAGTGTATTTCATCTTACTGTACCCTAAACAACCAAGTGCTGTCGAAACTACAGGTAGAATATGTTTCCTAAGTCTACATACAAAATCGTCGTTTCAGACCGTGAAACACTCAAATATGATGTAAAAACTGTTTCTCAAAACATTTCTCCAAATCACTTGAAAATGCGTTTTCTAAGCGAATTACGTGTTTTTAAGGTGTTTTGTAGTAACTTCTATAGTTCAAATCGGCACTCTAGCTGCGCTGGCGAGTGCACCACAGAGTGCATCTAAAAGTTTGTATTCACTAAAAATCAGTGTATTTTGTCTTATTGTAGCATAAATAACCTAGTTCCATCGAAACTACAGGTAGAATATGTTTTCAAAGATACATGCAAAATCGTCGTTTCAGACCGTGAAACACTCAAATATGATGTAAACCTGTTTCTCAAAACATGTCCCCAAATCACTTGAAAATGCGTTTTCTAAGCGAATTACGTGTTTTTAAGGTGTTTTGCAGTAACTTGTATAGTTCAAAACGGCACTCTAGCTGCGCTGGCGAGTGCACCACGGAGTGCCTCCAAAAGGTTGTATTCACTAAAAATCAGTGTATTTTGTCTTATTGTAGCATAAATAACCTAGTTCCATCGAAACTACAGGTAGACTATGTATCCAAAGATACATGCAAAATCGTCGTTTCAGACGGTGAAACGCTCAAATATGATGTAAAAACTGTTTCTCAAAACATGTCTCCAGATCACTTGAAAATGCGTTTTCTGAGCGAATTACGTGTTTTTAAGGTGTTTTGCAGTAACTTCTATAGTTCAAAACGGCACTCTAGCTGCGCTGGCGAGTGCACCACGGAGTGCCTCCAAAAGGTTGTATTCACTAAAAAACAGTGTATTTTGTCTTATTGTACCCTAAATAACCTAGTTCCATCGAAACTACAGGTAGAATATGTTTCCAAAGACACATGTAAAATCGTCGTTTCAGACCGTGACACGCTCAAATATGATGTAAAAACTGTTTTTTAAAACATGTCTCCAAATCACATGAAAATGCGTTTTCTAAGCGAATTACGTGTTTTTAAGGTGTTTTGCAGTAACTTCTATAGTTCAAATAGGCACTCTAGCTGCGCTGGCGAGTGCACCACGGATTGCCTCTAAATCCTTGTATTCACTAAAATTCAGTGTATTTTGTCTTATTGTAGCATAAATAACCTAGTTCCTTTGAAACTACAGGTAGAATATGTTTCCAAAGATACATGCAAAATCGTCGTTTCAGACCGTGAAACGCTCAAATATGATGTAAAAACTGTTTCTCTAAACATGTCTCCAAATCACTTGAATATGCGTTTTCTAAGCGAATTACGTGTTTTTAAGGAGTTTTGCAATAATTTGTATAGATCAAATCGGCACTCTAGCTGCGCTGGCGAGTGCACCACGGAGTGCCTCTAAAAGATTGTATTCACTAAAAATCAGTGTATTTTGTCTTATTGTAGCATAAATAACTTAGTTCCATCGAAACTACAGGTAGAATATGTTTCCAAAGATACATGCAAAATCGTCGTTTAAGACCGTGAAACGCTCAAATATGATGTAAAAACTGTTTCTAAAAACATGTCTCCAAATCGCTTGAAAATGCGTTTTCTGACCGAATTAAGTGTTTTTAAGGTGTTTTGCAGTAACTTCTATAGTTCAAAACGGCATTCAAGCTATGCTGGCGAGTACACCACGGAGTGCCTCCAAAAGGTTGTATTCACTAAAAAACAGTGTATTTTGTCTTATTGTACCCTAAATAACCAAGTGCTATCGAAACTACAGGTAGAATATGTTTCCTAAGTCTACATACAAAATCGTCGTTTCAGACCGTGAAACGCTCAAATATGATGTAAAAACTGTTTCTCAAAACATGTCTCCAAATCACTTGAAAATGCGTTTTCTAAGCGAATTAAGTGTTTTTAAGGGGTTTTGCAGCAACTTCTATAGTTCAAATCGGCACTCTAGTTGCGCTGACGAGTGCACGATGGAGTGCCTCTAAAAGCTTGTATTCACTAAAATCAGTGTATTTTGTCTTATTGTAGCATAAATAACCTAGTTCCATCAAAACTACAGGTAGAATATGTTTCCAAAGTTACATGCAAAATCGTCGTTCCAGACTGTGAAACGCTCAAATATGATGTAAAAACTGTTTCTCAAAACATGTCTCCAAATCACTTGAAAATGCGTTTTCTAAGCGAATTACGAGTTTTTAAGGTGTTTTGCAGTAAATTCTATAGTTCAAATCAACACTCTAGCTGCGCTGGCGAGTGCACCACGGAGTGCCTCTAAAAGCTTGTATTCACTAAAAATCAGTGTATTTTGTCTTATTGTAGCATAAATAACCTATTTCCATCGAAACTACAGGTAGAATATGTTTCCAAAGATACATGCAAAATCGTCGTTTCAGACCGTGAAACGCTCAAATATGATGTGAAAACTGTTTCTCAAAACATGTCTCCAAATCACTTGAAAATGCATTTTCTAAGCGAATTACGTGTTTTTAAGGTGTTTTGCAGTAACTTCTATTGTTCAAATCGGCACTCTAGCTGCGCTGGCGAGTACACAACGGAGTGCCTCTAAAAGCTTGTATTCACTAAAAATCAGTGTATTTTGTCTTATTGTAGCATAAATAACCTAGCTCCATCGAACCTACAGGTAGAATATGTTTCCAAAGATACATGCAAAATCGTCGTTTCAGACTGTGAAACGCTCAAATATGATGTAAAAACTGTTTCTCAAAACATGTCCCCAAATCACTTGAAAATGCGTTTTCTAAGCGAATTACGTGTTTTTAAGGTGTTTTGCAGTAACTTCTATAGTGCAAAACCGCACTCTGGCTGCGCTGGCGAGTGCACCACGGAGTGCCTCGAAAAGCTTGTATTCACTAAAAAACAGTGTGTTTTGTCTTATTGTACCCTAAATAACCAAGTGCTATCGAAACTACAGGTAGAATATGTTTCCTAAGTCTACATACAAAATCGTCGTTTCAGACCGTGAAACGATCAAATATGATGTAAAAACTGTTTCTCAAAACATGTCTCCAAATCACTTGAAAATGCGTTTTCTAAGCAAATTACGTATTTTTAAGGTGTTTAGCAGTAACTTCTATAGTTCAAAACGGCACTTTAGCTACGCTGGCGAGTGCACCACGGAGTGCCTCCAAAAGGTTGTATTCACTAAAAAACAGTGTATTTTGTCTTATTGTACCCTAAATAACCAAGTGCTATCGAAACTACAGGTAGAATATGTTTCCTAAGTCTACATACAAAATCGTCGTTTCAGACTGTGAAACGCTCAAATATGATGTGAAAACTGTTTCTCAAAACATGTCTCCAAATCACTTGAAAATGCGTTTTCTAAGCGAATTACGAGTTTTTAAGGTGTTTTGCAGTAAATTCTATAGTTCAAATCAGCACTCTAGCTGCGCTGGCGAGTGCACCACGGAGTGCCTCTAAAAGCTTGTATTCACTAAAAATCAGTGTATTTTGTCTTATTGTAGCATAAATAACCTATTTCCATCGAAACTACAGGTAGAATATGTTTCCAAAGATACATGCAAAATCGTCGTTTCAGACTGTGAAACGCTCAAATATGATGTGAAAACTGTTTCTCAAAACATGTCTCCAAATCACTTGAAAATGCATTTTCTAAGCGAATTACGTGTTTTTAAGGTGTTTTGCAGTAACTTCTATAGTTCAAATCGGCACTCTAGCTGCGCTGGCGAGTACACAACGGAGTGCCTCTAAAAGCTTGTATTCACTAAAAATCAGTGTATTTTGTCTTATTGTAGCATAAATAACCTAGCTCCATCGAAACTACAGGTAGAATATGTTTCCAAAGATACATGCAAAATCGTCGTTTCAGACTGTGAAACGCTCAAATATGATGTAAAAACTGTTTTTCAAAACATGTCCCCAAATCACTTGAAAATGCGTTTTCTAAGCGAATTACGTGTTTTTAAGGTGTTTTGCAGTAACTTCTATAGTGCAAAACCGCACTCTGGCTGCGCTGGCGAGTGCACCACGGAGTGCCTCGAAAAGCTTGTATTCACTAAAAAACAGTGTGTTTTGTCTTATTGTACCCTAAATAACCAAGTGCTATCGAAACTACAGGTAGAATATGTTTCCTAAGTTAACATACAAAATCGTCGTTTCAGACCGTGAAACGATCAAATATGATGTAAAAACTGTTTCTCAAAACATGTCTCCAAATCACTTGAAAATGCGTTTTCTAAGCGAATTACGTATTTTTAAGGTGTTTTGCAGTAACTTCTATAGTTCAAAACGGCACTTTAGCTACGCTGGCGAGTGCACCACGGAGTGCCTCCAAAAGGTTGTATTCACTAAAAAACAGTGTATTTTGTCTTATTGTACCCTAAATAACCAAGTGCTATCGAATCTACAGGTAGAATATGTTTCCTAAGTCTACATACAAAATCGTCGTTTCAGACCGTGAAACGCTCAAATATGATGTAAAAACTGTTTCTCAGAACATGTCTCCAAATCACTTGAAAATGCGTTTTCTAAGCGAATTACGTGTTTTTAAGGTGTTTTGCAGTAACTTCTATAGTTCAAATCGGCACTCTAGCTGCGCTGGCGAGTGCAACACGGAGTGCCTCTAAAAGCTTGTATTCACTAAAAATCAGTGTATTTTGTCTTATTGTAGCATAAATAACCTAGTTCCAACTACAGGTAGAATATGTTTCCAAAGATACATGCAAAATCGTCGTTTCAGACCGTGAAACGCTCAAATATGATGTAAAAACTGTTTCTCAAAACATGTCTCCAAATCACTTGAAAATGCGTTTTCTAAGCTAATTACGTGTTTTAAGGTGTTTGCAGTAACTTCTATAGTTCAAAACGGCACTCTAGCTGCGCTGGCGAGTGCACCACGGAGTGCCTCCAAAAGGTTGTATTCACTAAAAAACAGTGTATTTCATCTTATTGTACCCTAAATAACCAAGTGCTATCGAAACTACAGGTAGAATATGTTTCCTAAGTCTACATACAAAATCGTCGTTTCAGACCGTGAAACGCTCAAACATGATGTAAAAACTGTTTCTTGAAACATGTCTCCAAATCACTTGAAAATGCGTTTTCTAAGCGAATTACGTGTTTTTAAGGTGTTTTGCAGTTTCTTCTATAGTTCAAATCGGCACTCGAGCTGCGCTGGCGAGTGCAACACGGAGTGCCTCTAAAAGCATGTATTCACTAAAAATCAGTGTATTTCGACTTATTGTAGCAAAAATAACCTAGTTCCATCGAAACTACAGGTAGAAAATGTTTCCAAAGATACAAGCAAAATCGTCGTTTCAGACCGTGAAACGCTCAAATATGATGTAAAAACTTTTTCTCAAAACATGTCTCCAAATCACTTGAAAATGCGTTTTCTAAGCGAATTACGTGTTTTTAAGGTGTTTTGCAGTAACTTCTATAGTTCAAATCGGCACTCTAGCTGCGCTGTCGAGTGCACCACGGAGTGCCTCCAAAAGGTTGTATTCACTAAAAATCAGTGTGTTTTGTCTTATTGTAGCATAAATAACCTAGTTCCATCGAAACTACAGGTAGAATATGTTTCAAAAGATACATGCAAAATCGTCGTTTCGTGAAACGCTCAAATATGATGTAAAAACTGTTTCTCAAAACATGTTTCCAAATCACTTGAAAATGCGTTTTCTAAGCGAATTACGTGTTTTTAAGATGTTTTGCAGTAACTTTTATAGTTCAAATCGGCACTCTAGCTGCGCTGGCGAGTGCACCACAGAGTGCCTCTAATAGCTTGTATTCACTAAAAATCAGTGTATTTTGTCTTATTGTAGCATAAATAACCTAGTTCCATCGAAACTACAGGTAGAATATGTTTCCGAAGATACAAGCAAAATCGTCGTTTCAGACCGTGAAACGCTCAAATATGATGTAAAAACTGTTTCTCAAAACACGTCTCCAAATCACTTGAAAATGCGTTTTCTAAGCGAATTACGTGTTTTTAAGGTGTTTTGCAGTAACTCTATAGTTCAAAACGTTACTCTAGCTGCGCTGGCGAGTGCACCACGGACTGCCTCCTAAAGGTTGTATTCACTAAAAAACAGTGTATTTTGTCTTATTGTGCATAAATAACCTAGTTCCATCGAAACTACATGTAGAATATGTTTCCAATGATACATGCAAAATCGTCGTTTCAGACCGTGAAACGCTCAAATATGATGTAAAAACTGTCTCCAAATCACTTGAAAATGCGTTTTCTGAGCGAATTATGTGTTTTTAAGGTGTTTTGCTGTAACTTTTATGGTTCAAATCGGCACTCTAGCTGCGTTGGCAAGTGTACCACGGAGAGCCTCCAAAAGCTTGTATTCACTAAAAATCAGTGTATTTTGTCATATTGTAGCCTAAATAACAAAGTGCCATGGAAACTACAGGTAGAATATGTTTCCAAAGTCTACTACAAAATCGTCGTTTCAGACCGTCAAACGCTCAAATATGTAGTAAAAACTGTTTCTCCAACCATGTCTCCAAATCACTTGAAAATGCGTTTTGTGAGCGAATTACGTGTTTTTAAAGTGTTTTGCAGTAACTTCTATAGTTCAAAACGGCACTCTAGCTGCGCTGGCGAGTGCACCACGGACTGCCTCCAAAAGGTTGTATTCACTAAAAAACAGTGTATTTTGTCTTATTGTACCCTAAAAAACCAATTGCTATCGAAACTACAGGTAGAATATGTTTTCTAAGTCTACATACAAAATCGTCGTTTCAAACAGTGAAACGCTCAAATATGATGTAAAAACTGTTTCTCAAAACATGTCTCCAAATCACTTGAAAATGCGTTTTCTAAGCTAATTACGTGTTTGAAGGTGTTTTGCAGTAACTTCTATAGTTGAAATCGGCACTTTAGCTGCGCTGGCGAGTGCACCACGGAGTGCCTCTAAAAGCTTGTACTTACTAAAAATCAGTGTATTTTGTCTTATTGTAGCATAAATAACCTAGTCCCA
The DNA here is from genome assembly GCA_963082715.1 of Harpalus rubripes. Classification (NCBI taxonomy): domain Eukaryota; kingdom Metazoa; phylum Arthropoda; class Insecta; order Coleoptera; family Carabidae; genus Harpalus; species Harpalus rubripes. The sequence continues at coordinate 41,114,612 of OY720448.1, read as the reverse complement.
TCGAAACTACAGGTAGAATATGTTTCCAAAGATACATGCAAAATCGTCGTTTCAAACAGTGAAACGCTCAAATATGATGTAAAAACTGTTTCTCAAAACATGTCTCCAAATCACTTGAAAATGCGTTTTCTAAGCGAAATACGTGTTTTTAAGGTGTTTTGCAGTAACTTCTATAGTTGAAATCGGCACTCTAGCTGCGCTGGCGAGTTCACCACGGAGTGCCTCTAAAAGCTTGTACTCACTAAAAATCAGTGTATTTTGTCTTATTGTAGCATAAATAACCTAGTCCCATCGAAACTACAGGTAGAATATGTTTCCAAAGATACATGCAAAATCGTCGTTTCAAACAGTGAAACGCTCAAATATGATGTAAAAACTGTATCTCAAAACATGTCTCCAAATCACTTGAAAATGCGTTTTCTAAGCGAATTACGTGTTTTTAAGGTGTTTTGTAGTAACTTCTATAGTTCAAATCGGCACTCTAGCAGCGCTGGCGAGTGCACCACAGAGTGCCTCTAAAAGCTTTTATTCACTAAAAATCAGTGTATTTTGTCTTATTGTGGCATAAATAACCTAGTTCCATCGAAACTACAGGTAGAATATGTTTCCAAAGATACATGCAAAGTCGTCGTTTCAGACTGTGAAACGCTCAAATATGATGTAAAACTGTTTCTCAAAACATGTCTCCAAATCACTTGAAAAAGCGTTTTCTAAGCGAATTACGTGTTTTTAAAGTGTTTTGCAGTAACTTTTATAGTTCAAAACGGCACTCTAGCTGCGCTGGCGAGTGCACCACGGAGTGCCTCCAAAAGGTTGTATTCACTAAAAAACTGTGTGTTTTGTCTTATTGTACCCTAAATAACCAAGTGCTATCGAAACGACAGGTAGGATATGTTTCCTAAGTCTACATACAAAATCGTCGTGTCAGACCGTGAACCGCTCAAATATGATGTAAAAACTGTTTCTCAAAAAATGTCTCCAAAACACTTGAAAATGCGTTTTCTAAGCAAATTACGTGTTTTTAAGGTGTTTTCCAGTAACTTCTATAGTTCAAATCGGCACTCTAGCTGCGCTGGCGAGTGCACCACGGAGTGCCTCTAAAAGCTTGTATTCACTTAAAATCAGTGTATTTTGTCTTATTGTAGCATAAATAACCAAGTGCTATCGAAACTACAGGTAGAATATGTTCCTAAGTCTACATACAAAATCGTCGTTTCAGACCGTGAACCGCTCAAATATGATGTAAAAACTGTTTCTCAAAACATGTCTACAAATCACTTGAAAATGCGTTTTCTGAGCGAATTACGTGTTTTTAAAGTGTTTTGCAGTAACTTCTATAGTTCAAAACGGCACTCTAGCTGCGCTGGCGAGTGCACCACGGAGCGCCTCCAAAAGATTGTATTCACTAAAAAACAGTGTAATTTGTCTTATTGGACCCTAAATAACCAAGTGCTATCGAAACTACAGGTAGAATATGTTTCCGAAGATACATGCAAAATCGTCGTTTCAGACCGTCAAACGCTCAAATATGATGTAAAAACTGTTCCTCCAACCATGTCTCCAAATCACTTGAAAATGCGTTTTCTAAGCGAATTACGTGTTTTTAAGGTGTTTTGCAGTAACTTCTATAGTTCAAATCGGCACTCTAGCTGCGCTGTCGAGTGCACCACGGAGTGCCTCCAAAAGGTTGTATTCACTAAAAAACAGTGTATTTTGTCTTATTGTACCCTAAATAACCAAGTGCTATCGAAACTACAGGTAGAATATGTTCCTAAGTCTACATACAAAATCGTCGTTTCAGACCGTGAACCGCTCAAATATGATGTAAAAACTGTTTCTCAAAACATGTCTACAAATCACTTGAAAATGCGTTTTCTGAGCGAATTACGTGTTTTTAAAGTGTTTTGCAGTAACTTCTATAGTTCAAAACGGCACTCTAGCTGCGCTGGCGAGTGCACCACGGAGCGCCTCCAAAAGATTGTATTCACTAAAAAACAGTGTAATTTGTCTTATTGGACCCTAAATAACCAAGTGCTATCGAAACTACAGGTAGAATATGTTTCCTAAGTCTACATACAAAATCGTCGTTTCAGACCGTGAAACGCTCAAATATGATGTAAAAACTGTTTCTCAAAACGTGTCTCCAAATCACTTGAAAATGCGTTTTCTAAGCGAATTACGTGTTTTTAAGGTGTTTTGCAGTAACTTCTATAGTTCAAATCGGCACTCTAGCTGCGCTGGCAAGTGCACCACGGAGTGCCTCTAAAAGCTTGTATTCACTAAAAATCAGTGTTATTTGCCTTATTGTAGCATAAATAACCAAATTCCATCGAAACTACTGTTAGAATATGTTTCCAAAGATACATGCAAAATCGTCGTTTCAGACCGTGAAAGCCTCAAATATGATGTAAAAACTGTTTCTCAAAACATGTCTCCAAATCACTTGAAAATGCGTTTTCTAAGCGAATTAAGTGTTTATAAGGTGTTTTGCAGTAAGTTCTATAGTTCAAAACGGTACTCTAGCTGCGCTGGCGAGTGCACCACGGAGTGCCTCCAAAAGGTTGTATTCACTAAAAAACAGTGTATTTTGTCTTATTGTACCCTAAATAACGTAGTCCCATCGAAACTACAGGTAGAATATGTTTCCAAAGATTCATGCAAAATCGTCGTTTCAGACCGTGAAACGATCAAAATATGATGTAAAAACTGTTTCTCAAAACATGTCTCCAAATCACTTGAAAATGCGTTTTCTGAGCGAATTACGTGTTTTTAAGGTGTTTTGCAGTACCTTCTATTGTTCGAAACGGCACTCTAGCTGCGCTGGCGAGTGCACCACGGAGTGCCTCTAAAAGCTTGTATTCATTAAAAATCAGTGTATTTTGTCTTATTGTAGCATAAATAACCTAGTTCCATCGAAACTACAGGTAGAATATATTTCCAAAGATACATGCAAAATCGTCGTTTCAGACAGTAAAACTCTCAAATATGATGTAAAAACTGTTTCTCAAACCATGTCTACAAATCACTTGAAAATGCGTTTTCTATGCGAATTACGTGTTTATAAGGTGTTTTGCAGTAACTTCTATAGTTCAAAACGGCACTCAACCTGCGCTGGCGAGTGCACCACGGAGTGCCTCTAAAAGCTTATATTCACTAAAAATCTGTGTATTTTGTCTTATTGTAGCATAAATAACCTAGTTCCATCGAAACTACAGGTATAATATGTTTCCAGAGATACATGCAAAATCGTCGTTTCAGACCGTGAAACGCTCAAATATGATGTAAAAACTGTTTCTCAAACCATGTCTCCAAATCACTTGAAAATGCGTTTTCTAAGCGAATTACGTGTTTTTAAGGTGTTTAGCAGTAACTTCTATAGTTCAAAACGGCACTCTAGCTGCGCTGGCGAGTGCACCACGGAGTGCCTCCAAAAGATTGTATTCACTAAAAAACAGTGTATTTTGTCTTATTGTACCCTAAATAACGTAGTTCCATCGAAACTACAGGTAGAATATGTTTCCAAAGATACATGCAAAATCGTCGTTTCAGACCGTGAAACGCTCAAATATGATGTAAAAACTGTTTCTCAGAACATGTCTCCAAATCACTTGAAAATGCGTTTTCTAAGCGAATTACGTGTTTTTAAGGTGTTTTGCAGTAATTTCTATAGTTCAAAACGGCACTCTAGCTGCGCTGGCGAGTGTACCACGGAGAGCCTCCAAAAGCTTGTATTCACTAAAAATCAGTGTATTTTGTCGTATTGTAGCCTAAATAACAAAGTGCCAAAGAAACTACAGGTAGAATATGTTTCCAAAGTCTACTACAAAATCGTCGTTTCAGACCGTGAAACGCTCAAATATGATGTAAAAACTGTTTCTCAAAACATGTCTCCAAAACACTTGAAATTGCGTTTTCTGAGCGAATTACGTGTCTTTACAGTGTTTTACAGTAACTTCTATAGTTCAAAACGGCACTCTAGCTGCGCTGGCGAGTGCAACACGGAGTGCCTCCAAAAGGTTGTATTCACTAAAAAACAGTGTATTATGACTTATTATACCTAAATAACCTAGTTCTATCGAAACTACAGGTAGAATATGTTTCCATAGATACATGCAAAATCGTCGTTTCAGACCGTGAAACGCTCAAATATGATGTAAAAACTGTTTCTCAAAACATGTCTCCAAATCACTTGAAAATGCGTTTTCTAAGCGAATTACGTGTTTTTAAGGTGTCTTGCAGTAACTTCTATAGTTCAAAACGGCACTCTAGCTGCGCTGGCGAGTGCAACACGGAGTGCCTCCAAAAGGTTGTATTCACTAAAAAACAGTGTATTTTGACTTATTGTACCTAAATAACCTAGTTCCATCGAAACTACAGGTAGAATATGTTTCCAAAGATACATGCAAAATCGTCGTTTCAGACCGTGAAACGCTCAAATATGATGTAAAAACTGTTTCTCAAAACATGTCTCCAAATCACTTGAAAATGCGTTTTCTAAGCGAATTACATGTTTTTAAGGTGATTTGCAGTAACTTTTATAGTTCAAATCGGCACTCTAGCTGCGCTGGCGGGTGCACCACGGAGTGCCTCTAAAAGCTTGTATTCACTAAAAATCAGTGTATTTTGTCTTATTGTAGCATAAATAACCTAGTTTCATCGAAACTACAGGTAGAATATGTTTCCAAAGATACATGCAAAATCGTCGTTTCAGACCGTGAAACGCTCAAATATGATGTAAAAACTGTTTCTCAAACCATGTCTCCAAATCACTTGAAAATGCGTTTTCTAAGCGAATTACGTGTTTTTAAGGTGTTTTGCAGTAACTTCTATAGTTCAAATCGGCACTCTAGCTGCGCTGTCGAGTGCACCACGGAGTGCCTCCAAAAGGTTGTATTCACTAAAAAACAATGTATTTTGTCTTATTGTACCCTAAATAACCAAGTGCTATCGAAACTACAGGTAGAATATGTTCCTAAGTCTACATACAAAATCGTCGTTTCAGACCGTGAAACGCTCAAATATGATGTAAAACTGTTTCTCAAAACATGTCTCCAAATCACTTGAAAATGCTTTTTCTAAGCGAATTACGTGTTTTTAAGGTGTTTTGCAGTAACTTCTATAGTTCAAAACGGCACTCTAGCTGCGCTGGCGAGTGCACCACGGAGTGCCTCTAAAAGGTTGTATTCACTAAAAATCAGCGTGTTTTGTCGTATTGTAGCCTAAATAACAAAGTGAAATGGAAACTACAGGTAGAATATGTTTCCAAAGTCTACTACAAAATCGTCGTTTCAGACCGTGAAACGCTCAAATATGATGTAAAAACTGTTTCTCAAAACATGTCTCCAAATCACTTGAAAATGCGTTTTCTAAGCGAACTACGTGTTTTTAAGGTGTTTTGCAGTAAGTTCTATAGTTCAAAACGGCACTCTAGCTGCGCTGGCGAGTGCACCACGGAGTGCCTCCAAAAGGTTGTATTCACTAAAAAACAGTGTATTTTGTCTTATTGTACCTAAATTACCTAGTTCCATCGAAACCACAGGTAGAATATGTTTCCAAAGATACATGCAAAATCGTCGTTTCAGACCGTGAAACGCTCAAATATGATGTAAAAACTGTTTCTCAAAACAAGTCTTCAAATCCCTTGAAAATGCGTTTTCTGAGCGAATTACGTGTTTTTAAGGTGTTTTGCAGTAACTTCTATAGTTCAAAACGGCACTCTAGCTGCGCTGGCGTGTGCTCCACGGAGTGCCTCCAAAAGGTTGTATTCACTAAAAAACAGATTATTTTGTCTTATTGTACCCTAAATAACCAAGTGCTATCGAAACTACAGGTAGAATATGTTTCCTAAGTATATATACAAAATCGTCGTGTCACCGTGAAACGCTCAAATATGATGTAAAAACTGTTTCTCAAAACATGTCTCCAAATCACTTGAAAATGCGTTTTCTAAGCGAACTACGTGTTTGTAAGGTGTTTTGCAGTAAGTTCCATAGTTCAAAACGGCACTCTAGCTGCGCTGGCGAGTGCACAACGGAGTGCCTCTAAAAGCTTGTATTCACTAAAAATCAGTGTATTTTGTCTTATTGTAGCATAAATAACCTAGTTCCATCGAAACTACGGGTAGAATATGTTTCCAAAGATACATGCAAAATCGTCGTTTCAGACCGTGAAACGCTCAAATATGATGTAAAAACTGTTTCTCAAAACATGTCTCCAAATCATTTGAAAATGCGTTTTCTGAGCGAATTACGTGTTTTTAAGGTGTTTTGCAGTAACTTCTATAGTTCAAATCGGCACTCTAGCTGCGCTGGCGAGTGAACCACGGAGTGCCTCCAAAAGGTTGTATTCACTAAATAACAGTGTAATTTGTCTTATTGTACCCTAAATAACCAAAAGCTATCGAAACTACAAGTAGAATATGTTTCCTAAGTCTACATACAAAATCGTCGTTTCAGACAGTGAAACGCTCAAATTTGATGTAAAAACAGTTTCTCAGAACATGTCTCCAAATCACTTGAAAATGCGTTTTCTAAGCGAATTACGTGTTTTTTAAGGTGTTTTGCAGTAACTTCTATAGTTCAAATCGGCACTCTAGCTGCGCTGGCGAGTGCACCACGCAGTGCCTCCAAAACCTTGTATTCACTAAAAATCAGTGTATTTTGTCTTATTGTAGCATAAATAACCTAGTTATATCGAAACTACAGGTAGAATATGTTTCCAAAGTTACATGCAAAATCGTCGTTTCAAACCGTTTAACGCTCAATTATGATGTAAAATCTGTTTCTCAAACCATGTCCCCAAATCACTTGAAAATGCGTTTTCTAAGCGAATTACGTGTTTTTAAGGTGTTTTGCAGTAACTTCTATAGTTCAAATTGGCACTCTAGCTGCGCTGGCGAGTGCACCACGGAGTGCCTCCAATAGGTTGTATTCACTAAAAAACAGTGTAATTTGTCTTATTGTACCCTAAATAACCAAGTGCTATTAAATCTACAGGTAGAATATGTTTCCTAAGTCTACATACAAAATCGTCGTTTCAGACCGTGAAACGTTCAAATATGATGTAAAAACTGTTTCTCAAACCATGTCTCCAAATCACTTGAAAATGCGTTTTCTAAGCGAATTACGTGTTTTTAAGGTGTTTTGCAGTAACTTCTATAGTTCAAATCGGCACTCTAGCTGCGCTGGCGAGTGCACCACGGAGTGCCTCTAAAAGCTTGTATTTACTAAAAATCATTGCATTTTGTGTTATTGTAGCCTAAATAACCTAGTTCCATTGAAACTACAGGTAGAATATGTTTCCAAAGATACATGCAAAATCATCGCTTCAGACCGTGAAACGCTCAAATATGATGTACAAACTGTTTCTCAAAACATGTCTCCAAATCACTTGAAAATGCGTTTTCTAAGCGAAATACGTGTTTTTAATGTGTTTTGCAGTAACTTCTATAGTTCAAAACGGCACTCTCGCTGCGCTGGCGAGTGCACCACGGAGTGCCTCCAAAATGTTGTATTCACTAAAAAACAGCGTGTTTTGTCTTATTGTACCCTAAATAACCATGTGCTATCGGAACTACAGGTAGAATATGTTTCCTACGTCTACATACAAAATCGTCGTTTCATACCGTGAAACGCTCAAATATGATGTAAAAACTGTTTCTCAAAATATGACTCCAAAACACTTGAAAATGCGTTTTCTAAGCAAATTACGTGTTTTTAATGTGTTTTGCAGTAACTTCTGTAGTTCAAATCGGCACTCTAGCTGCGCTGGCGAGTGCACCACGGAGTGCCTCTAAAAGCTTGTATTCACTAAAAATCAATGTATTTTGTCTTATTGTAGCATAAATAACCTAGTTCCATCGAAACTACATGTAGAATATGTTTCCAAAGATACATGCAAAAACGTCGTTTCAGACAGTGAAACGCTCAAATATGATGTAAACACTGTTTCTCAAAACATGTCTCCATATCACTTGAAAATGCGTTTTCTGAGCGAATTACGTGTTTTTAAGGTGTTTTGCAGTAACTTCTATAGTTCAAAATGGCACTCTAGCTGCGCTGGCGAGTGCACCACGGAGTGCCTCCAATAGGTTGTATTCACTAAAAAACAGTATAATTTGTCTTATTGTACCCTAAATAACCAAGTGCTATCAAATCTACAGGTAGAATATGTTTCCTAAGTCTACATACAAAATCGTCGTTTCAGACCGTGAAACGTTCAAATATGATGTAAAAACTGTTACTCAAACCATGTCTCCAAATCACTTGAAAATGCGTTTTCTAAGCGAATTACGTGTTTTTAAGGTATTTTGCAGAAACTTCTATAGTTCAAATCGGCACTCTAGCTGCGCTGGCGAGTGCACCACGGAGTGCCTCTAAAAGCTTGTATTTACTAAAAATCATTGCATTTTGTGTTATTGTAGCCTAAATAACCTAGTTCCATTGAAACTACAGGTAGAATATGTTTCCAAAGATACATGCAAAATCATCGCTTCAGACCGTGAAACGCTCAAATATGATGTACAAACTGTTTCTCAAAACATGTCTCCAAATCACTTGAAAATGCGTTTTCTAAGCGAATTACGTGTTTTTAAGGTGTTTTGCAGTAACTTCTATAGTTCAAAACGGCACTCTAGCTGCGCTGGCGAGTGCACCACGGAGTGCCTCCAAAATGTTGTATTCACTAAAAAACAGTGTGTTTTGTCTTATTGTATCCTAAATAACCAAGTGCTATCGGAACTACAGGTAGAATATGTTTCCTAAGTCTACATACAAAATCGTCGTTTCATACCGTGAAACGCTCAAATATGATGTAAAAACTGTTTCTCAAAACATGTCTCCAAAACACTTGAAAATGCGTTTTCTAAGCAAATTACGTGTTTTTAAGGTGTTTTGCAGTAACTTCTATAGTTCAAATCGGCACTCTAGCTGCGCTGGCGAGTGCACCACGGAGTGCCTCTAAAAGCTTGTATTCACTAAAAATCAGTGTATTTTGTCTTATTGTAGCATAAATAACCTAGTTCCATCGAAACTACAGGTAGAATATGTTTCCAAAGATACATGCAAAATCGTCGTTTCAGACCGTGAAACGCTCAAATATGATGTAAAAACTGTTTCTCAAAACATGTCTCCAAATCACTTGAAAATGCGTTTTCTAAGCGAATTACGTGTTTTTAAGGTGTTTTGCATTAACTTCTATAGTTCAAATCGGCACTCTAGCTGCGCTGGCGAGTGCACCACGGAGTGCCTCCAAAAGGTTGTATTCACTAAAAAACAGTGTATTTTGTCTTATTGTACCCTAAATAACCTAGTTCCATCAAAACTACAGGTAGAATATGTTTCCAAAGATACATGCAAAATCGTCGTTTCAGACCGTGAAACGCTCAAATATGATGTAAAAACTGTTTCTCAAACCATGTCTCCAAATCCCTTGAAAATGCGTTTTCTAAGCGAATTACGTGTTTTTTAAGTGTTTTGCAGCAACTTCTATAGTTCAAATCGGCACTCTAGCTGCGCTGGCGGGTGCACCACGGAGTGCCTCTAAAAGCTTGTATTCACTAAAAATCAGTGTATTTTGTCTTATTGTAGCATAAATAACCTAGTTTCATCGAAACTACAGGTAGAATATGTTTCCAAAGATACATGCAAAATCGTCGTTTCAGACCGTGAAACGCTCAAATATGATGTAAAAACTGTTTCTCAAACCATGTCTCCAAATCACTTGAAAATGCGTTTTCTAAGCGAATTACGTGTTTTTAAGGTGTTTTGCAGTAACTTCTATAGTTCAAATCGGCACTCTAGCTGCGCTGTCGAGTGCACCACGGAGTGCCTCCAAAAGGTTGTATTCACTAAAAAACAATGTATTTTGTCTTATTGTACCCTAAATAACCAAGTGCTATCGAAACTACAGGTAGAATATGTTCCTAAGTCTACATACAAAATCGTCGTTTCAGACCGTGAAACGCTCAAATATGATGTAAAACTGTTTCTCAAAACATGTCTCCAAATCACTTGAAAATGCTTTTTCTAAGCGAATTACGTGTTTTTAAGGTGTTTTGCAGTAACTTCTATAGTTCAAAACGGCACTCTAGCTGCGCTGGCGAGTGCAACACGGAGTGCCTCCAAAAGGTTGTATTCACTAAAAAACAGTGTATTTTGACTTATTGTACCTAAATAACCTAGTTCTATCGAAACTACAGGTAGAATATGTTTCCAAAGATACATGCAAAATCGTCGTTTCAGACCGTGAAACGCTCAAATATGATGTAAAAACTGTGTCTCAAAACATGTCTCCAAATCACTTGAAAATGCGTTTTCTAAGCGAATTACGTGTTTTTAAGGTGTTTTGCAGTAACTTCTATAGTTCAAATCGGCACTCTAGATGCGCTGGCGAGTGCACCACGGAGTGCCTCTAAAAGGTTGTATTCACTAAAAATCAGCGTGTTTTGTCGTATTGTAGCCTAAATAACAAAGTGAAATGGAAACTACAGGTAGAATATGTTTCCAAAGTCTACTACAAAATCGTCGTTTCAGACCGTGAAACGCTCAAATATAATGTAAAAACTGTTTCTCAAAACATGTCTCCAAATCACTTGAAAATGCGTTTTCTAAGCGAACTACGTGTTTTTAAGGTGTTTTGCAGTAAGTTCTATAGTTCAAAACGGCACTCTAGCTGCGCTGGCGAGTGCACCACGGAGTGCCTCCAAAAGGATGTATTCACTAAAAAACAGTGTATTTTGTCTTATTGTACCTAAATTACCTAGTTCCATCGAAACCACAGGTAGAATATGTTTCCAAAGATACATGCAAAATCGTCGTTTCAGACCGTGAAACGCTCAAATATGATGTAAAAACTGTTTCTCAAAACAAGTCTTCAAATCCCTTGAAAATGCGTTTTCTGAGCGAATTACGTGTTTTTAAGGTGTTTTGCAGTAACTTCTATAGTTCAAAACGGCACTCTAGCTGCGCTGGCGTGTGCTCCACGGAGTGCCTCCAAAAGGTTGTATTCACTAAAAAACAGATTATTTTGTCTTATTGTACCCTAAATAACCAAGTGCTATCGAAACTACAGGTAGAATATGTTTCCTAAGTATATATACAAAATCGTCGTGTCACCGTGAAACGCTCAAATATGATGTAAAAACTGTTTCTCAAAACATGTCTCCAAATCACTTGAAAATGCGTTTTCTAAGCAAACTACGTGTTTGTAAGGTGTTTTGCAGTAAGTTCCATAGTTCAAAACGGCACTCTAGCTGCGCTGGCGAGTGCACCACGGAGTGACTCCAAAAGGTTGTATGCACTAAAAAACAGTGTATTTTGTCTTATTGTACCTAAATAACCTAGTTCCATCGAAACTACAGGTAGAATATGTTTCCAAAGATACATGCAAAATTGTCGTTTCGGACCGTGAAACGCTCAAATATGATGTAAAATCTGTTTCTCAAACCATGTCTCCAAATCCCTTGAAAATGCGTTTTCTAAGCGAATTACGTGTTTTTAAGGTGTTTTGCAGTAACTTCTATAGTTCAAATCGGCACTCTAGCTGCGCTGGCGAGTGCACAACGGAGTGCCTCTAAAAGCTTGTATTCACTAAAAATCAGTGTATTTTGTCTTATTGTAGCATAAATAACCTAGTTCCATCGAAACTACAGGTAGAATATGTTTCCAAAGATACATGCAAAATCGTCGTTTCAGACCGTGAAACGCTCAAATATGATGTAAAAACTGTTTCTCAAAACATGTCTCCAAATCATTTGAAAATGCGTTTTCTAAGCGAATTACGTGTTTTTAAGGTGTTTTGCAGTAACATCTATAGTTCTCAACGGCACTCTAGCTGCGCTGGCGAGTGCACCACGGAGTTCCTCCAAAAGGTTGTACTCACTAAAAAACAGTGTGTTTTGTCTTATTGTACCCTAAATAACCAAGTGCTATCGAAACTACAGGTAGAATACGTTACCTAAGTCTACATACAAAATCGTCGTTTCAGACCGTGAAACGCTCAAATATGATGCAAATATGTTTTTTAAAACATGTCTCCAAAATACTTGATAATGCGTTTTCTAAGCAAATTACGTGTTTTTAAGGTGTTTTGCAGTAACTTCTATAGTTCAAACCGGCACTCTAGCTGCGCTGGCGAGTGCACCACGGAGTGCCTCTAAAAGCTTGTTTTCACTAAAGATCAGTGTATTTTGTCTTATTGTAGCATAAATAACCTAGTTTCATCGAAACTACAGGTAGAATATATTTCCAAAGACACATGCAAAATCGTCGTTTCAGACCGTGAAACGCTCAAATATGATGTAAAAACTGTTTCTCAGAACATGTCTCCAAATCACTTGAAAATGCGTTTTCTAAGCGAATTACGTGTTTTTAAGGTGTTTTGCAGTAACTTCTATAGTTCAAATTGGCACTCTAGCTGCGCTGGCGAGTGCACCACGGAGTGCCTCCAATAGGTCGTATTCACTAAAAAACAGTGTAATTTGTCTTATTGTACCCTAAATAACCAAGTGCTATTAAATCTACAGGTAGAATATGTTTCCTAAGTCTACATACAAAATCGTCGTTTCAGACCGTGAAACGTTCAAATATGATGTAAAAACTGTTTCTCAAACCATGTCTCCAAATCACTTGAAAATGCGTTTTCTAAGCGAATTACGTGTTTTTAAGGTGTTTTGCAGTAACTTTTATAGTTCAAATCGGCACTCTAGCTGCGCTGGCGAGTGCACCACGGAGTGCCTCTAAAAGCTTGTATTTACTAAAAATCATTGCATTTTGTGTTATTGTAGCCTAAATAACCTAGTTCCATTGAAACTACAGGTAGAATATGTTTCCAAAGATACATGCAAAATCATCGCTTCAGACCGTGAAACGCTCAAATATGATGTACAAACTGTTTCTCAAAACATGTCTCCAAATCACTTGAAAATGCGTTTTCTAAGCGAAATACGTGTTTTTAAGGTGTTTTGCAGTAACTTCTATAGTTCAAAACGGCACTCTAGCTGCGCTGGCGAGTGCACCACGGAGTGCCTCCAAAATGTTGTATTCACTAAAAAACAGCGTGTTTTGTCTTATTGTACCCTAAATAACCAAGTGCTATCGGAACTACAGGTAGAATATGTTTCCTACGTCTACATACAAAATCGTCGTTTCATACCGTGAAACGCTCAAATATGATGTAAAAACTGTTTCTCAAAATATGACTCCAAAACACTTGAAAATGCGTTTTCTAAGCAAATTACGTGTTTTTAAGGTGTTTTGCAGTAACTTCTGTAGTTTAAATCGGCACTCTAGCTGCGCTGGCGAGTGCACCACGGAGTGCCTCTAAAAGCTTGTATTCACTAAAAATCAATGTATTTTGTCTTATTGTAGCATAAATAACCTAGTTCCATCGAAACTACATGTAGAATATGTTTCCAAAGATACATGCAAAAACGTCGTTTCAGACAGTGAAACGCTCAAATATGATGTAAAAACTGTTTCTCAGAACATGTCTCCAAATCACTTGAAAATGCGTTTTCTAAGCGAATTACGTGTTTTTAAGGTGTTTTGCAGTAACTTCTATAGTTCAAATTGGCACTCTAGCTGCGCTGGCGAGTGCACCACGGAGTGCCTCCAATAGGTTGTATTCACTAAAAAACAGTGTAATTTGTCTTATTGTACCCTAAATAACCAAGTGCTATTAAATCTACAGGTAGAATATGTTTCCTAAGTCTACATACAAAATCGTCGTTTCAGACCGTGAAACGTTCAAATATGATGTAAAAACTGTTTCTCGAACCATGTCTCCAAATCACTTGAAAATGCGTTTTCTAAGCGAATTACGTGTTTTTAAGGTGTTTTGCAGTAACTTCTATAGTTCAAATCGGCACTCTAGCTGCGCTGGCGAGTGCACCACGGAGTGCCTCTAAAAGCTTGTATTTACTAAAAATCATTGCATTTTGTGTTATTGTAGCCTAAATAACCTAGTTCCATTGAAACTACAGGTAGAATATGTTTCCAAAGATACATGCAAAATCATCGCTTCAGACCGTGAAACGCTCAAATATGATGTACAAACTGTTTCTCAAAACATGTCTCCAAATCACTTGAAAATGCGTTTTCTAAGCGAAATACGTGTTTTTAAGGTGTTTTGCAGTAACTTCTATAGTTCAAAACGGCACTCTAGCTGCGCTGGCGAGTGCACCACGGAGTGCCTCCAAAATGTTGTATTCACTAAAAAACAGCGTGTTTTGTCTTATTGTACCCTAAATAACCAAGTGCTATCGGAACTACAGGTAGAATATGTTTCCTACGTCTACATACAAAATCGTCGTTTCATACCGTGAAACGCTCAAATATGATGTAAAAACTGTTTCTCAAAATATGACTCCAAAACACTTGAAAATGCGTTTTCTAAGAAAATTACGTGTTTATAAGGTGTTTTGCAGTAACTTCTGTAGTTCAAATCGGCACTCTAGCTGCGCTGGCGAGTGCACCACGGAGTGCCTCTAAAAGCTTGTATTCACTAAAAATCAATGTATTTTGTCTTATTGTAGCATAAATAACCTAGTTCCATCGAAACTACATGTAGAATATGTTTCCAAAGATACATGCAAAAACGTCGTTTCAGACAGTGAAACGCTCAAATATGATGTAAAAACTGTTTCTCAAAACATGTCTCCATATCAGTTGAAAATGCGTTTTCTGAGCGAATTACGTGTTTTTAAGGTGTTTTGCAGTAACTTCTATAGTTCAAAATGGCACTCTAGCTGCGCTGGCGAGTGCACCACGGAGTGCCTCCAATAGGTTGTATTCACTAAAAAACAGTATAATTTGTCTTATTGTACCCTAAATAACCAAGTGCTATCAAATCTACAGGTAGAATATGTTTCCTAAGTCTACATACAAAATCGTCGTTTCAGACCGTGAAACGTTCAAATATGATGTAAAAACTGTTACTCAAACCATGTCTCCAAATCACTTGAAAATGCATTTTCTAAGCGAATTACGTGTTTTTAAGGTGTTTTGCAGAAACTTCTATAGTTCAAATCGGCACTCTAGCTGCGCTGGCGAGTGCACCACGGAGTGCCTCTAAAAGCTTGTATTTACTAAAAATCATTGCATTTTGTGTTATTGTAGCCTAAATAACCTAGTTCCATTGAAACTACAGGTAGAATATGTTTCCAAAGATACATGCAAAATCATCGCTTCAGACCGTGAAACGCTCAAATATGATGTACAAACTGTTTCTCAAAACATGTCTCCAAATCACTTGAAAATGCGTTTTCTAAGCGAATTACGTGTTTTTAAGGTGTTTTGCAGTAACTTCTATAGTTCAAAACGGCACTCTAGCTGCGCTGGCGAGTGCACCACGGAGTGCCTCCAAAATGTTGTATTCACTAAAAAACAGTGTGTTTTGTCTTATTGTACCCTAAATAACCAAGTGCTATCGGAACTACAGGTAGAATATGTTTCCTAAGTCTACATACAAAATCGTCGTTTCAGACCGTGAAACGCTCAAATATGATGTAAAAACTGTTTTTTAAAACATGTCTCCAAATCACTTGAAAATGCGTTTTCTAAGCGAATTACGTGTTTTTAAGGTGTTTTGCATTAACTTCTATAGTTCAAATCGGCACTCTAGCTGCGCTGGCGAGTGCACCACGGAGTGCCTCCAAAAGGTTGTATTCACTAAAAAACAGTGTATTTTGTCTTATTGTACCCTAAATAACCTAGTTCCATCGAAACTACAGGTAGAATATGTTTCCAAAGATACATGCAAAATCGTCGTTTCAGACCGTGAAACGCTCAAATATGATGTAAAAACTGTTTCTCAAACCATGTCTCCAAATCCCTTGAAAATGCGTTTTCTAAGCGAATTACGTGTTTTTTAAGTGTTTTGCAGCAACTTCTATAGTTCAAATCGGCACTCTAGCTGCGCTGGCGGGTGCACCACGGAGTGCCTCTAAAAGCTTGTATTCACTAAAAATCAGTGTATTTTGTCTTATTGTAGCATAAATAACCTAGTTTCATCGAAACTACAGGTAGAATATGTTTCCAAAGATACATGCAAAATCGTCGTTTCAGACCGTGAAACGCTCAAATATGATGTAAAAACTGTTTCTCAAACCATGTCTCCAAATCACTTGAAAATGCGTTTTCTAAGCGAGTTACGTGTTTTTAAGGTGTTTTGCAGTAACTTCTATAGTTCAAATCGGCACTCTAGCTGCGCTGTCGAGTGCACCACGGAGTGCCTCCAAAAGGTTGTATTCACTAAAAAACAATGTATTTTGCCTTATTGTACCCTAAATAACCAAGTGCTATCGAAACTACAGGTAGAATATGTTCCTAGGTCTACATACAAAATCGTCGTTTCAGACCGTGAAACGCTCAAATATGATGTGAAACTGTTTCTCAAAACATGTCTCCAAATTACTTGAAAATGCGTTTTCTAAGCGAATTACGTGTTTTTAAGGTGTTTTGCAGTAACTTCTATAGTTCAAAACGGCACTCTAGCTGCACTGGCGAGTGCAACACGGAGTGCCTCCAAAAGGTTGTATTCACTAAAAAACAGTGTATTATGACTTATTATACCTAAATAACCTAGTTCTATCGAAACTACAGGTAGAATATGTTTCCAAAGATACATGCAAAATCGTTGTTTCAGACCGTGAAACGCTCAAATATGATGTAAAAACTGTTTCTCAAAAGAAGTCTTCAAATCGCTTGAAAATGCGTTTTCTGAGCGAATTACGTGTTTTTAAGGTGTTTTGCAGTAGCTTCTATAGTTCAAATCGGCACTCTAGCTGCGCTGGCGAGTGCACCACGGAGTGCCTCTAAAAGGTTGTATTCACTAAAAATCAGCGTGTTTTGTCGTATTGTAGCCTAAATAACAAAGTGCCATGGCAACTACAGGTAAAATATGTTTCCAAAGTCTACTACAAAATCGTCGTTTCAGACCGTGAAACGCTCAAATATGATGTAAAAACTGTTTCTCAAAACATGTCTCCAAATCACTTGAAAATGCGTTTTCTAAGCGAACTACTTGTTTTTAAGGTGTTTTGCAGTAAGTTCTATAGTTCAAAACGGCACTCCAGCTGCGCTGGCGAGTGCACCACGGAGTGCCTCCAAAAGGTTGTATTCACTAAAAAACAGTGTATTTTGTCTTATTGTACCTAAACAACCTAGTTCCATCGAAACTACAGGTAGAATATGTTTCCAAAGATACATGCAAAATCGTCGTTTCAGACCGTGAAACGCTCAAATATGATGTAAAAACTGTTTCTCAAAAGAAGTCTTCAAATCGCTTGAAAATGCGTTTTCTGAGCGAATTACGTGTTTTTAAGGTGTTTTGCAGTAACTTCTATAGTTCAAAACGGCACTCTAGCTGCGCTGGCGAGTGCACCACGGAGTGCCTCTAAAAGCTTGTATTCACTAAAAATCAGTGTATTTTGTCTTATTGTAGCATAAATAACATAGTTCCATCGAAACTACAGGTAGAATATGTTTCCAAAGATACATGCAAAATTGTCGTTTCGGACCGTGAAACGCTCAAATATGATGTAAAATCTGTTTCTCAAACCATGTCTCCAAATCCCTTGAAAATGCGTTTTCTAAGCGAATTACGTGTTTTAAAGGTGTTTTGCAGTAACTTCTATAGTTCAAATCGGCACTCTAGCTGCGCTGGCGAGTGCACAACGGAGTGCCTCTAAAAGCTTGTATTCACTAAAAATCAGTGTATTTTGTCTTATTGTAGCATAAATAACCTAGTTCCATCGAAAGTACAGGTAGAATATGTTTCCAAAGATACATGCAAAATCGTCGTTTAAGACCGTGAAACGCTCAAATATGATGTAAAAACTGTTTCTCAAAACATGTCTCCAAATCACTTGAATATGCGTTTTCTGAGCGAATTACGTGTTTTTAAAGTGTTTTGCAGTAACTTCTATAGTTCAAATCGGCACTCTATCTGCGCTGGCGAGTGCACCACGGAGTGCCTCTAAAAGCTTGTATTCACTAAATAACAGTGTAATTTGTCTTATTGTACCCTAAATAACCAAGTGCTATCGAAACTACAGGTAGAATATGTTTCCCAAGTCTACATACAAAATCGTCGTTTCAGACCGTGAAACGCTCAAATATGATGTAAAAACTGTTTCTCAGAACATGTCCCCAAATCACTTGAAAATGCGTTTTCTAAGCGAATTACGTGTTTTTAAGGTGTTTTGCAGTAACTTCTATAGTTCAAATCGGCACTCTAGCTGCGCTGGCGAGTGCACCACGCAGTGCCTCCAAAACCTTGTATTCACTAAAAATCAGTGTATTTTGTCTTACTGTAGCATAAATAACCTAGTTATATCGAAACTACAGGTAGAATATGTTTCCAAAGATACATGCAAAATCGTCGTTTCAAACCGTGAAACGCTCGAATATGATGTAAAATCTGTTTCTCAAACCATGTCTCCAAATCACTTGAAAATGCGTTTTCTAAGCGAATTACGTGTTTTTAAGGTGTTTTGCAGTAACATCTATAGTTCAAAACGGCACTCTAGCTGCGCTGGCGAGTGCACCACGGAGTTCCTCCAAAAGGTTGTACTCACTAAAAAACAGTGTGTTTTGTCTTATTGTACCCTAAATAACCAAGTGCTATCGAAACTACATGTAGAATACGTTACCTAAGTCTACATACAAAATCGTCGTTTCAGACCGTGAAACGTTCAAATATGATGCAAATATGTTTTTTAAAACATGTCTCCAAAACACTTGATAATGCGTTTTCTAAGCAAATTACGTGTTTTTAAGGTGTTTTGCAGTAACTTCTATAGTTCAAACCGGCACTCTAGCTGCGCTGGCGAGTGCACCACGGAGTGCCTCTAAAAGCTTTGATTCACTAAAGATCAGTGTATTATGTCTTATTGTAGCATAAATAACCTAGTTTCATCGAAACTACAGGTAGAATATATTTCCAAAGACACATGCAAAATCGCCGTTTCAGACCGTGAAACGCTCAAATATGATGTAAAAACTGTTTCTCAAAACATGTCTCCAAATCACTTGAAAATGCGTTTTCTAAGCGAATTACGTGTTTTTAAGGTTTAGTTCAAAACGGCAGTCTAGTTGCGCTGGCGAGTGCACCACGGAGTGCCTCCAAAATGTTGCATTCACTAAAAAACAGTGTGTTTTGTCTTATTGTACCCTAAATAACCAAGTGCTATCGGAACTACAGGTAGAATATGTTTCCTAAGTCTACAAACAAAATCGTCGTTTCAGACCGTGAAACGCTCAAATATGATGTAAAAACTGTTTCTCAAACCATGTCTCCAAATCACTTGAAAATGCGTTTTCTAAGCGAATTACGTGTTTTTAAGGTGTTTTGCAGTAACTTCTATAGTTCAAATCGGCACTCTAGCTGCGCTGTCGAGTGCACCACGGAGTGCCTCCAAAAGGTTGTATTCACTAAAAAACAATGTATTTTGTCTTATTGTACCCTAAATAACCAAGTGCTATCGAAACTACAGGTAGAATATGTTCCTAAGTCTACATACAAAATCGTCGTTTCAGACCGTGAAACGCTCAAATATGATGTGAAACTGTTTCTCACAAACATGTCTCCAAATTACTTGAAAATGCGTTTTCTAAGCGAATTACGTGTTTTTAAAGTGTTTTGCAGTAACTTCTATAGTTCAAAACGGCACTCTAGCTGCGCTGGCGAGTGCAACACGGAGTGCCTCCAAAAGGTTGTATTCACTAAAAAACAGTGTATTATAACTTATTATACCTAAATAACCTAGTTCTATCGAAACTACAGGTAGAATATGTTCCAAAGATACATGCAAAATCGTCGTTTCAGACCGTGAAACGCTCAAATATGATGTAAAACCTGTTCTCAAAACATGTCTCCAAATCACTTGAAAATGAGTTTTCTAAGCGAATTACGTGTTTTTAAGGTGTTTTGCAGTAACTTCTATAGTTCAAATCGGCACCCTAGCTGCGCTGGCGAGTGCACCACGGAGTGCCTCTAAAAGGATGTATTCACTAAAATCAGCGTGTTTTGTCGTATTGTAGCCTAAATAACAAAGTACCATGGAAACTACAGGTAAAATATGTTTCCAAAGTCTACTACAAAATCGTCGTTTCAGACCGTGAAACGCTCAAATATGATGTAAAAACTGTTCTCAAAACATGTCTCCAAATCACTTAAAAATGCGTTTTCTAAGCGAACTACGTGTTTTTAAGGTGTTTTGCAGTAAGTTCTATAGTTCAAAACGGCACTCCAGCTGCGCTGGCGAGTGCACCACGGAGTGCCTCCAAAAGGTTGTATTCACTAAAAAACAGTGTATTTTGTCTTATTGTACCTAAATACCTAGTTCCATCGAAACTACAGGTAGAATATGTTTCCAAAGATACATGCAAAAATCGTCGTTTCAGACCGTGAAACGCTCAAATATGATGTAAAAACTGTTTCTCAAACAATTGTCTCCAAATCACTTGAAAATGCGTTTTCTAAGCGAATTACGTGTTTTTAAGGTGTTTAGCAGTAACTTCTATAGTTCAAAACGGCACCCTAGCTGCGCTGGCGAGTGCACCACGGAGTGCCTCCAAAAGGTTGTATTCACTAGAAACAGTGTATTTTGTCTTATTGTACCCTAAATAACCAAGTGCTATCGAACCTACAGGTAGAATATGTTTCCTAAGTCTCCATACAAATCGTCGTTCAGACCGTGAAACGCTCAAATATGATGTAAAAACTGTTCTCAAAACCATGTCTCCAAATCACTTGAAAATGCGTTTTCTAAGCGAATTACGTGTTTTTAAGGTGTTTTGCAGTAACTTCTATAGTTCAAATCGGCACCTAGCTGCGCTGGCGAGTTCACCACGGAGTGCCTCTAAAAGCTTGTATTTACTAAAAATCATTGCATTTTGTGTTATTGTAGCCTAAATAACCTAGTTCTATCGAAACTACAGGTAGAATATGTTTCCAAAGATACATGCAAAATCGTCGCTTCAGACGTGAAACGCTCAAATATGATGTACAAACTGTTTCTCAAAACATGTCTCCAAATCACTTGAAAATGCGTTTTCTAAGCGAATTACGTGTTTTTAAGGTTTAGTTCAAAACGGCAGTCTAGTTGCGCTGGCGAGTGCACCACGGAGTGCCTCCAAAATGTTGCATTCACTAAAAAACAGTGTGTTTTTGTCTTATTGTACCCTAAATAACCAAGTGCTATCGGAACTACAGGTAGAATATGTTTCCTAAGTCTACAAACAAAATCGTCGTTCAGACCGTGAAACGCTCAAATATGATGTAAAAACTGTTTCTCAAACCATGTCTCCAAATCACTTGAAAATGCGTTTTCTAAGCGAATTACGTGTTTTTAAGGTGTTTTGCAGTAACTTCTATAGTTCAAATCGGCACTCTAGCTGCGCTGTCGAGTGCACCACGGAGTGCCTCCAAAAGGTTGTATTCACTAAAAAACAATGTATTTTGTCTTATTGTACCCTAAATAACCAAGTGCTATCGAAACTACAGGTAGAATATGTTCCTAAGTCTACATACAAAATCGTCGTTTCAGACCGTGAAACGCTCAAATATGATGTGAAACTGTTTCTCAAAAACATGTCTCCAAATTACTTGAAAATGCGTTTTCTAAGCGAATTACGTGTTTTTAAAGTGTTTTGCAGTAACTTCTATAGTTCAAAACGGCACTCTAGCTGCGCTGGCGAGTGCAACACGGAGTGCCTCCAAAAGGTTGTATTCACTAAAAAACAGTGTATTATAACTTATTATACCTAAATAACCTAGTTCTATCGAAACTACAGGTAGAATATGTTTCCAAAGATACATGCAAAATCGTCGTTTCAGACCGTGAAACGCTCAAATATGATGTAAAAACTGTTTCTCAAAACATGTCTCCAAATCACTTGAAAATGCGTTTTCTAAGCGAATTACGTGTTTTTAAGGTGTTTTGCAGTAACTTCTATAGTTCAAATCGGCACCCTAGCTGCGCTGGCGAGTGCACCACGGAGTGCCTCTAAAAGGATGTATTCACTAAAAATCAGCGTGTTTTGTCGTATTGTAGCCTAAATAACAAAGTACCATGGAAACTACAGGTAAAATATGTTTCCAAAGTCTACTACAAAATCGTCGTTTCAGACCGTGAAACGCTCAAATATGATGTAAAAACTGTTTCTCAAAACATGTCTCCAAATCACTTAAAAATGCGTTTTCTAAGCGAACTACGTGTTTTTAAGGTGTTTTGCAGTAAGTTCTATAGTTCAAAACGGCACTCCAGCTGCGCTGGCGAGTGCACCACGGAGTGCCTCCAAAAGGTTGTATTCACTAAAAAACAGTGTATTTTGTCTTATTGTACCTAAATAACCTAGTTCCATCGAAACTACAGGTAGAATATGTTTCCAAAGATACATGCAAAATCGTCGTTTCAGACCGTGAAACGCTCTAATATGATGTAAAAACTGTTTCTCAAAACAAGTCTTCAAATCGCTTGAAAATGCGTTTTCTGAGCGAATTACATGTTTTTAAGGTGTTTTGCAGTAACTTCTATAGTTCAAAACGGCACTCTAGCTGCGCTGGCGAGTGCACCACGGAGTGCCTCTAAAAGCTTGTATTCACTAAAAATCAGTGTATTTAGTCTTATTGTAGCATAAATAACATAGTTCCATCGAAACTACAGGTAGAATATGTTTCCAAAGATACATGCAAAATTGTCGTTTCGGACCTTGAAACGCTCAAATATGATGTAAAATCTGTTTCTCAAACCATGTCTCCAAATGACTTGAAAATGCGTTTTCTGAGCAAATTACGTGTTTTTAAGGTGTTTTGCAGTAACTTCTATAGTTCAAATCGGCACTCTAGCTGCGCTGGCGAGTGCACCACGCAGTGCCTCCAAAACCTTGTATACACTAAAAA
>OY720448.1:41039476-41091507 GCA_963082715.1 Harpalus rubripes | reverse complement strand
AGAAGTTACTGCAAAACACATTAAAAACACGTATTTCGCTTAGAAAACGCATTTTCAAGTGATTTGGAGACATGTTCTGAGAAACAGTTTTTACATCATATTTGAGCGTTTCACTGTCTGAAACGACGATTTTGCATGTATCTTTGGAAACATATTCTACCTGTAGTTTCGATGGAACTAGGTTATTTATGCTACAATAAGACAAAATACACTGATTTTTAGTGAATACAAGCTTTTAGAGGCACTCCGTGGTGCACTCGCCAGCGCAGCTAGAGTGCCGTTTTGAACTATAGAAGTTACTGCAAAACACCTTATAAACACGTAATTCGTTTAGAAAACGCATTTTCAAGTGATTTGGAGACATGTTTTGAGAAACAGTTTTTACATCATAATTGAGCGTTTCACGGTCTGAAACGACGATTTTGTATTTAGACTTAGGAAACATTCTACCTGTTGTTTCGATAGCACTTGATTATTTAGGGTACAATAAGACAAAATGCACTGTTTTTTAGTGAATACAAGCTTTTAGAGGCACTCCGTGGTGCACTCGCCAGCGCAGCTAGAGTGCCGAATTGAACTATAGAAATTACTGAAAAACACCTTAAAAACACGTAATTCGCTTAGAAAACGCATTTTCAAGTGATTTGGAGACATGTTTTGAGAAACAGTTTTTACATCATATTTGAGCGTTTCACGGTCTGAAACGACGATTTTACATGTATGTTTGGAAACATATTCTACCAGTAGTTTCGATGGAACTAGGTTATTTAGGGTACAATAAGACAAAATACACTGTTTTTTTAGTGAATACAAGCTTTTGGAGGCACTCCGTGGTGCACCCGCCAGCGCAGCTAGAGTGCCGATTTGAACTATAGAAGTTACTGCAAAACACATTAAAAACACGTATTTCGCATAGAAAACGCATTTTCAAGTGATTTGGAGACATGTTCTGAGAAACAGTTTTTACATCATATTTGAGCGTTTCACGGTCTGAAACGACCATTTTGCATGTATCTTTGGATACATATTCTACCTGTAGTTTCGATGGAACTAGGTTATTTATGCTACAATAAGAAAAAATACACTGATTTTTAGTGAATACAAGCTTTTAGAGGCACTCCGTGGTGCACTCGCCAGCGCAGCTAGAGTGCCGATTTGAACTATAGAAGTTACTGCAAAACACCTTAAAAACACGTAATTCGCGTAGAAAACGCATTTTCAAGTGATTTGGAGACATGTTTTGAGAAACAGTTTTTACATCATATTTGAGCGTTTCACGGTCTGAAACGACGATTTTACATGTATCTTTGGAAACATATTCTACCTGTGATTAAGATGGAACTAGTTTATTTATGCTACAATAAGGCAAAATACACTGATTTTTAGTGAATACAAGCTTTTGGAGGCTTTCCGTGGTACACTCGCCGGCGCAGCTAGAGTGCCGATTTGAACAATAGAAGTTACAGCAAAGCACCCTAAAAACACGTAATTCGCTTAGAAAACGCATTTTCAAGTGATTTGGAGACATGTTTTGAGAAACAGTTTTTACATCATATTTAAGCGTTTCACGGTCTGAAACGACGATTTTGCATGTATCTTTGGATACATATTCTACCTGTAGTTTCGATGGAACTAGGTTATTTATGCAACAATAAGACAAAATACACTGATTTTTAGTGAATACAAGCTTTTAGAGGCACTCGGTGGTGCACTCGCCAGCGCAGCTAGAGTGCCGATTTGAACTATAGAAGTTACTGCAAAACACCTTAAAAACACGTAATTCGCTTAGAAAACGCATTTTCAAGTGATTTGGAGACATGTTTTGAGAAACAGTTTTTACATCATATTTGAGCGTTCACGGTCTGAAACGGCGATTTTGCATGTATATTTGGAAAACATATTCTACCTGTAGTTTCGATGAAACTGGGTTATTTAGAGTACAATAAGACAAAATACTCTGATTTTTAGTGAATACAAGCTTTTGGAGGCACTCCGTGGTGCACCCGCCAGTGCAGCTATAGTGCCGTTTTGAGCTATAGAAGTTACTGCAAAACACCTTAAAAACACGTAATTCGCTTAGAAAACGCATTTTCAAGTGATTTGGAGACATGGTTTGAGAAACAGTTTTTACATCATATTTGAGCGTTTCACGGTCTGAAACGACGATTTTGTATGTAGACTTAGGAAACATATTCTACCTATAGTTTTGAAAGCACTTGGCTATTTAGGGTACAATAAGTCAAATTACACAGTTTTTTTAGTGAATACAACCTTTTGGAGGCACTCCGTGATGCACTCGCCAGCGCAGCTAGAGTACCGTTTTGAACTATAGAAGTTACTGCAAAACACTTTAAAAACACGTAATTCGCTTAGAAAACGCATTTTCAAGTGATTTGGAGACATGTTTTGAGAAACAGTTTTACATCATATTTGAGCGTTTCACGGTCTGAAACGACGATTTTGCATGTATCTTTGGAAACATATTCTACCTGTAGTTTCGATGGAACTAGGTTATTTATGCTACATTAAGACAAAATACACTGATTTTTAGTGAATACAAGCTTTTAGAGGCACTCCGTGGTGCACTCGCCAGCGCAGCTAGAGTGCCGATTTGAACTATAGAAGTTACTGCAAAACACCTTATAAACACTTAATTCGCTTAGATAACGCATTTCAAGTGATTTGGAGACATGTTTTGAGAACAGTTTTTACATCATATTTGAGCGTTTCACGGTCTGAAACGACGATTTTGTAGTAGAATTTGGAAACATATTCTACCTGTAGTTTCTATGGCACTTTGTTATTTAGGCTACAATACGACAAAATACACTGATTTTTAGTGAATACAAGCTTTTGGAGGCTCTCCGTGGTGCACTCGCCCGCGCAGCTAGAGTGCCGTTTTGAACTATAGAAGTTACTGCAAAACACCTTAAAAACACGTAGTTCGTTTAGAAAACGCATTTTCAAGTGATTTGGAGACATGTTCTGAGAAACAGTTTTACAACATATTTGAGCGTTTCACGGTCTGAAACGACGATTTTGTATGTAGACTTAGGAACATATTCTACCTGTAGTTTCGATAGCACTTGGTTATTTAGGGTACAATAAGACAAAATACACTGTTTTTTAGTGAATACAACCTTTTGAAAGCACTCCGTGGTGCACTCGCCAGCGCAGCTAGAGTGCCGATTTGAACTATAGAAGTTACTGCAAAACACCATAAAAACACGTAATTCGCTTAGAAAACGCATTTTCAAGTGATTTGGAGACATGTTTTGAGAAACAGATTTTACATCATATTTGAGCGTTTCACGGTCTGAAACGACGATTTTGCATGTATCTTTGGAAACATATTTTACCTGTAGTTTCGATGGAACTAGGTTATTTATGCTACAATAAGACAAAATACACTGATCTTTAGTGAATACAAGCTTTTAGAGGCACTCCGTGGTGCACTCGCCAGCGCAGCTAGAGTGCCGTTTTGAGCTATAGAAGTTACTGCAAAACACCTTAAAAACACGTAATTCGCTTAGAAAACGCATTTTCAAGTGATTTGGAGACATGGTTTCAGAAAGAGTTTTTACATCATATTTGAGCGTTTCACGGTCTGAAACGACGATTTTGCATGTATCTTTGGAAACATATTCTACCTGTAGTTTCGATGGAACTAGGTTATTTATGCTACAATAAGACAAAATACACTGATTTTTAGTGAATACAAGCTTTTAGAGGCACTCCGTGCTGCATTTGCCAGCGCAGCTAGAGTGCCGATTTGAACTATAGAAGTTACTGCAAAACACCTTAAAAACACGTAATTCGTTTAGGAAACGCATTTTCAAGTGATTTGGAGACATGGTTTGAGAAACAGTTTTTACATCATATTTGAGCGTTTCACGGTCTGAAACGACGATTTTGTATGTAGACTTAGGAAACATATTCTACCTGTAGTTTCGACAGCACTTGGTTATTTAGGGTACAATAAGACAAATTACACTGTTTTTTAGTGAATACAACCTTTTGGAGGCACTCCGTGGTGCACTCGCCAGCGCAGCTAGAGTACCGTTTTGAACTATAGAAGTTACTGCAAAACACTTTAAAAACACGTAATTCTCTCAGAAAACGCATTTTCAAGTGATTTGGAGACATGTTTTGAGAAACAGATTTTACATCATATTTGAGCGTTTCACGGTCTGAAACGACGATTCTGTAGTAGACTTTGGAAACATATTCTACCTGTAGTTTCCATGGCACTTTGTTATTTAGGCTACAATACGACAAAATACACTGATTTTTAGTGAATACAAGCTTTTGGAGGCTCTCCATGGTACACTCGCCAGCGCAGCTAGAGTGCCAATTTGAACTATAAAAGTTACAGCAAAGCACCCTAAAAACACGTAATTCGCTTAGAAAACGCATTTTAAAGTGATTTGGAGACATGTTTTGAGAAACAGTTTTTACATCATATTTGAGCGTTTCACGGTCTGAAACGACGATTTTGCATGTATCTCTGGAAACATATTCTACCTGTAGTTTCGATGGAACTAGGTTAGTTGTGCTACAATAAGAAAAAATACACTGATTTTTAGTGAATACAAGCTTCTAAAAACACTCCGTGGTGCACTCGCCAGCGCAGATAGAATGCCGTTTTGAACTATAGAAGTTACTGCAAAACTCTGTAAAAACAAGTAGTTTGCTCAGAAAACGCATTTTCAAGTGATTCGGAGACATGTTTTGAGAAACAGTTTTTACATCATATTTGAGCTTTTCACGGTCTGAAACGACGATTTTGCATGTATCTATGGAAACATATTCTACCTGTAGTTTCGATGGAACTAGGTTATTTATGCTACAATAAGACAAAATACAATGATTTTTAGTGAATACAAGCTTTTAGAGGCACTCCGTGGTGCACTCGCCAGCGCAGCTAGAGTGCCGTTTTGAACTATAGAAGTTACTGCAAAACACCTTAAAAACACGTAGTTCGTTTAGAAAACGCATTTTCAAGTGATTTGGAGACATGTTTTGAGAACAAGTTTTTACATCATATTTTGAGCGCTTCACGATCTGAAACGTCGATTTTGCATGTATCTTTGGAAACATATTCTACCTGTAGTTTCGATGGAACTAAGTTATTTAGGGTACAATAAGACAAAATACACTGTTTTTTAGTGTGCACAACCTTTTGGAGGCACTCCGTGGTGCACTAGCCAGCGCAGCTAGAGTGCCGTTTTGAACAATAAATGTTACTGCAAAACACCTTAAAAATTTGTAATTCGCTTAGAAAACGCATTTTCAAGTGATTTGGAGACATGTTTTGAGAAACAGTTTTTACATCATATTTGAGCGTTTCACGGTCTGAAACGACGATTTTGCATCTATCTTTGGAAACATATTCTACCTGTAGTTTCGATGGAACTAGGTTATTTATGCTACAATAAGACAAAATACACTGATTTTTAGTGACTACAAACATTTAGATGTACTCCGTGGTGCACTCGCCAGCGCAGCTTGAGTGACGATTTGAACTATAGAAGTTACTGCAAAACACCTTAAAAACACGTAGTTCGTTTAGAAAACGCATTTTCAAGTGATTTGGAGACATGTTCTGAGAAACAGTTTTTACATCATATTTGAGCGTTTCACGGTCTGAAACGACGATTTTGTATGTAGACTTAGGAACATATTCTACCTGTAGTTTCGATAGCACTTGTTAATTTAGGGTACAATAAGACAAAATACACTGTTTTTTAGTGAATACAACCTTTTGGAGGCACTCCGTGGTGCACTCGCCAGCACAGCTAGAGTGCCGATTTGAACTATAGAAGTTACTGCAAAACACCTTAAAAACACGTAATTTGCTTAGAAAACGCATTTTCAAGTGATTTGGAGACATGTTCTGAGAAACAGTTTTTACATCATATTTGAGCGTTTCACGGTCTGAAACGACGATTTTGCATGTATCTTTGGAAACATATTCTACCTGTAGTTTCGATGGAACTAGTTTATTTATGCTACAATAAGACAAAATACACTGATTTTTAGTGAATACAAGTTTTTAGAGGCACTCCGTGGTGCACTCGCCAGCGCAGATGGAGTGCCGGTTTAAACTATAGAAGTTACTGCAAAACACCTTGAAACGACGATTTTGTATGTAGACTTAGGAAACATATGCTACCTGTAGTTTCGATAGCACATGGTTATTTAGGATACAATAAGACAAATTACACTGTTTTTTAGTGAATACAACCTTTTGGAGGCACTCCGTGGTGCACTCGCCAGTGCAGCTAGAGTGCCGTTTTGAACTATAGAAGTTACTGCAAAACACTTTAAAAACACGTAATTCGCTCAGAAAACGCATTTTCAAGTGATTTGGAGACATGTTTTGAGAAACAGATTTTACATCATATTTGAGCGTTTCACGGTCTGAAACGACGATTTTGCATGTATCTTTGGAAACATATTCTACCTGTAGTTTCGATGGAACTAGGTTATTTATGCTACAATAAGACAAAATACACTGATTTTTAGTGAATACAAGCTTTTAGAGGCACTCCGTGGTGCACTCGCCAGCGCAGATAGAGTGCCGATTTGAACTATAGAAGTTACTGCAAAACACCTTAAAAACACGTAATTCGCTTAGAAAACGCATTTTCAAGTGATTTGGAGACATGTTCTGAGAAACAGTTTTTACATCATATTTGAGCGTTTGACGGTCTGAAACGACGATTTTGTATGTAGACTTAGGAAACATATTCTACCTGTAGTTTCGATAGCACTTGGTTATTTAGGGTACAATAAGACAAATTACACTGTTTTTTAGTGAATACATCCTTTTGGAGGCTCTCCGTGGTGCACTCGCCAGCGCAGCTAGAGTGCCGTTTTGAACTATAGAAGTTACTGCAAAACACCTTAAAAACACGTAGTTCGTTTAGAAAACGCATTTTAAAGTGATTTGGAGACATGTTTTGAGAAACAGTTTTACATCATATTTGAGCGTTTCACGGTCTGAAACGACGATTTTGTAGTAGACTTTGGAAACATATTTCACCTGTAGTTTCTATGGCACTTTGTTATTTAGGCTACAATACGACAAAATGCACTGATTTTTAGTGAATACTAGCTTTTGGAGGCTCTCCGTGGTACACTCGCCAGCGCAGCTAGAGTGCCGATTTGAACTATAGAAGTTACAGCACAGCACCCTAAAAACACGTAATTCGCTTAGAAAACGCATTTTCAAGTGATTTGGAGACATGTTTTGAGATACAGTTTTTACATCATATTTAAGCGTTTCACGGTCTGAAACGACGATTTTGCATGTATCTTTAGAAACATATTCTACCTGTAGTTTCGATGGAACTAGGTTATTTATGCTACAATAAGACAAAATACACTGGTCTTTAGTGAATACAAGCTTTTAGAGGCACTCCGTGGTGCACTCGCCAGCGCAGCTAGAGTGCCGTTTTGAGCTATATAATTTACTGCAAAACACCTAAAAACACGTAATTCGCTTAGAAAACGCATTTTCAAGTGATTTAGAGACATGTTTTGAGAAACAGTTTTTACATCATATTTGAGCGTTTCACGGTCTGAACGATGATTTTGCATGTATCTTTGGAAACATATTCTACCTGTAGTTTCGATGAAACTAGGTTATTTATGCTACAATAAGACAAAATACACTGAATTTTAGTGAATACAAGCTTTTAGAGGCACTCCGTGGTGCACTCGCCAGCGCAACTAGAGTGCCGATTTGAACTATAGAAGTTACTGCAAAACACCTTAAAAACACGTAATTCGCTTAGATAACGCATTTTCAAGTGATTTGGAGACATGTTCTGAGAAACAGTTTTTACATCATATTTGAGCGTTTCACTGTTTGAAACGACGATTTTACATGTATCTTTGGAAACATATTCTACCTGTAGTTTCGATGGAACTGGGTTATTTATGCTACAATAAGACAAAATACACTGATTTTTAGTGAATACAAACTTTTAGAGGCACTCCGTGGTGCACTCGACAGCGCAGCTAGAGTGCCAATTTGAACTATAGAAGTTATTGCAAAACACCTTAAAAACTCGTAATTCGCTTAGAAAACGCATTTTCAAGTTATTTGGAGACATGTTCTGAGAACAGTTTTTACATCATATTTGAGCGTTTCACGGTCTGAAACGACGATTTTGTAGTAGACTTTGGAAATATATTCTACCTGTAGTTTCTATGGCACTTTGTTATATAGGCTACAATACGACAAAATACACTGATTTTTAGTGAATACAATCTTTTGGAGGCTCTCAGTGGTACACTCGCCAGCGCAGCTAGAGTGCCGATTTGAACTATAGAAGTTACAGCAAAGCACCCTAAAAACACGTAATTCGCTTAGAAAACGCATTTTCAAGTGATTTGGAGACATGTTTTGAGAAACAGTTTTTACATCATATTTGAGCGTTTCACGGTCTGAAACGACGATTTTGTATGTAGACTTAGGAACATATTCTACCTGTAGTTTCGATAGCACTTGGTTATTTAGGGTACAATAAGACAAAATACACTGTTTTTTAGTGAATACAACCTTTTGGAAGCACTCCGTGGTGCACTCGCCAGCGCAGCTAGAGTGCCGATTTGAACTATAGAAGTTACTGCAAAACACCATAAAAACACGTAATTCGCTTAGAAAATGCATTTTCAAGTGATTTGGAGACATGTTTTGAGAAACAGTTTTACATCATATTTGAGCGTTTCACGGTCTGAAACGATGATTTTGCATGTATCTTTGGAAACATATTCTACCTGTAGTTTCGATGGAACTAGGTTATTTATGCTACAATAAGACAAAATACACTGATCTTTAGTGAATACAAGCTTTTAGAGGCACTCCGTGGTGCACTCGCCAGCGCAGCTAGAGTGCCGTTTTGAGCTATAGAAGTTACTGCAAAACATCTTAAAAACACGTAATTCGCTTAGAAAACGCATTTTCAAGTGATTTGGAGACATGGTTTCAGAAACAGATTTTACATCATATTTGAGCGTTTCACGGTCTGAACGACGATTCTGTAGTAGACTTTGGAAACATATTCTACCTGTAGTTTCTACGGCACTTTGTTGTTTAGGCTACAATACGACAAAATACACTGATTTTTAGTGAATACAAGCTTTTGGAGGCTCTCCGTGGTACACTCGCCAGCGCAGCTAGAGTGCCGATTTGAACTATAAAAGTTACAGCAAAGCACCCTAAAAACACATAATTCGCTTAGAAAACGCATTTTCAAGTGATTTGGAGACATGTTTTGAGATACAGTTTTTACATCATATTTGAGCGTTTCACGGTCTGAAACGACGATTTTGCATGTATCTCTGAAAACATATTCTACCTGTAGTTTCGATGGAACTAGGTTAGTTGTGCTACAATAAGACAAAATACACTGATTTTTAGTGAATACAAGCTTCTACAGACACTCCGTGGTGCACTCGCCAGCGCAGATAGAATGCCGTTTTGAACTATAGAAGTTACTGCAAAACTCTTTAAAAACACGTAGTTTGCTCAGAAAACGCATTTTCAAGTGATTCGGAGACATGTTTTGAGAAACAGTTTTTACATCATATTTGAGCGTTTCACGGTCTGAAACGACGATTTTGCATGTATCTTTGGAAACATATTCTACCTGTAGTTTCGATGGAACTAGGTTATTTATGCTACAATAAGACAAAATACAATGATTTTTAGTGAATACAAGCTTTTAGAGGCACTCCGTGGTGCACTCGCCAGCGCAGCTAGAGTGCCGATTTGAACTATAGAAGTTACTGCAAAACACTTTAAAAACAATTAATTCGCTTAGAAATCGCTTTTTCAAGTGATTTGGAGACATGTTCTGAGAAAGAGTTTTTACATCATATTTGAGCGTTTCACGGTCTGAAACGACGATTTTGTATGTAGAAAACGCATTTTCAAGTGATTTGGGGACATGTTTTGAGAAACAGTTTTTACATCATATTTGAGCGTTTCACGGTCTGAAACGACGATTTTGCATGTATCTTTGGAAACATATTCTACCTGTAGTTTTGATGAAACTAGGTTATTTATGCTATATTAAGACAAAATACACTGATTTTTAGTGAATACAAGCTTTTAGAGGCACTCCGTGGTGCACTCGCCAGCGCAGCTAGAGTGCCGATTTGAACTATAGAAGTTACTGCAAAACACCTTAAAAACACGTAATTCGCTTAGAAAACGCATTTTCAAGTGATTTGGAAACATGTTTTGAGAAACAGTTTTTACATCATATTTGAGCGTTTCACGGTCTAAAACGACGATTTTACATGTATCTTTGGAAACATATTCTACCTGTAGTTTCGATGGAACTAGGGTTATTTAGGGTACAATAAGACAAAATACACTGTTTTTTAGTGAATACAACCTTTTGAAAGCACTCTGTGGTGCACCCGCCAGCGCAGCTAGAGTGCCGTTTCGAACTATAGAAGTTACTGCAAAACACCTTAAAAACACGTAATTCGCTTAGAAAAGGCATTTTCAAGTAATTTGGAAGCATGTTTTGAGAAACAGTTTTTACATTATATTTGAGCGTTTCACGGTCTGAAACGACGATTTTGCATGTATCTTTGGAAACATATTCTGCCTGTAGTTTCGATGGAACTAGGTTATTTAGGGTACAATAAGACAAAATACACTGTTTTTTAGTGAATACAACCTTTTGAAAGCACTCTGTGGTGCACCCGCCAGCGCAGCTAGAGTGCCGATTTGAACTATAGAAGTTACTGTAAAACACCTTAAAAACACTTAATTCGCTTAGAAAACGCTTTTACAAGTGATTGGAGACATGTTTTGAGAAACAGTTTTTACATCATATTTGAGCGTTTGACGGTCTGAAACGACGATTTTGTATTTAGACTTAGGAAACATATTCTACCTGTAGTTTCGATAGCACTTGGTTATTTAGGGTACAATAAGACAAAATACACTGTTTTTTATTGAATACAACCTTTTGGAGGCACTTCGTGGTGCACTCGCCAACGCTGCTAGAGTGCCGTTTTGAACTATAGAAGTTACTGCAAAACACCTTAAAAACACGTAATTCGCTCAAAAAACGCATTTTAAGTGATTTGGAGACATGTTTTGAGAACAAGTTTTTACATCATATTTTGAGCGTTTCACGATCTGAAACGTCGATTTTGCATGTATCTTTGGAAACATATTCTACCTGTAGTTTCGATGGAACTAAGTTATTTAGGGTACAATAAGACAAAATACACTGTTTTTTAGTGTGCACAACCTTTTAGAGGCACTCCGTGGTGCACTCGCCAGCGCAGCTAGAGTGCCGTTTTGAACAATAAAAGTTACTGCAAAACACCTTAAAAACACGTAATTCGCTTAGAAAACGCATTTTCAAGTGATTTGGAGACATGTTTTGAGAAACTGTTTTTACATCATATTTGAGCGTTTCACGGTCTGAAACGACGATTTTGCATCTATCTTTGGAAACATATTCTACCTGTAGTTTCGATGGAACTAGGTTATTTATGCTACAATAAGACAAAATACACTGATTTTTAGTGACTACAAACATTTAGATGTACTCCGTGGTGCACTCGCCAGCGCAGCTTGAGTGACGATTTGAACTATAGAAATTACTGCAAAACACCTTAAAAACACGTAATTTGCTTAGAAAACGCATTTTCAAGTGATTTGGAGACATGTTTTGAGAACGGTTTTTACATCATATTTGAGCGTTTCACGGTCTGAAACGACGATTTTGCATGTATCTTTGGAAACATATTCTACCTGTAGTTTCGATGGAACTAGTTTATTTATGCTACAATAAGACAAAGTACACTGATTTTTAGTGAATACAAGCTTTTAGAGGCACTCTGTGGTGCACTCGCCAGCGCAGATAGAGAGCCGATTTGAACTATAGAAGTTACTGCAAAACACCTTGAAACGACGATTTTGTATGTAGACTTAGGAAACATATGCTACCTGTAGTTTCGATAGCAAATGGTTATTTAGGATACAATAAGACAAATTACACTGTTTTTTAGTGAATACAACCTTTTGGAGGCACTCCGTGGTGCACTCGCCAGCGCAGCTAGAGTGCCGTTTTGAACTATAGAAGTTACTGCAAAACACTTTAAAAACACGTAATTCGCTCAGAAAACGCATTTTCAAGTGATTTGGAGACATGTTTTGAGAAACAGTTTTTACATCATATTTGAGCGTTTCACGGTCTGAAACGACGATTTTGTAGTAGACTTTGGAAACATATTCTACCTGTAGTTTCGATAGCACTTGGTTATTTAGGGTACAATAAGACAAATTACACTGTTTTTTAGTGAGTACATCCTTTTGGAGGCTCTCCGTGGTGCACTCGCCAGCGCAGCTAGAGTGCCGTTTTGAGCTATAGAAGTTACAGCAAAGCACCCTAAAACCACGTAATTCGCTTAGAAAACGCATTTTCAAGTGATTTGGAGA
The DNA here is from genome assembly GCA_963082715.1 of Harpalus rubripes. Taxonomy (NCBI): domain Eukaryota; kingdom Metazoa; phylum Arthropoda; class Insecta; order Coleoptera; family Carabidae; genus Harpalus; species Harpalus rubripes. The sequence goes on along the minus strand of OY720448.1, from coordinate 41,079,023 downwards.
CATGTTTTGAGAAACAGTTTTTACATCATATTTGAGAGCTTCGCGGTCTGAAACGACGATTTTGTATGTAGACTTAGGAACATATTCTACCTGTAGTTTCTATGGCACTTTGTTATTTAGGCTTAAATACGACAAAATACACTGATTTTTAGTGAATACAAGCTTTTGGAGGCTCTCCGTGGTGCACTCGCCAGCGCAGCTTGAGTGCCGTTTTGAATTGTAGAAGTTACTGCAAAACACCTTAAAAACACGTAGTTCGTTTAGAAAACGCATTTTCAAGTGATTTGGAGACATGTTCTGAGAAACAGTTTTTACATCATATTTGAGCGTTTCACGGTCTGGAACGACGATTTTGTATGTAGACTTAGGATACATATTCTACCTGTAGTTTCGATAGCACTTGGTTATTTAGGGTACAATAAGACAAATTACACTGTTTTTTAGTGAATACATCCTTTTGGAGGCTCTCCGTGGTGCACTCGCCAGCGCAGCTAGAGTGCCGTTTTGAACTATAGAAGTTACTGCAAAACACCTTAAAAACACTTAGTTCGTTTAGAAAACGCATTTCAAGTGATTTGGAGACATGTTTGGGAAACAGTTTTTACATCATATTTGAGCGTTTCACGGTCTGAAACGACGATTTTGTATGTAGACTTAGGAACATATTCTACTCGTAGTTTCGATAGCACTTGGTTATTTAGGGTACAATAAGACAAAATACACTGTTTTTTAGTGAATACTCTCTTTTGAAGGCACTCCGTGGTGCACTCGCCAGCGCAGCTAGAGTGCTGATTTGAACTATAGAAGTTATTGCAAATCACCTTAAAAACACGTAATTCGCTTAGAAAACGCATTTTCAAGTGATTTGGAGACATGTTCTAAAAACAGTTTTTACATCATATTTGAGCGTTTCACGGTCTGAAACGACGATTTTGTATGTAGACTTAGGAACATATTCCACCTGTAGTTTCGATAGCACTTGGTTATTTAGAATACAATAATACAAAATACACTGTTTTTTTAGTGAATACAACCTTTTGGAGGCACTCCGTGGTGCACTCGCCAGCGCAGCTAGAGTGGCCGATTTGAACTATAGAAGTTACTGCAAAACACCTTAAAAACACGTAATTCGCTTAGAAAACGCATTTTCAAGTGATTTGGAGACATGTTTTGAGAAAAAGTTTTTACATCATATTTGAGCGTTTCACGGTCTGAAACGACGATTTTGCATGTATCTCTGGAAACTTATTCTACCTGTAGTTTCGATGGAACTAGGTTATTTATGCTACAATAAGACAAAATACACTGATTTTTAGTGAATACAAGCTTTTAGAGGCACTGCGTGGTGCACTCGCCAGCGCAGCTAGAGTGCCGATTTGAACAATAGAAGTTACTGCAAAACACCTTAAAAACACGTAATTCGCTTAGAAAACGCAATTTCAAGTGATTTGGAGACATGTTTTGAGAAACAGTTTTACATCATATTTGAGCGTTTCACGGTCTGAAACGACGATTTTGCATGTATCTTTGGAAACATATTCTACCTGTAGTTTCGATGGAACTAGGTTATTTAGGGTACAATAAGTCAAAATACACTGTTTTGTAGTGAATACAACCTTTTGGAGGCACTCCGTGGTGCACTCGCCAGCGCAGCTAGAGTGCCGTTTTGAACTATAGAAGTTACTGCAAAACACCTTAGAAACACGTAATTCGCTTAGAAAACGCATTTTCAAGTGATTTGGAGGCATGTTTTGAGAAACAGTTATTACATCATATTTGAGCGTTTCACGGTCTTAAACAACGATTTTGCATGTATCTTTGGAAACATATTCTACCTGTAGTTTTGATGGAACTAGGTTATTTATGTACAATAAGACAAATCTACACTGATTTTTAGTGAATACAAGCTTTTAGAGGCACTCCGTGGTGCACTCGCCAGCGCAGCTAGAGTGCCGTTTTGAACTATAGAGGTTACTGCAAAACACCTTATAAACACGTAATTCGCTTAGAAAACGCATTTTCAAGAGATTTGGAGACATGTTCTGAGAAACAGTTTTTACATCATATTTGAGCGTTTGACGGTCTGAAACGACGATTTTGCATGTATCTTTGGAAACATATTCTACCTGTAGTTTCGATGGAACTAGGTTATTTATGCTACAATAAGACAAAATACACTGATTTTTAGTGAATACAAGCTTTTAGAGGCACTGCGTGGTGCACTCGCCAGCGCAGCTAGAGTGCCGATTTGAACTATAGAAGTTACTGCTAAACACCTTAAAAACACGTAATTCGCTTAGAAAACGCAATTTCAAGTGATTTGGCGACATGTTTTGAGAAACAGTTTTTACATCATATTTGAGCGTTTCACGGTCTGAAACGACGATTTTGCATGTATCTTTGGAAACATATTCTACCTGTAGTTTCGATGGAATTGGGTTATTTAGGGTACAGTAAGTCAAAATACACTGTTTTATAGTGAATACAACCTTTTGGAGGCACTCCGTGGTGCACTCGCCAGCGCAGCTATAGTGCCGTTTTGAACTATAGAAGTTATTGCAAAACACCTTAAAAACACGTAATTCGTTTAGAAAACGCATTTTCAAGTGATTTGGAGACATGTTTTGAGAAACAGTTTTTACATCATATTTGAGCGTTTCACTGTCTGAAACGACGATTTTGCATGTATCTTTGGAAACATATTCTACCTGTAGCTTCGATGGAACTGGGTTATTTAGGGTACAGTAAGTCAAAATACACTGTTTTATAGTGAATACAACCTTTTGGAGGCACTCCGTGGTGCACTCGCCAGCGCAGCTAGAGTGCCGATTTGAACTATAGAAGTTACTGCAAAACACCTTAAAAACACTTAATTCGCTTAGAAAACGCTTTTTCAAGTGATTTGGAGACATGTTTTGAGAAACAGTTTTTACATCATATTTGAGCGTTTGACGGTCTGAAACGACGATTTTGTATTTAGACTTAGGAAACATATTCTACCTGTAGTTTCGATAGCACTTGGTTATTTAGGGTACAATAAGACAAAATACACTGTTTTTTATTGAATACAACCTTTTGGAGGCACTCCGTGGTGCACTCGCCAGCGCTGCTAGAGTGCCGTTTTGAACTATAGAAGTTACTGTAAAACACCTTAAAAACACGTAATTCGCTTAGAAAACGCTTTTTCAAGTGATTTGGAGACATGTTTTGAGAAACAGTTTTTACATCATATTTGAGCGTTTCACGGTCTGAAACGACGATTTTGCTTCTATCTTTGGAAACATATTCTACCTGTAGTTTCGATGGAACTAGGTTATTTATGCTACAATAAGGCAAAATACACTGATTTTTAGTGACTACAAACATTTAGATGTACTCCGTGGTGCACTCGCCAGCGCAGCTTGAGTGACGATTTGAACTATAGAAGTTACTGCAAAACACCTTAAAAACACGTAGTTCGTTTAGAAAACGCATTTTCAAGTTATTTGGAGACATGTTCTGAGAAACAGTTTTTACATCATATTTGAGCGTTTCACGGTCTGAAACGACGATTTTGTATGTAGACTTAGGAACATATTCTACCTGTAGTTTCGATAGCACTTGTTTATTTAGGGTACAATAAGGCAAAATACACTGTTTTTTAGTGAATACAACCTTTTGGAGGTACTCCGTGGTGCACTCGACAGCGCAGCTAGAGTGCCGATTTGAACTATAGAAGCTACTGCAAAACACCTTAAAAACACGTAATTTGCTTAGAAAACGCATTTTCAAGTGATTTGGACACTTGTTTTGAGAAACAGTTTTTACATCATATTTGAGCGTTTCACGGTCTGAAACGACGATTTTGCATGTATCTTTGGAAACATATTCTACCTGTAGTTTCGATGAAACTAGTTTATTTATGCTACAATAAGACAAAATACACTGATTTTTAGTGAATACAAGCTTTTAGAGGCACTCCTTGGTGCACTCGCCAGCGCAGATAGAGTGCCGATTTGAGCTATAGAAGTTACTGCAAAACACCTTGAAACGACGATTTTGTATGTAGACTTAGGAAACATATGCTACCTGTAGTTTCGATAGCACATGGTTATTTAGGATACAATAAGACAAATTACACTGTTTTTTAGTGAATACAACCTTTTGGAGGCACTCCGTGGTGCACTCGCCAGCGCAGCTAGAGTGCCGTTTTGAACTATAGAAGTTACTGCAAAACATTTTAAAAACACGTAATTCGCTCAGAAAACGCATTTTCAAGTGATTTGGAGACATGTTTTGAGAAACTGTTTTTACATCATATTTGAGCGTTTCACGGTCTGAAACGACGATTTTGTAGTAGACTTTGGAAACATATTCTACCTGTAGTTTCGATAGCACTTGGTTATTTAGGGTACAATAAGACAAATTACACTGATTTTTAGTGAATACAAGCTTTTAGAGGCACTCCGTGGTGCACTCGCCAGCGCAGATAGAGTGCCGATTTGAACTATAGAAGTTACTGCAAAACACCTTAAAAACACGTAATTCGCTTAGAAAACGCATTTTCAAGTGATTTGGAGACATGTTCTGAGAAACAGTTTTTACATCATATTTGAGCGTTTCACGGTCTGAAACGACGATTTTGTATGTAGACTTAGGAAACATATTCTACCTGTAGTTTTGATAGCACTTGGTTATTTAGGGTACAATAAGACAAATTACACTGTTTTTTAGTGAATACATCCTTTTGGTGGCTCTCCGTGGTGCACTCGCCAGCGCAGCTAGAGTGCCGTTTTGAACTATAGAAGTTACTGCAAAACACCTTAAAAACACGTAGTTCGTTTAGAAAACGCATTTTCAAGTGATTTGGAGACATGTTTTGAGATACAGTTTTTACATCATATTTGAGCGTTTCACGGTCTGATACGACGATTTTGTAGTAGACTTTGGAAACATATTCTACCTGTAGTTTCTATGGCACTTTGTTATTTAGGCTACAATACGACAAAATACACTGATTTTTAGTGAATACAAGCTTTTGGAGGCACTCCGTGGTACACTCGCCAGCGCAGCTAGAGTGCCGAATTGAACTATAGAAGTTACAGGAAAGCACCCTAAAAACACGTAATTCGCTTAGAAAACGCATTTTCAAGTGATTTGGAGACATGTTTTGAAAAACAGTTTTTACATCATATTTGAGCGTTTCACGGTCTGAAACGACGATTTTGTATGTAGACTTAGGAACATTCATAGTCTACCTGTAGTTTCGATAGCACTTGGTTATTTAGGGTACAATAAGACAAAATACACTGTTTTTTAGTGTATACAACCTTTTGGAGGCACTCCGTGGTGCACTCGCCAGCGCAGCTAGAGTGCCGATTTGAACTATAGAAGTTACTGCAAAACACCTTAAAAACACGTAATTCGCTTAGAAAACGCAATTTCAAGTGATTTGGAGACATGGTTTAAGAAACAGTTTTTATATCATAATTGAGCGTTTCACGGTTTGAAACGACGATTTTGCATGTATCTTTGGAAACATATTCTACCTGTAGTTTCGATGGAACTAAGTTATTTATGCTACAATAAGACAAAATACACTGATTTTTAGTGAATACAAGCTTTTAGAGGCACTCCGTGGTGCACTCGCCAGCGCAGCAAGAGTGCCGTTTTGAACTATAGACGTTACTGCTATACACCTTACAAACACGTAATTCGCTCAGAAAACGCATTTTCAAGTGATTTGGAGACATGTTTTGAGAAACAGTTTTTACATCATATTTGAGCGTTTAACGGTCTGAAACGACGATTTTGCATGTATCTTTGGAAACATATTCTACCTGTAGTTTCGATGGAACTAGGTTATTTATGCTACATTAAGACAAAATACACTGATTTTTAGTGAATACAAGCTTTCAGAGGCACTCCGTGGTGCACTCGCCAGCGCAGCTAGAGTGCCGATTTGAACTATAGAAGTTACTGCAAAACACCTTGAAAACACGTAATTCGCTTAGAAAACGCATCTTCAAGTGATTTGGAGACATGTTTTGAGAAACAGTTTTACATCATATTTGAGCGTTTCACGGTCTGAAACGACGATTTTGCATGTGCCTTTGGAAACATATTCTAGCTGTAGTTTCGAAGGAACTAGGTTATTTATGCTACAATAAGACAAAATACAATGATTTTTAGTGAATACAAGTTTTTAGAAGCACTCCGTGGTGCACTCGCCTGCGCAGCTAGAGTGCCGTTTTGAACTATAGAAGTTACTGCAAAACACCTTAAAAACACGTAATTCGCTTAGAAAACGCATTTTTAAGTGATTTGGAGACATGGTTTGAGAAACAGTTTTTACATCATATTTGAGCGTTTCACGGTTTGAAACGACGATTTTGCATGTATCTTTGGAAACATATTCTACCTGTAGTTTCGATGGAACTGGGTTATTTATGCTACAATAAGATAAAATACACTGATTTTTAGTGAATACAAACTTTCAGAGGCACTCAGTGGTGCACTCGCCAGCGCAGCTAGAGTGCCGATTTGAACTAAAGAAGTTACTGCAAAACACCTTAAAAACACGTAATTCGCTTAGAAAACGCATTTTCAAGTGATTTGGAGACATGTTCTGAGAAACAGTTTTTACATCATATTTGAGCGTTTGACGGTATGAAACGCCGATTTTGTATGTAGACTTAGGAAACATATTCTACCTGTAGCTTCGATAGCACTTGGTTATTTAGGGTACAATAAGACAAATTACACTGTTTTTTAGTGAAAACAACCTTTTTGAGGCACTCCGTGGTGCACTCGCCAGCGCAGCTAGAGTACCGTTTTGAACTATAGAAGTTACTGCAAAACACTTTAAAAACACGTAATTCGCTTAGAAAACGCATTTTCAAGTGATTTGGAGACATGTTTTAAAAAACAGTTTTTACATCATATTTGAGCGTTTCACGGTCTGAAACGACGATTTTACATGTATCTTTGGAAACATATTCTACCTGTAGTTTCGATGGAACTAGGTTATTTAGGGTACAATAAGACATAATACACTGTTTTTTAGTGAATACAACCTTTTGGAGGCACTCCGTGGTGCACTCGCCAGCGCAGCTAGAGTAACGTTTTGAACTATAGAAGTTACTGCAAAACACCTTAAAAACACGTAATTCGCTCAGAAATCGCATTTTCAAGTGATTTGGAGACATGTTCTAAAAACAGTTTTTACATCATATTTGAGCGTTTCACGGTCTGAAGCGACGATTTTGCATGTATCTTTGGAAACATATTCTACCTGTAGTGTCGTTGGAACTAGGTTATTTATGCTACAATAAGACAAAATACACTGATTTTTAGTGAATACAAGCTTTTAGAGGCACTCCGTGGTGCACTCGCCAGCGCAGCTAGAGTGCCGATTTGAACTATAGAAGTTACTGCAAAACACCTTAAAAACACGTAATTCGCTTAGAAAACGCATTTTCAAGTGATTTGGAGACATGTTTTGAGAAACAGTTTTTACATCATATTTGAGCGTTTCACGGTCTGAAACGACGATTTTGCATGTATCTTTGGAAACATATTCTACCTGTAGTTTCGATGGAACTACTTTATTTATGCTACAATAAGACAAAATACACTGATTTTTAGTGAATACAAGCTTTTAGAGGCACTCCGTGGTGCACTCGCCAGCGCAGCTAGAGTGCCGATTTGAACTATTGAAGTTACTGCAAAACACCTTAAAAACACGTAATTCACTTAGAAAACGCAGTTTCAAGTGATTTGGAAACTTGTTTTGAGAAACAGTTTTACATCATATTTGAGCGTTTCACGGTCTGAAACGACAATTTTACATGTATCTTTGGAAACATATTCTAGCTGTAGTTTCGATGGAACTAGGTTATTTATGCTACAATGAGACAAAAGACACTGATTTTAAGTGAATACAAGCTTTTAGAGGCACTCGGTGGTGCATTTGCCAGCGCAGCTAGAGTGCCGATTTGAACTATAGAAGTTATTGCAAAACACATTAAAAACACGTAATTCGCTTAGAAAACGCATTTTCAAGTGATTTGGAGACATGTTTTGAGAAACTGTTTTTACATCATATTTGAGCGTTTCACGGTCTGAAACTACGATTTTGCATGTATCTTTCGAAACATATTCTACCTGTAGTTTCGATGGAACTAGGTTATTTATGCTACAATATGACAAAATACACTGATTTTTAGTGAATACAAGCTTTTAGAGGCACTCCGTGGTGCACTCGCCAGCGCAGCTAGAGTGCCGATTTGAACTAGAGAAGTTACTGCAAAACACCTTATAAACACGTAATTCGCTTAGAAAACGCAGTTTCAAGTAATTTGGAGACATGATTTGAGAAACAGTTTTACATCATATTTGAGCGTTTCACGGTCTGAAACGACGATATTGTATGTAGACTTAGGAAACATTTTACCTGTAGTTTCGATAGCACTTGATTATTTAGGGTACAATAAGACAAAATACACTGTTTTTTAGTGAATACAACCTTTTGGAGGCACTCCGTGGTGCACTCGCCAGCGCAGCTAGAGTGCCGTTTTGAACTATAGAAGTTACTGCAAAACACCTTAAATACACGTAATTCGCTTAGAAAACGAATTTTCAAGTGATTTGGAGACATGTTTTGAGATACAGTTTTTACATCATACTTGAGCGTTTCACGGTCTGAAACGACGATTTTGTATGTAGACTTAGGAAACATATTCTACCTGTAGTTTCGATGGAACTAGGTTATTTATGCTACAATAAGACAAAATACACTGATTTTTAGTGAATACAAGCTTTTAGAGGCACTCCGTGGTGCACTCGCCAGCGCAGCTAGAGTGCCGTTTTGAACTATAGAAGTTACTGCAAAACACCTTATAAACACGTAATTCGCTTAGAAAACGCATTTTCAAGTGATTTGGAGACATGTTTTGAGAAACAGTTTTTACATCATAATTGAGCGTTTCACGGTCTGAAACGACGATTTTGTATTTAGACTTAGGAAACATTCTACCTGTTGTTTCGATAGCACTTGATTATTTAGGGTACAATAAGACAAAATGCACTGTTTTTTAGTGAATACAAGCTTTTAGAGGCACTCCGTAGTGCACCCGCCAGCGCAGCTAGAGTGCCGATTTGAACTATAGAAGTTACTGCAAAACACATTAAAAACACGTATTTCGCATAGAAAACGCATTTTCAAGTGATTCGGAGACATATTCTGAGAAACAGTTTTTACATCATATTTGAGCGTTTCACGGTCTGAAACGACCATTTTGCATGTATCTTTGGATACATATTCTACCTGTAGTTTCGATGGAACTAGGTTATTTATGTACAATAAGACAAAATACACTGATTTTTAGTGAATACAAGCTTTTAGAGGCACTCCGTGGTGCACTCGCCAGCGCAGCTAGAGTGCCGATTTGAACTATAGAAGTTACTGCAAAACACCTTAAAAACACGTAATTCGCGTAGAAAACGCATTTTCAAGTGATTTGGAGACATGTTTTGAGAAACAGTTTTTACATCATATTTGAGCGTTTCACGGTCTGAAACGACGATTTTCCATGTATCTTTGGAAACATATTCTACCTGTGGTTTCGATGGAACTAGGTTATTTATGCTACAATAAGGCAAAATACACTGATTTTTAGTGAATACAAGCTTTTGGAGGCTTTCCGTGGTACACTCGCCAGCGCAGCTAGAGTGCCGATTTGAACAATAGAAGTTACAGCAATGCACCCTAGAAACACGTAATTCGCTTAGAAAACGCATTTTCAAGTGATTTGGAGACATGTTTTGAGAAACAGTTTTTACATCATATTTGAGCGTTTCACGGTCTGAAACGACGATTTTGCATGTATCTTTCGATACATATTCTACCTGTAGTTTCGATGGAACTAGGTTATTTATGCAACAATAAGACAAAATACACTGATCTTTAGTGAATACAAGCTTTTAGAGGCACGCCGTGGTGCACTCGCCAGTGCAGCTAGAGTGCCGTTTTGAGCTATAGAAGTTACTGCAAAACACCTTAAAACACGTAATTCGCTTAGAAAACGCATTTTCAAGTGATTTGGAGACATGGTTTGAGAAACAGTTTTTACATCATATTTGAGCGTTTCACGGTCTGAAACGACGATTTTGTGTGTAGACTTAGGAAACATATTCTACCTATAGTTTCGAAAGCACTTGGCTATTTAGGGTACAATAAGACAAATTACACTGTTTTTTTAGTGAATACAACCTTTTGGAGGCACTCCGTGGTGCACTCGCCAGCGCAGATAGAGTACCGTTTTGAACTATAGAAGTTACTGCAAAACACTTTAAAAACACGTATTTCGCTCAGAAAACGCATTTTCAAGTGATTTGGAGACATGTTTTGAGAAACAGATTTTACATCATATTTGAGCGTTTCACGGTCTGAAACGACAATTTTGTAGTAGACTTTGGAAACGTATTCTACCTGTAGTTTCTATGGCGCTTTGTTATTTAGGCTACAATACGACAAAATACACTGATTTTTAGTGAATACAAGCTTTTGGAGGCTCTCCGTGTTACACCCGCCAGCGCAGCTAGAGTGCCGATTTGAACTATAAAAGTTACAGCAAAGCACCCTAAAAACACGTAATTCGCTTAGAAAACGCATTTTCAAGTGATTTGGAGACATGTTTTGAGAAACAGTTTTTACATCATATTTAAGCGTTTCACGGTCTGAAACGACGATTTTGTATGTAGATTTAGGAACATATTCTATCTGTAGTTTCGATAGCACTTGATTATTTAGGGTACAATAAGACAAAATACACAGTGTTTTAGTGAATACAATCTTTTGGAGGCACCCCGTGGTGCACTCGCCAGCGCAGCTAGAGTGCCGATTTGAACTATAGAAGTTACTGCAAAACACCTTAAAAACACGTAATTCGCTTAGAAAACGCGTTTACAAGTGATTTGGAGACATGGTTTGAGAAACAGTTTTTACATCATATTTGAGCGTTTCACGGTCTGAAACGACGATTTTGTATGTAGACTTAGGAAACATATTCTACCTATAGTTTTGAAAGCACTTGGCTATTTAGGGTACAATAAGACAAATTACACTGTTTTTTAGTGAATACAACCTTTTGGAGGCACGCTGTGATGCACTCGCCAGCGCAGCTAGAGTACCGTTTTGAACTATAGAAGTTACTGCAAAACACTTTAAAAACAAGTAATTCGCTTAGAAAACGCATTTTCAAGTGATTTGAAGACATGTTTTGAGAAACAGTTTTTACATCATATTTGAGCGTTTCACGGTCTGAAACGACGATTTTGTATGTACACTTTGGAAACATATCCTACCTGTAGTATCGATGGCACTTCGTTATTTATGCTACAATAAGACAAAATACACTGATTTTTAGTGAATACAAGCTTTTAGAGGCACTCGGTGGTGCACTCGCCAGCGCAGCTAGAGTGCCGATTTGAACTATAGAAGTTACTGCAAAACACCTTAAAAACACCTAATTCGCTTAGAAAACGCATTTTCAAGTGATTTGGAGACATGTTTTGAGAAACAGTTTTTACATCATATTTGAGCGTTTCACGGTCTAAAACGACGATTTTGCATGTATCTTTGGAAACATATTCTACCTGTAGTTTCGATGGAACTAGGTTATTTATGCTACAATAAGACAAAATATACTGATCTTTAGTGAATACAAGCTTTTAGAGGCACTCCGTGGTGCACTCGCCAGCGCAGCTAGAGTGCCGTTTTGAGCTATAGAAGTTACTGCAAAACACCTTAAAAACACGTAATTCGCTTAGAAAACGCATTTTCAAGTGATTTGGAGACATGTTTTGAGAAACAGATTTTACATCATATTTGAGCGTTTCACGGTCTGAAACGACAATTTTGTAGTAGACTTTGGAAACGTATTCTACCTGTAGTTTCTATGGCGCTTTGTTATTTAGGCTACAATACGACAAAATACACTGATTTTTAGTGAATACAAGCTTTTGGAGGCTCTCCGTGGTACACCCGCCAGCGCAGCTAGAGTGCCGATTTGAACTATAAAAGTTACAACAAAGCACCCTAAAAACACGTAATTCGCTTAGAAAACGCATTTTCCAGTGATTTGGAGACATGTTTTGAGAAACAGTTTTTACATCATATTTAAGCGTTTCACGGTCTGAAACGACGATTTTGTATGTAGACTTAGGAACATATTCGATCTGTAGTTTCGATAGCACTTGGTTATTTAGGGTACAATATGACAAAATACACAGTTTTTTAGTGAATACAATCTTTTGGAGGCACCCCGTGGTGCACTCGCCAGCGCAGCTAGAGTGCCGATTTGAACTATAAAAGTTACAGCAAAGCACCCTAAAAACACGTAATTCGCTTAGAAAACGCATTTTCAAGTGATTTGGAGACATGTTTTGAGAAACAGTTTTTACATCATATTTGAGCGTTTCACGGTCTGAAACGACGATTTTACATGTATGTTCGGAAACATATTCTACCAGTAGTTTTGATGGAACTAGGTTATTTAGGGTACAATAAGACAAAATACACTGTTTTTTTAGTGAATACAAGCTTTTGGAGGCACTCCGTGGTGCACCCGCCAGCGCAGCTAGAGTGCCGATTTGAACTATAGAAGTTACTGCAAAACACATTAAAAACACGTAATTCGCTTAGAAAACGCATTTTCAAGTGATTTGGGGACATGTTCTGAGAAACAGTTTTTACATCATATTTGAGCGTTTCACTGTCTGAAACGACGATTTTGCATGTATCTTTGGAAACATATTCTACCTGTAGTTTCGATGGAACTAGGTTATTTATGCTACAATAAGACAAAATACACTGATTTTTAGTGAATACAAGCTTTTAGAGGCACTCCGTGGTGCACTCGCCAGCGCAGCTAGAGTGCCGTTTTGAACTATAGAAGTTACTGCAAAACACCTTATAAACACGTAATTCGCTTAGAAAACGCATTTTCAAGTGATTTGGAGACATGTTTTGAGAAACAGTTTTTACATCATAATTGAGCGTTTCACGGTCTGAAACGACGATTTTGTATTTAGACTTAGGAAACATTCTACCTGTTGTTTCGATAGCACTTGATTATTTAGGGTACAATAAGACAAAATGCACTGTTTTTTAGTGAATACAAGCTTTTAGAGGCACTCCGTGGTGCACTCGCCAGCGCAGCTAGAGTGCCGAATTGAACTATAGAAGTTACTGAAAAACACCTTAAAAACACGTAATTCGCTTAGAAAACGCATTTTCAAGTGATTTGGAGACATGTTTTGAGAAACAGTTTTTACATCATATTTGAGCGTTTCACGGTCTGAAACGACGATTTTACATGTATCTTTGGAAACATATTCTACCAGTAGTTTCGATGGAACTAGGTTATTTAGGGTACAATAAGACAAAATACACTGTTTTTTTAGTGAATACAAGCTTTTGGAGGCACTCCGTAGTGCACCCGCCAGCGCAGCTAGAGTGCCGATTTGAACTATAGAAGTTACTGCAAAACACATTAAAAACACGTATTTCGCATAGAAAACGCATTTTCAAGTGATTCGGAGTCATATTCTGAGAAACAGTTTTTACATCATATTTGAGCGTTTCACGGTCTGAAACGACCATTTTGCATGTATCTTTGGATACATATTCTACCTGTAGTTTCGATGGAACTAGGTTATTTATGTACAATAAGACAAAATACACTGATTTTTAGTGAATACAAGCTTTTAGAGGCACTCCGTGGTGCACTCGCCAGCGCAGCTAGAGTGCCGATTTGAACTATAGAAGTTACTGCAAAACACCTTAAAAACACGTAATTCGCGTAGAAAACGCATTTTCAAGTGATTTGGAGACATGTTTTGAGAAACAGTTTTTACATCATATTTGAGCGTTTCACGGTCTGAAACGACGATTTTCCATGTATCTTTGGAAACATATTCTACCTGTGGTTTCGATGGAACTAGGTTATTTATGCTACAATAAGGCAAAATACACTGATTTTTAGTGAATACAAGCTTTTGGAGGCTTTCCGTGGTACACTCGCCAGCGCAGCTAGAGTGCCGATTTGAACAATAGAAGTTACAGCAATGCACCCTAGAAACACGTAATTCGCTTAGAAAACGCATTTTCAAGTGATTTGGAGACATGTTTTGAGAAACAGTTTTTACATCATATTTGAGCGTTTCACGGTCTGAAACGACGATTTTGCATGTATCTTTCGATACATATTCTACCTGTAGTTTCGATGGAACTAGGTTATTTATGCAACAATAAGACAAAATACACTGATCTTTAGTGAATACAAGCTTTTAGAGGCACGCCGTGGTGCACCCGCCAGTGCAGCTAGAGTGCCGTTTTGAGCTATAGAAGTTACTGCAAAACACCTTAAAACACGTAATTCGCTTAGAAAACGCATTTTCAAGTGATTTGGAGACATGGTTTGAGAAACAGTTTTTACATCATATTTGAGCGTTTCACGGTCTGAAACGACGATTTTGTGTGTAGACTTAGGAAACATATTCTACCTATAGTTTCGAAAGCACTTGGCTATTTAGGGTACAATAAGACAAATTACACTGTTTTTTTAGTAAATACAACCTTTTGGAGGCACTCCGTGGTGCACTCGCCAGCGCAGCTAGAGTACCGTTTTGAACTATAGAAGTTACTGCAAAACACTTTAAAAACACGTATTTCGCTCAGAAAACGCATTTTCAAGTGATTTGGAGACATGTTTTGAGAAACAGATTTTACATCATATTTGAGCGTTTCACGGTCTGATACGACAATTTTGTAGTAGACTTTGGAAACGTATTCTACCTGTAGTTTCTATGGCGCTTTGTTATTTAGGCTACAATACGACAAAATACACTGATTTTTAGTGAATACAAGCTTTTGGAGGCTCTCCGTGTTACACCCGCCAGCGCAGCTAGAGTGCCGATTTGAACTATAAAAGTTACAGCAAAGCACCCTAAAAACACGTAATTCGCTTAGAAAACGCATTTTCAAGTGATTTGGAGACATGTTTTGAGAAACAGTTTTTACATCATATTTAAGCGTTTCACGGTCTGAAACGACGATTTTGTATGTAGATTTAGGAACATATTCTATCTGTAGTTTCGATAGCACTTGATTATTTAGGGTACAATAAGACAAAATACACAGTGTTTTAGTGAATACAATCTTTTGGAGGCACCCCGTGGTGCACTCGCCAGCGCAGCTAGAGTGCCGATTTGAACTATAGAAGTTACTGCAAAACACCTTAAAAACACGTAATTCGCTTAGAAAACGCATTTACAAGTGATATGGAGACATGGTTTGAGAAACAGTTTTTACATCATATTTGAGCGTTTCACGGTCTGAAACGACGATTTTGTATGTAGACTTAGGAAACATATTCTACCTATAGTTTTGAAAGCACTTGGCTATTTAGGGTACAATAAGACAAATTACACTGTTTTTTAGTGAATACAACCTTTTGGAGGCACGCCGTGATGCACTCGCCAGCGCAGCTAGAGTACCGTTTTGAACTATAGAAGTTACTGCAAAACACTTTAAAAACAAGTAATTCGCTTAGAAAACGCATTTTCAAGTGATTTGAAGACATGTTTTGAAAAACAGTTTTTACATCATATTTGAGCGTTTCACGGTCTGAAACGACGATTTTGTATGTACACTTTGGAAACATATCCTACCTGTAGTATCGATAGCACTTCGTTATTTATGCTACAATAAGACAAAATACACTGATTTTTAGTGAATACAAGCTTTTAGAGGCACTCGGTGGTGCACTCGCCAGCGCAGCTAGAGTGCCGATTTGAACTATAGAAGTTACTGCAAAACACCTTAAAAACACGTAATTCGCTTAGAAAACGCATTTTCAAGTGATTTGGAGACATGTTTTGAGAAACAGTTTTTACATCATATTTGAGCGTTTCACGGCCTGAAACGACGATTTTACATGTATCTTTGGAAACATTTTCTACCTGTAGTTTCGATGGAACTAGGTTATTTAGGGTACAATAAGACAAAATATACTGTTTTTTAGTGAATACAACCTTTTGGAGGCACTACGTGGTGCACTCGCCAGCGCAGCTAGAGTGCCGTTTTGAACTATAGAAGTTACTGCAAAACACCTTAAAAACACTTAATTCGCTTAGAAAACGCATTTTCAAGTGATTTGGAGACATGTTTTGAGAAACAGTTTTTACATCATATTTGAGCGTTTCACGGTCTGAAACGGCGATTTTGCATTTATCTTTGGAAACATATTCTACCTGTAGTTTCGATGAAACTGGGTTATTTAGAGTACAATAAGACAAAATACTCTGATTTTTAGTGAATACAAGCTTTAAGAGGCACTCCGTGGTGCACTCGCCAGCGCAGCTAGAGTGCCGATTTGGACTACAAAAGTTACTGCAAAACACCTTAAAAACACCTAATTCGCTTAGAAAACGCATTTTCAAGTAATTTGGAGACATGTTTTGAGAAACAGTTTTTACATCATATTTGAGCGTTTCACGGTCTGAAACGACGATTTTGCATGTATCTTTGGAAACATATTCTACCTGTAGTTTCGATGGAACTAGGTTATTTATGCTACAATAAGACAAAATATACTGATCTTTAGTGAATACAAGCTTTTAGAGGCACTCCGTGGTGCACTCGCCAGCGCAGCTAGAGTGCCGTTTTGAGCTATAGAAGTTACTGCAAAACACCTTAAAAACACGTAATTCGCTTAGAAAACGCATTTTCAAGTGATTTGGAGACATGTTTTGAGAAACAGATTTTACATCATATTTGAGCGTTTCACGGTCTGAAACGACGATTTTGTGTGTAGACTTAGGAAACATATTCTACCTATAGTTTCGAAAGCACTTGGCTATTTAGGGTACAATAAGACAAATTACACTGTTTTTTTAGTGAATACAACCTTTTGGAGGCACTCCGTGGTGCACTCGCCAGCGCAGCTAGAGTACCGTTTTGAACTATAGAAGTTACTGCAAAACACTTTAAAAACACGTATTTCGCTCAGAAAACGCATTTTCAAGTGATTTGGAGACATGTTTTGAGAAACAGATTTTACATCATATTTGAGCGTTTCACGGTCTGAAACGACAATTCTGTAGTAGACTTTGGAAACATATTCTACCTGTAGTTTCTATGGCACTTTGTTATTTAGGCTACAATACGACAAAATACACTGATTTTTAGTGAATACAAGCTTTTGGAGGCTCTCCGTGGTACACCCGCCAGCGCAGCTAGAGTGCCGATTTGAACTATAAAAGTTACAACAAAGCACCCTAAAAACACGTAATTCGCTTAGAAAACGCATTTTCCAGTGATTTGGAGACATGTTTTGAGAAACAGTTTTTACATCTTATTTAAGCGTTTCACGGTCTGAAACGACGATTTTGTATGTAGACTTAGGAACATATTCTATCTGTAGTTTCGATAGCACTTGGTTATTTAGGGTACAATATGACAAAATACACAGTTTTTTAGTGAATACAATCTTTTGGAGGCACCCCGTGGTGCACTCGCCAGCGCAGCTAGAGTGCCGATTTGAACTATAAAAGTTACAGCAAAGCACCCTAAAAACACGTAATTCGCTTAGAAAACGCATTTTCAAGTGATTTGGAGACATGTTTTGAGAAACAGTTTTTACATCATATTTGAGCGTTTCACGGTCTGAAACGACGATTATACATGTATCTTTGGAAACATATTCTACCAGTAGTTTCGATGGAACTAGGTTATTTAGGGTACAATAAGACAAAATACACTGTTTTTTTAGTGAATACAAGCTTTTGGAGGCACTCCGTAGTGCACCCGCCAGCGCAGCTAGAGTGCCGATTTGAACTATAGAAGTTACTGCTAAACACATTAAAAACACGTATTTCGCATAGAAAACGCATTTTCAAGTGATTCGGAGACATATTCTGAGAAACAGTTTTTACATCATATTTGAGCGTTTCACGGTCTGAAACGACCATTTTGCATGTATCTTTGGATACATATTCTACCTGTAGTTTCGATGGAACTAGGTTATTTATGTACAATAAGACAAAATACACTGATTTTTAGTGAATACAAGCTTTTAGAGTCACTCCGTGGTGCACTCGCCAGCGCAGCTAGAGTGCCGTTTTGAACTATAGAAGTTACTGCAAAACACCTTAAAAACACGTAATTCGCGTAGATAACGCATTTTCAAGTGATTTGGAGACATGTTTTGAGAAACAGTTTTTACATCATATTTGAGCGTTTCACGGTCTGAAACGACGATTTTCCATGTATCTTTGGAAACATATTCTACCTGTGGTTTCGATGGAACTAGGTTATTTATGCTACAATAAGGCAAAATACACTGATTTTTAGTGAATACAAGCTTTTGGAGGCTTTCCGTGGTACACTCGCCAGCGCAGCTAGAGTGCCGATTTGAACTATAGAAGTTACTGCAAAACACCTTAAAAACACGTAATTCGCTTAGAAAACGCATTTTCAAGTGATTTGGAGACATGGTTTGAGAAACAGTTTTTACATCATATTTGAGCGTTTCACGGTCTGAAACGACGATTTTGTATGTAGACTTAGGAAACATATTCTACCTATAGTTTTGAAAGCACTTGGCTATTTAGGGTACAATAAGACAAATTACACTGTTTTTTAGTGAATACAACCTTTTGGAGGCACGCCGTGATGCACTCGCCAGCGCAGCTAGAGTACCGTTTTGAACTATAGAAGTTACTGCAAAACACTTTAAAAACAAGTAATTCGCTTAGAAAACGCATTTTCAAGTGATTTGAAGACATGTTTTGAGAAACAGTTTTTACATCATATTTGAGCGTTTCACGGTCTGAAACGACGATTTTGTATGTACACTTTGGAAACATATCCTACCTGTAGTATCGATGGCACTTCGTTATTTATGCTACAATAAGACAAAATACACTGATTTTTAGTGAATACAAGCTTTTAGAGGCACTCGGTGGTGCACTCGCCAGCGCAGCTAGAGTGCCGATTTGAACTATAGAAGTTACTGCAAAACACCTTAAAAACACGTAATTCGCTTAGAAAACGCATTTTCAAGTGATTTGGAGACATGTTTTGAGAAACAGTTTTTACATCATATTTGAGCGTTTCACGGCCTGAAACGACGATTTTACATGTATCTTTGGAAACATTTTCTACCTGTAGTTTCGATGGAACTAGGTTATTTAGGGTACAATAAGACAAAATATACTGTTTTTTAGTGAATACAACCTTTTGGAGGCACTACGTGGTGCACTCGCCAGCGCAGCTAGATTGCCGTTTTGAACTATAGAAGTTACTGCAAAACACCTTAAAAACACGTAATTCGCTTAGAAAACGCATTTTCAAGTGATTTGGAGACATGTTTTGAGAAACAGTTTTTACATCATATTTGAGCGTTTCACGGTCTGAAACGGCGATTTTGCATGTATCTTTGGAAACATATTCTACCTGTAGTTTCGATGAAACTGGGTTATTTAGAGTACAATAAGACAAAATACTCTGATTTTTAGTGAATACAAGCTTTAAGAGGCACTCCGTGGTGCACTCGCCAGCGCAGCTAGAGTGCCGATTTGGACTATAAAAGTTACTGCAAAACACCTTAAAAACACCTAATTCGCTTAGAAAACGCATTTTTAAGTGATTTGGAGACATGTTTTGAGAAACAGTTTTTACATCATATTTGAGCGTTTCACGGTCTGAAACGACGATTTTGCATGTATCTTTGGAAACATATTCTACCTGTAGTTTCGATGGAACTAGGTTATTTATGCTACAATAAGACAAAATATACTGATCTTTAGTGAATACAAGCTTTTAGAGGCACTCCGTGGTGCACTCGCCAGCGCAGCTAGAGTGCCGTTTTGAGCTATAGAAGTTACTGCAAAACACCTTAAAAACACGTAATTCGCTTAGAAAACGCATTTTCAAGTGATTTGGAGACATGTTTTGAGAAACAGATTTTACATCATATTTGAGCGTTTCACGGTCTGAAACGACGATTTTACATGTATCTTTGGAAACATATTCTACCTGTAGTTTCTATGGCACTTTGTTATTTAGGCTACAATACGACAAAATACACTGATTTTTAGTGAATACAACCTTTTGAAAGCACTCTGTGGTGCACCCGCCAGCGCAGCTAGAGTGCCGATTTGAACTATAAAAGTTACAACAAAGCACCCTAAAAACACGTAATTCGCTTAGAAAACGCATTTTTCAGTGATTTGGAGACATGTTTTGAGAAACAGTTTTTACATCATATTTAAGCGTTTCACGGTCTGAAACGACGATTTTGTATGTAGACTTAGGAACATATTCGATCTGTAGTTTCGATAGCACTTGGTTATTTAGGGTACAATATGACAAAATACACAGTTTTTTAGTGAATACAATCTTTTGGAGGCACCCCGTGGTGCACTCGCCAGCGCAGCTAGAGTGCCGATTTGAACTATAAAAGTTACAGCAAAGCACCCTAAAAACACGTAATTCGCTTAGAAAACGCATTTTCAAGTGATTTGGAGACATGTTTTGAGAAACAGTTTTTACATCATATTTGAGCGTTTCACGGTCTGAAACGACGATTTTACATGTATGTTCGGAAACATATTCTACCAGTAGTTTTGATGGAACTAGGTTATTTAGGGTACAATAAGACAAAATACACTGTTTTTTTAGTGAATACAAGCTTTTGGAGGCACTCCGTGGTGCACCCGCCAGCGCAGCTAGAGTGCCGATTTGAACTATAGAAGTTACTGCAAAACACATTAAAAACACGTTTTTCGCTTAGAAAACGCATTTTCAAGTGATTTGGGGACATGTTCTGAGAAACAGTTTTTACATCATATTTGAGCGTTTCACTGTCTGAAACGACGATTTTGCATGTATCTTTGGAAACATATTCTACCTGTAGTTTCGATGGAACTAGGTTATTTATGCTACAATAAGACAAAATACACTGATTTTTAGTGAATACAAGCTTTTAGAGGCACTCCGTGGTGCACTCGCCAGCGCAGCTAGAGTGCCGTTTTGAACTATAGAAGTTACTGCAAAACACCTTATAAACACGTAATTCGCTTAGAAAACGCATTTTCAAGTGATTTGGAGACATGTTTTGAGAAACAGTTTTTACATCATAATTGAGCGTTTCACGGTCTGAAACGACGATTTTGTATTTAGACTTAGGAAACATTCTACCTGTTGTTTCGATAGCACTTGATTATTTAGGGTACAATAAGACAAAATGCACTGTTTTTTAGTGAATACAAGCTTTTAGAGGCACTCCGTGGTGCACTCGCCAGCGCAGCTAGAGTGCCGAATTGAACTATAGAAGTTACTGAAAAACACCTTAAAAACACGTAATTCGCTTAGAAAACGCATTTTCAAGTGATTTGGAGACATGTTTTGAGAAACAGTTTTTACATCATATTTGAGCGTTTCACGGTCTGAAACGACGATTTTACATGTATCTTTGGAAACATATTCTACCAGTAGTTTCGATGGAACTAGGTTATTTAGGGTACAATAAGACAAAATACACTGTTTTTTTAGTGAATACAAGCTTTTGGAGGCACTCCGTAGTGCACCCGCCAGCGCAGCTAGAGTGCCGATTTGAACTATAGAAGTTACTGCAAAACACATTAAAAACACGTATTTCGCATAGAAAACGCATTTTCAAGTGATTCGGAGTCATATTCTGAGAAACAGTTTTTACATCATATTTGAGCGTTTCACGGTCTGAAACGACCATTTTGCATGTATCTTTGGATACATATTCTACCTGTAGTTTCGATGGAACTAGGTTATTTATGTACAATAAGACAAAATACACTGATTTTTAGTGAATACAAGCTTTTAGAGGCACTCCGTGGTGCACTCGCCAGCGCAGCTAGAGTGCCGATTTGAACTATAGAAGTTACTGCAAAACACCTTAAAAACACGTAATTCGCGTAGAAAACGCATTTTCAAGTGATTTGGAGACATGTTTTGAGAAACAGTTTTTACATCATATTTGAGCGTTTCACGGTCTGAAACGACGATTTTCCATGTATCTTTGGAAACATATTCTACCTGTGGTTTCGATGGAACTAGGTTATTTATGCTACAATAAGGCAAAATACACTGATTTTTAGTGAATACAAGCTTTTGGAGGCTTTCCGTGGTACACTCGCCAGCGCAGCTAGAGTGCCGATTTGAACAATAGAAGTTACAGCAATGCACCCTAGAAACACGTAATTCGCTTAGAAAACGCATTTTCAAGTGATTTGGAGACATATTTTGAGAAACAGTTTTTACATCATATTTGAGCGTTTCACGGTCTGAAACGACGATTTTGCATGTATCTTTCGATACATATTCTACCTGTAGTTTCGATGGAACTAGGTTATTTATGCAACAATAAGACAAAATACACTGATCTTTAGTGAATACAAGCTTTTAGAGGCACGCCGTGGTGCACTCGCCAGTGCAGCTAGAGTGCCGTTTTGAGCTATAGAAGTTACTGCAAAACACCTTAAAACACGTAATTCGCTTAGAAAACGCATTTTCAAGTGATTTGGAGACATGGTTTGAGAAACAGTTTTTACATCATATTTGAGCGTTTCACGGTCTGAAACGACGATTTTGTGTGTAGACTTAGGAAACATATTCTACCTATAGTTTCGAAAGCACTTGGCTATTTAGGGTACAATAAGACAAATTACACTGTTTTTTTAGTGAATACAACCTTTTGGAGGCACTCCGTGGTGCACTCGCCAGCGCAGCTAGAGTACCGTTTTGAACTATAGAAGTTACTGCAAAACACTTTAAAAACACGTATTTCGCTCAGAAAACGCATTTTCAAGTGATTTGGAGACATGTTTTGAGAAACAGATTTTACATCATATTTGAGCGTTTCACGGTCTGAAACGACAATTTTGTAGTAGACTTTGGAAACGTATTCTACCTGTAGTTTCTATGGCGCTTTGTTATTTAGGCTACAATACGACAAAATACACTGATTTTTAGTGAATACAAGCTTTTGGAGGCTCTCCGTGTTACACCCGCCAGCGCAGCTAGAGTGCCGATTTGAACTATAAAAGTTACAGCAAAGCACCCTAAAAACACGTAATTCGCTTAGAAAACGCATTTTCAAGTGATTTGGAGACATGTTTTGAGAAACAGTTTTTACATCATATTTAAGCGTTTCACGGTCTGAAACGACGATTTTGTATGTAGATTTAGGAACATATTCTATCTGTAGTTTCGATAGCACTTGATTATTTAGGGTACAATAAGACAAAATACACAGTGTTTTAGTGAATACAATCTTTTGGAGGCACCCCGTGGTGCACTCGCCAGCGCAGCTAGAGTGCCGATTTGAACTATAGAAGTTACTGCAAAACACCTTAAAAACACGTAATTCGCTTAGAAAACGCATTTACAAGTGATTTGGAGACATGGTTTGAGAAACAGTTTTTACATCATATTTGAGCGTTTCACGGTCTGAAACGACGATTTTGTATGTAGACTTAGGAAACATATTCTACCTATAGTTTTGAAAGCACTTGGCTATTTAGGGTACAATAAGACAAATTACACTGTTTTTTAGTGAATACAACCTTTTGGAGGCACGCCGTGATGCACTCGCCAGCGCAGCTAGAGTACCGTTTTGAACTATAGAAGTTACTGCAAAACACTTTAAAAACAAGTAATTCGCTTAGAAAACGCATTTTCAAGTGATTTGAAGACATGTTTTGAGAAACAGTTTTTACATCATATTTGAGCGTTTCACGGTCTGAAACGACGATTTTGTATGTACACTTTGGAAACATATCCTACCTGTAGTATCGATGGCACTTCGTTATTTATGCTACAATAAGACAAAATACACTGATTTTTAGTGAATACAAGCTTTTAGAGGCACTCGGTGGTGCACTCGCCAGCGCAGCTAGAGTGCCGATTTGAACTATAGAAGTTACTGCAAAACACCTTAAAAACACGTAATTCGCTTAGAAAACGCATTTTCAAGTGATTTGGAGACATGTTTTGAGAAACAGTTTTTACATCATATTTGAGCGTTTCACGGCCTGAAACGACGATTTTACATGTATCTTTGGAAACATTTTCTACCTGTAGTTTCGATGGAACTAGGTTATTTAGGGTACAATAAGACAAAATATACTGTTTTTTAGTGAATACAACCTTTTGGAGGCTCTACGTGGTGCACTCGCCAGCGCAGCTAGAGTGCCGTTTTGAACTATAGAAGTTACTGCAAAACACCTTAAAAACACGTAATTCGCTTAGAAAACGCATTTTCAAGTGATTTGGAGACATGTTTTGAGAAACAGTTTTTACATCGTATTTGAGCGTTTCACGGTCTGAAACGGCGATTTTGCATGTATCTTTGGAAACATATTCTACCTGTAGTTTCGATGAAACTGGGTTATTTAGAGTACAATAAGACAAAATACTCTGATTTTTAGTGAATACAAGCTTTAAGAGGCACTCCGTGGTGCACTCGCCAGCGCAGCTAGAGTGCCGATTTGGACTATAAAAGTTACTGCAAAACACCTTAAAAACACCTAATTCGCTTAGAAAACGCATTTTCAAGTGATTTGGAGACATGTTTTGAGAAACAGTTTTTACATCATATTTGAGCGTTTCACGGTCTGAAACGACGATTTTGCATGTATCTTTGGAAACATATTCTACCTGTAGTTTCGATGGAACTAGGTTATTTATGCTACAATAAGACAAAATATACTGATCTTTAGTGAATACAAGCTTTTAGAGGCACTCCGTGGTGCACTCGCCAGCGCAGCTAGAGTGCCGTTTTGAGCTATAGAAGTTACTGCAAAACACCTTAAAAACACGTAATTCGCTTAGAAAACGCATTTTCAAGTGATTTGGAGACATGTTTTGAGAAACAGATTTTACATCATATTTGAGCGTTTCACGGTCTGAAACGACGATTTTGTGTGTAGACTTAGGAAACATATTCTACCTATAGTTTCGAAAGCACTTGGCTATTTAGGGTACAATAAGACAAATTACACTGTTTTTTTAGTGAATACAACCTTTTGGAGGCACTCCGTGGTGCATTCGCCAGCGCAGCTAGAGTACCGTTTTGAACTATAGAAGTTACTGCAAAACACTTTAAAAACACGTATTTCGCTCAGAAAACGCATTTTCAAGTGATTTGGAGACATGTTTTGAGAAACAGATTTTACATCATATTTGAGCGTTTCACGGTCTGAAACGACAATTCTGTAGTAGACTTTGGAAACATATTCTACCTGTAGTTTCTATGGCACTTTGTTATTTAGGCTACAATACGACAAAATACACTGATTTTTAGTGAATACAAGCTTTTGGAGGCTCTCCGTGGTACACCCGCCAGCGCAGCTAGAGTGCCGATTTGAACTATAAAAGTTACAACAAAGCACCCTAAAAACACGTAATTCGCTTAGAAAACGCAATTTCCAGTGATTTGGAGACATGTTTTGAGAAACAGTTTTTACATCATATTTAAGCGTTTCACGGTCTGAAACGACGATTTTGTATGTAGACTTAGGAACATATTCTATCTGTAGTTTCGATAGCACTTGGTTATTTAGGGTACAATATGACAAAATACACAGTTTTTTAGTGAATACAATCTTTTGGAGGCACCCCGTGGTGCACTCGCCAGCGCAGCTAGCGTGCCGATTTGAACTATAGAAGTTACTGCAAAACACCTTAAAAACACGTAATTCGCTTAGAAAACGCATTTACAAGTGATTTGGAGACATTGTTTGAGAAACAGTTTTTACATCATATTTGAGCGTTTCACGGTCTGAATCGACGATTTTGCATGTATCTTTGGAAACATATTCTACCTGTAGTTTCGATGGAACTAGGTTATTTATGCAACAATAAGACAAAATACACTGATCTTTAGTGAATACAAGCTTTTAGAGGCACTCCGTGGTGCACTCGCCAGCGCAGCTAGAGTGCCGTTTTGAGCTATAGAAGTTACTGCAAAACACCTTAAAAACACGTAATTCGCTTAGAAAACGCATTTTCAAGTGATTTGGAGACATGGTTTGAGAAACAGTTTTTACATCATATTTGAGCGTTTCACGGTCTGAAACGACGATTTTGTATGTAGACTTAGGAAACATATTCTACCTATAGTTTTGAAAGCACTTGGCTATTTAGGGTACAATAAGACAAATTACACGGTTTTTTTAGTGAATACAACCTTTTGGAGGCACTTCGTGATGCACTCGCCAGCGCAGCTAGAGTACCGTTTTGAACTATAGAAGTTACTGCAAAACACTTTAAAAACACGTAATTCGCTTAGAAAACGCATTTTCAAGTGATTTGGAGACATGTTTTGAGAAACAGTTTTTACATCATATTTGAGCGTTTCACGGTCTGAAACGACGATTTTGCATGTATCTTTGGAAACATATTCTACCTGTAGTTTCGATGGAACTAGGTTATTTATGCAACATTAAGACAAAATACACTGATTTTTAGTGAATACAAGCTTTTAAAGGCACTCCGTGGTGCACTCGCCAGCGCAGCTAGAGTGCCGATTTGAACTATAGAAGTTAATCACCTTAAAAACACTTAATTCGCTTAGAAAACGCATTTTCAAGTGATTTGGAGACATGTTTTTAGAAACAGTTTTTACATCATATTTGAGCGTTTCACTGTCTGATACGACGATTTTGTAGTAGACTTTGGAAACATATTCTAACTGTAGTTTCTATGGCACTTTGTTATTTAGGCTACAATACGACAAAATACAATGATTTTTAGTGAATACAAGCTTTTGGAGGCTCTCCGTGGTACAATCGCCAGCGCAGCTAGAGTGCCGAATTGAACTATAGAAGTTACAGCAAAGCACCCAAAAACACGTAATTCGCTTAGAAAACGCATTTTCAAGTGATTTGGAGACATGTTTTGAGAAACAGTTTTTACATCATATTTGAGCGTTTCACGGTCTGAAACGACGATTTTGTATGTAGACTTAGGAACATATTCTACCTGTAGTTTCGATAGCACTTGGTTATTTAGGGTACAATAAGACAAATTACACTGTTTTTTAGTGACTACAAACATTTAGATGTACTCCGTGGTGCACTCGCCAGCGCAGCTTGAGTGACGATTTGAACTATAGAAGTTACTGCAAAACACCTTAAAAACAAGTAGTTCGTTTAGAAAACGCATTTTCAAGTGATTTGGAGACATGTTCTGAGAAACAGTTTTTACATCATATTTGAGCGTTTCACGGTCTGAAACGACGATTTTGTATGTAGACTTAGGAACATATTCTACCTGTAGTTTAGATAGCACTTGTTTATTAAGGGTACAATAAGACAAAATACACTGTTTTTTAGTGAATACAACCTTTTGGAGGCACTCCGTGGTGCACTCGCCAGCACAGCTAGAGTGCCGATTTGAACTATAGAAGTTACTGCAAAACATCTTAAAAACACGTAATTTGCTTAGAAAACGCATTTTCAAGTGATTTGGAGACATGTTTTGAGAAACAGTTTTTACATCATATTTGAGCGTTTCACGGTCTGAAACGACGATTTTGTAGTAGACTTAGGAAACATATTCTACCTGTAGTTTCGATAGCACTTGGTTATTTAGGGTACAATAAGACAAATTACACTGTTTTTTAGTGAATACATCCTTTTGGAGGCTCTCCGTGGTGCACTCGCCAGCGCAGCTAGAGTGCCGTTTTGAACTATAGAAGTTACTGCAAAACACCTTAAAAACACGTAGTTCGTTTAGAAAACGCATTTTCAAGTGATTTGGAGACATGTGTTGAGAAACAGTTTTTATATCATATTTGAGCGTTTCACGGTCTGATACGACGATTTTGTAGTAGACTTTGGAAACATATTCTACCTGTAGTTTCTATGGCACTTTGTTATTTAGGCTACAATACGACAAAATACACTGATTTTTAGTGAATACAAGCTTTTGGAGGCTCTCCGTGGTACACTCGCCAGCGCAGCTAGAGTGCCGAATTGAACTTTAGAAGTTACAGCAAAGCACCCTAAAAACACGTAATTCGCTTAGAAAACGCATTTTCAAGTGATTTGGAGACATGTTTTGAGAAACAGTTTTTACATCATATTTGAGAGCTTCGCGGTCTGAAACGACGATTTTGTATGTAGACTTAGGAATATATTCTACCTGTAGTTTCTATGGCACTTTGTTATTTAGGCTTAAATACGACAAAATACACTGATTTTTAGTGAATACAAGCTTTTGGAGGCTCTCCGTGGTGCACTCGCCAGCGCAGCTTGAGTGCCGTTTTGAATTGTAGAAGTTACTGCAAAACACCTTAAAAACACGTAGTTCGTTTAGAAAACGCATTTTCAAGTGATTTGGAGACATGTTCTGAGAAACAGTTTTTACATCATATTTGAGCGTTTCACGGTCTGAAACGACGATTTTGTATGTAGACTTAGGATACATATTCTACCTGTAGTTTCGATAGCACTTGGTTATTTAGGGTACAATAAGACAAATTACACTGTCTTTTAGTGAATACATCCTTTTGGAGGCTCTCCGTGGTGCACTCGCCAGCGCAGCTAGAGTGCCGTTTTGAACTATAGAAGTTACTGCAAAACACCTTAAAAACACGTAGTTCGTTTAGAAAACGCGTTTTAAAGTGATTTGGAGACATGTTTTGAGAAACAGTTTTTACATCATATTTGAGCGATTCACGGTCTGATACGACGATGTTGTAGTAGACTTTGGAAACATATTCTACCTGTAGTTTCTATGGCACTTTGTTATTTAGGCTACAATACGACAAAATACACTGATTTTTAGTGAATACAAGCTTTTGGAGGCTCTCCGTGGTACACTCGCCAGCGCAGCTAGAGTGCCGAATTGAACTATAGAAGTTACAGCAAAGCACCCTAAAAACACGTAATTCGCTTAGAAAACGCATTTTCAAGTGATTTGGAGACATGTTTTGAGAGACAGTTTTTACATCATATTTGAGCGTTTCACGGTCTGAAACGACGATTTTGTATGTAGACTTAGGATACATATTCTACCTGTAGTTTCGATAGCACTTGGTTATTTAGGGTACAATAAGACAAATTACACTGTTTTTTAGTGAATACATCCTTTTGGAGGCTCTCCGTGGTGCACTCGCCAGCGCAGCTAGAGTGCCGTTTTGAACTATAGAAGTTACTGCAAAACACCTTAAAAACACGTAGTTCGTTTAGAAAACGCGTTTTAAAGTGATTTGGAGACATGTTTTGAGAAACAGTTTTTACATCATATTTGAGCGATTCACGGTCTGATACGACGATGTTGTAGTAGACTTTGGAAACATATTCTACCTGTAGTTTCTATGGCACTTTGTTATTTAGGCTACAATAGGACAAAATACACTGATTTTTAGTGAATACAAGCTTTTGGAGGCTTTCCGTGGTGCACTCGCCAGCGCAGCTAGAGTGCCGTTTTGAAATATAGAAGTTACTGCAAAACACCTTAAAAACACGTAGTTCGTTTAGAAAACGCATTTTCAAGTGATTTGGAGACATGTTCTGAGAAACAGTTTTTACATCATATTTGAGCGTTTCACGGTCTGAAACGACGATTTTGTATGTAGACTTAGGAATAATATTCTACCTGTAGTTTCGATAGAACTTGGTTATTTAGGGTACAATAAGACAAATTACACTGTTTTTTAGTGAATACATCCTTTTGGAGGCTCTCCGTGGTGCACTCGCCAGCGCAGCTAGAGTGCCGTTTTGAACTATAGAAGTTACTGCAAAACACCTTAAAAACACGTAATTCGCTTAGAAAACGCATTTTCAAGTGATTTGGAGACATGGTTTGAGAAACAGTTTTTACATCATATTTGAGCGTTTCACGGTCTGAAACGACGATTTTGCATGTATCTTTGGAAACATATTCTACCTGTAGTTTCGATGGAGCTAGGTTATTTATGCTACAATAAGACAAAATACACTGACTATAAGTGAATACAAGCTCTCAGAGGCACTCCGTGGGGCACTCGCCAGCGCAGCTAGAGTGCCGTTTTGAACAATAGAAGTTACTGCAAAACACCTTAAAAACACGTAATTCGCTTAGAAAACGCATTTTCAAGTGATTTGGAGACATGGTTTGAGAAACAGTTTTTACATCATATTTGAGCGTTTCACGGTCTGAAGCGACGATTTTGCATGTATCTTTGGAAACATATTCTACCTGTAGTTTCGATGGAACTAGGTTATTTATGCTACAATAAGACAAAATACACTGATTTTTAGTGAATACAAGCTTTTAGAGGCACTCCTTGGTGCACTCGCCAGCGCAGCTAGAGTGCCGATTTGAACTATGGAAGTTACTGCAAAACACCTTGAAAACACGTAATTCGCTTAGAAAACGCATCTTCAAGTGATTTGGAGACATGTTTTGAGAAACAGTTTTTACATCATATTTGAGCGTTTCACCGTCTGAAACGACGATTTTGCATGTGTCTTTGGAAACATATTCTAGCTGTAGTTTCGATGGAACTAGGTTATTTATGCTACAATAAGACAAAATACAATGATTTTTAGTGAATACTAGCTTTTAGAGGCACTCCGTGGTGCACTCGCCAGCGCAGCTAGAGTGCCGATTTGGACTATAGAAGTTACTGCAAAACACCTTAAAAACACGTATTTCGCTTAGAAAACGCATTTTCAAGTGATTTGGAGACATGATTTGAGAAACAGTTTTTACATCATATTTGAGCGGTTCACGGTTTGAAACGACGATTTTGCATGTATCTTTGGAAACATATTCTACCTGTAGTTTCGATGGAACTGGGTTATTTATGCTACAATAAGACAAAATACACTGATTTTTAGTAAATACAAGCTTTTAGAGGCACTCCGTTGTGCACTCGCTAGCGCAGCTAGAGTGCCGATTTGAACTATAGAAGTTACTGCAAAACACCTTAAAAACACGTAATTCGCTTAGAAAACGCATTTATAAGTGATTTGGAGACATGTTTTGAGAAACAGTTTTTACATCATATTTGAGCGTTTCACGGGCTGAAACGACGATTTTACATGTACCTTTGGAAACATATTCTACCTGTAGTTTCGATGGAACTAGGTTATTTAGGGTACAATAATACAAAATACACTGTTTTTTAGTGAATACTACCTTTTGGAGGCACTAAGTGGTGCACTCGCCAGCGCAGCTAGAGTGCCGATTTGAACTATAGAAGTTACTGCAAAACAACTTAAAAAGACGTAATACGCTTAGAAAACGCATTTTCAAGTGATTTGGAGACATGTTTTGAGAAACAGTTTTTACATCATATTTGAGCGTTTCACGGTCTGAAACGACGATTTTGCATGTAGACTTAGGTACATATTCTACCTGTAGTTTCGATAGCACTTGGTTATTTAGAGTACAATAAGACAAAATACACTGTTTTTTAGGGAATACAACCTTTTGGAGGCACTCCGTGGTGCACTCGCCAGCAAAGCTAGAGTGCCGATTTGAACTATGGAAGTTACTGCAAAACAACTTAAAAAGACGTAATACGCTTAGAAAACGCATTTTCAAGTGATTTGGAGACATGTTTTGAGAAACAATTTTTACATCATATTTGAGCGTTTCACGGTCTGAAACGACGATTTTGCATGTATCTCTGGAAACATATTCTACCTGTAGTTTCGATGGAACTAGGTTATTTATGCTACATTAAGACAAAATACACTGATTTTTAGTGAATACAAGCTTTTAGAGGCACTTCGTGGTGCACTCGCCAGCGCAGCTAGAGTGCCGATTTGAACTATAGAAGTTACTGCAAAACACCTTAAAAACACGTAATTCGCTTAGAAAACGCATTTTCAAGTGATTTGGAGACATGTTTTGAGAAACAGATTTTACATCATATTTGAGCGTTTCACGGTCTGATACGACGATTTTGATTGTAGACTTAAGAAACATATTCTACCTGTAGTTTCGATAGCACTTGGTTATTTAGGGTACAATAAGACAAAACACACTGTTTTTTAGTGAATACAACCCGTTGGAGGCACTCCGTGGTGCACTCGCCAGCGCAGCTAGAGTGCCGTTTTGAACTATAGAAGTTACTGCAAAACACCTTAAAAGCACGTAATTCGCTCAGAAAACGCATTTTCATGTGTTGTGGAGACATGGTTTGAGAAACAGATTTTACATCATATTTGAGCGTTTCACGGTCTGAAACGACGAGTTTGCATGTTTCTTTGGAAACATATTCTACCTGTAGTTTCGATGGAACTAGGTTATTTATGCTACAATAAAACAAAATACACTGATTTTTAGTGAATACAAGCTTTTAGAGGCACTGCGTGGTGCACTCGCCAGCGCAGCTAGAGTGCCGATTTGAACTATAGAAGTAACTGCAAAACACGTTAAAAACACTTAATTCGCTTAGAAAACGCTTCTTCAAGTGATTTCGAGACATGTTTTGAGAAACAGTTTTACATCATATTTGAGCGTTTCACGGCCTGAAACGACGATTTTGTATGTAGACTTAGGAAACATATTCTACCTGTAGTTTCGATAGCACTTGGTTATTTAGGGTACAATAAGACAAAATACACTGTTTTTTAGTGAATACAACCTTTTGGAGGCATTCCGTGGTGCACTCGCCAGCGCAGAAAGAGTGCCGTTTTGAACAATAGAAGTTACTGCAAAACACCTTAAAAACACGTAATTCGCTTAGAAAACTCATTTTCAAGATATTTGGAGACATGTTTTGAGAAACAGTTTTTACATCATATTTGAGCGTTTCACGGTCTGAAACGACGATTTTGTATGTAGACTTAGGAAATATATTCTACCTGTAGTTTCGATAGCACTTGGTTATTTATGGTACAATAAGACAAAATACACTGTTTTTTAGTGAATAAAACCTTTTGGAGGCACTCCGTGGTGCACTCGCCAGCGCAGCTAGAGTGCCGATTTGAACTATAGAAGTTACTGCAAAACTCCTTAAAAACACGTAATTCGCTTAGAAAACGTATTTTCAAGTGATTTGGGGACTTAATTTGAGAAACAGTTTTTACTTCATATTTGAGCGTTTCACGGTTTGAAACGACGATTTTGCATGTATCTTTGGAAACATATTCTACCTGTAGTTTCGATGGAACTAGGTTATTTATGCTGCAATAAGACAAAATACACTGATTTTTATTGAATACAAGCTTTTAGAGGCACTCCGTGGTGCACTCGCCAGCGCAGCTAGAGTGCCGATTTGAACTATAAAAGTTACTGCAAAACACCTTAAAAACACGTGATTCGCTTAGAAAACGCATTTTCAAGTGATTTGGAGACATGGTTTGAGAAACAGTTTTTACATCATATTTGAGCGTTTCACGGTCTGAAACGACGATTTTGCATGTATCTTTGGAAACATATTCTACCTGTAGTTTCGATGGAGCTAGGTTATTTATGCTACAATAAGACAAAATACACTGACTATTAGTGAATACAAGCTCTCAGAGGCACTCCGTGGGGCACTCGCCAGCGCAGCTAGAGTGCCGATTTGAACTATAGAAGTTACTGCAAAACACCTTAAAAACACGTAATTCGGTTAGAAAACGCATTTTCAAGTGATTTGGAGACATGTTCCGAGAAACAGTTTTTACATCATATTTGAGCGTTTCACGGTCTGACACGACGATTTTGTATGTAGACTTAGGAAACATATTCTACCTGTAGTTTCGATAGCACTTGGTTATTTAGGGTACAATAGGACAAATTACACTGTTTTTTAGTGTATACAACCTTTTGGAGGCACTCCGTGGTGCACTCGCCAGCGCAGCTAGAGTGCCGTTTTGAACTATAGAAGTTACTGCAAAATACCTTAAAAACACGTAATTCGCTCAGAAAACGCATTTTCAAGTGATTTGGAGACATGTTTTGAGAAACAGTTTTTACATCATATTTGAGCGTTTCACGGTCTGAAACGACGATTTTGCATGTACCTTTGGAAACATATTCTACCTTTTGTTTCGATGGAACTAGGTTATTTATGCTACAATAAGACAAAATACACTGATTTTTAGTGAATACAAGCTTTTAGAGGCACTCCGTGTTGCACTCGCCAGCGCAGCTAGAGTGCCGATTTGAACTATAGAAGTGACTGCAAAACACCTTAAAAACACATAATTCGCTTAGAAAACGCATTTTCAAATGATTTGGAGACATGGTTTGAGAAACAGTTTTTACATCATATTTGAGCGTTTCACGGTTTGAAACGATGATTTTGCATGTATCTTTGGAAACATATTCTACCTGTAGTTTCGATGGAACTTGGTTATTTATGCTACAATAAGACAAAATACACTGATTTTTAGTGAATACAAGCTTTTAGAGGCACTCCGTGGTGCACTCGCCAGCGCAGCTAGAGTGCCGTTTTGAACTATAGAAGTTACTGCAAAACACCGTAAAAACACGTAATTCGCTTAGAAAACGCATTTTCAAGTGATTTGGAGACATGGTTTGAGAAACAGTTTTTACATCATATTTGAGCGTTTCACGGTCTGAAACGACGATTTTGCATGTATCTTTGGAAACATATTCTACCTGTAGTTTCGATGGAACTAGGTTATTTATGCTACAATAAGACAAAATACACTGATTTTTAGTGAATACAAGCTTTTAGAGGCACTCCGTGGTGCACTCGCCAGCGCAGCTAGAGTGCCGATTAGAACTATAGAAGTTACTGCAAAACACCTTAAAAACACGTAGTTCGTTTAGAAAACGCATTTTCAAGTGATTTGGAGACATGTTCTGACAAACAGTTTTTACATCATATTTGAGCGTTTCACGGTCTGAAACGACGATTTTGTATGTAGACTTGGAATAATATTCTACCTGTAGTTTCGATAGAACTTGGTTATTTAGGGTACAATAAGACAAATTACACTGTTTTTTAGTGAATACATCCTTTTGGAGGCTCTCCGTGGTGCACTCGCCAGCGCAGCTAGAGTGCCGTTTAAACTATAGAAGTTACTGCAAAACACCTTAAAAACACGTAATTCGCTTAGAAAACGCATTTTCAAGTGATTTGGAGACATGGTTTGAGAAACAGTTTTTACATCATATTTGAGCGTTTCACGGTCTGAAACGACGATTTTGCATGTATCTTTGAAAACATATTTTACCTGTAGTTTCGATGGAGCTAGGTTATTTATGCTACAATAAGACAAAATACACTGACTATTAGTGAATACAAGCTCTCAGAGGCACTCCGTGGGGCACTCGCCAGCGCAGCTAGAGTGCCGTTTTGAACTATAGAAGTTACTGCATAACACCTTAAAAACACGTAATTCGCTTAGAAAACGCATTTTCAAGTGATTTGGAGACATGGTTTGAGAAACAGTTTTTACATCATATTTGAGCGTTTCACGGTCTGAAACGACGATTTTGCATGTATCTTTGGAAACATATTCTACCTGTAGTTTCAATGGAACTAGGTTATTTATGCTACAATAAGACAAAATACACCGATCTTTAGTGAATACAAGCTTTTAGAGGCACTCCGTGGTGCACTCGCCAGCGCAGCTAGAGTGCCGTTTTGAGCTATAGAAGTTACTGCAAAACACCTTAAAAATACGTAATTTGCTTAGAAAACGCATTTTCAAGTGATTTGTAGACATGGTTTGAGAAACAGTTTTTACATCATATTTGAGCGTTTCACGGTCTGAAGCGACGATTTTGCATGTATCTTTGGAAACATATTCTACCTGTAGTTTCGATGGAACTAGGTTATTTATGCTACAAATAAGACAAAATACACTGATTTTTAGTGAATACAAGCTTTTAGAGGCACTCCGTGGTGCACTCGCCAGCGCAGCTAGAGTGCCGATTTGAACTATAGAAGTTACTGCAAAACACCTTAAAAACACGTAATTCGCTTAAAAAACGCATTTTCATGTGATTTGGAGACATGTTCTGAGAAACAGTTCTTACATCATATTTGAGCGTTTCACGGTCTGAAACGACGATTTTGTATGTAGACTTAGGAAACATATTCTACCTGTAGTTTCGAAAGCACTTGGTTATTTAAGTTACAATAAGACAAAATACACTGTTTTTTAGTGAATACAACCTTTTGGAAGCACTCCGTGGTGCACTCGCCAGCGCAGCTAGAGTGCCGATTTGAACTATAGAAGTTACTGCAAAACACCTTAAAAACACGTAATTCGCTTAGAAAACGCGTTTTCATGTGATTTGGAGACATGTTCTGAGAAACAGTTTTTACATCATATTTGAGCGTTTCACGTTCTGAAACGACGATTTTGTATGTAGACTTAGGAAACATATTCTACCTGTAGTTTCGATAGCACTTGGTTATTTAAGTTACAATAAGACAAAATACACTGATTTTTAGTGAATACAAGCTTTTAGAGGCACTCCTTGGTGCACTCGCCAGCGCAGCTAGAGTGCCGATTTGAACTATGGAAGTTACTGCAAAACACCTTGAAAACACGTAATTCGCTTAGAAAACGCATCTTCAAGTGATTTGGAGACATGTTTTGAGAAACAGTTTTTACATCATATTTGAGCGTTTCACCGTCTGAAACGACGATTTTGCATGTGTCTTTGGAAACATATTCTAGCTGTAGTTTCGATGGAACTAGGTTATTTATGCTACAATAAGACAAAATACACTGATTTTTAGTGAATACAAGCTTTTAGAGGCACTCCGTGGTGCACTCGCCAGCGCAGCTAGAGTGCCGATTTGGACTACAGAAGTTACTGCAAAACACCTTAAAAACACGTATTTCGCTTAGAAAACGCATTTTCAAGTGATTTGGAGACATGGTTTGAGAAACAGTTTTTACATCATATTTGAGCGGTCCACGGTTTGAAACGACGATTTTGCATGTATCTTTGGAAACATATTCTACCTGTAGTTTCGATGGAACTGGGTTATTTATGCTACAATAAGACAAAATACACTGATTTTTAGTAAATACAAGCTTTTAGAGGCACTCCGTTGTGCACTCGCTGGCGCAGCTAGAGTGCCGATTTGAACTATAGAAGTTACTGCAAAACACCTTAAAAACACGTAATTTGCTTAGAAAACGCATTTTCAAGTGATTTGTAGACATGGTTTGAAAAACAGTTTTTACATCATATTTGAGCGTTTCACGGTCTGAAGCGACGATTTTGCATGTATCTTTGGAAACATATTCTACCTGTAGTTTCGATGGAACTGGGTTATTTATGCTACAATAAGACAAAATACACTGATTTTTAGTAAATACAAGCTTTTAGAGGCACTCCGTTGTGCACTCGCTAGCGCAGCTAGAGTGCCGATTTGAACTATAGAAGTTACTGCAAAACAACTTAAAAAGACGTAATACGCTTAGAAAACGCATTTTCAAGTGATTTGGAGCCATGTTTTGAGAAACAGTTTTTAATCATCAATATTTTGAGCGTTTCACGGTCTGAAACGACGATTTTGCATGTAGACTTAGGTACATATTCTACCTGTAGTTTCGATAGCACTTAGTTATTTAGAGTACAATAAGACAAAATACACTGTTTTTTAGGGAATACAACCTTTTGGAGGCACTCCGTGGTGCACTCGCCAGCAAAGCTAGAGTGCCGATTTGAACTATGGAAGTTACTGCAAAACAACTTAAAAAGACGTAATACGCTTAGAAAACGCATTTTCAAGTGATTTGGAGACATGTTTTAAAAAACAATTTTCACATCATATTTGAGCGTTTCACGGTCTGAAACGACGATTTTGCATGTATCTCTGGAAACATATTCTACCTGTAGTTTCGATGGAACTAGGTTATTTATGCTACAATAAGACAAAATACACTGATTTTTAGTGAATACAAGCTTTTAGAGGCACTCCGTGGTGCACTCGCCAGCGCAGCTAGAGTGCCGATTTGAACTATAGAAGTTACTGCAAAACACCTTAAAAACACGTAATTCGCTTAGAAAACGCATTTTCAAGTGATTTGGAGACATGTTTTGAGAAACAGATTTTACATCATATTTGAGCGTTTCACGGTCTGATACGACGATTTTGATTGTAGACTTAAGAAACATATTCTACCTGTAGTTTCGATAGCACTTGGTTATTTAGGGTACAATAAGACAAAACACACTGTTTCTTAGTGAATACAACCCGTTGGAGGCACTCCGTGGTGCACTCGCCAGCGCAGCTAGAGTGCCGTTTTGAACTATAGAAGTTACTGCAAAACACCGTAAAAACACGTAATTCGCTCAGAAAACGCATTTTCAAGTGATTTGGAGACATGTTTTGAGAAACAGTTTTTACATCATATTTGAGCGTTTCATGGTCTGAAACGACGATTTTGCATGTATCTTTGGAAACATATTCTACCTGTAGTTTCGATGTAACTAGGTTATTTATGCTACAATAAGACAGAATACACTGATTTTTAGTGAATACAAGCTTTTAGAGGCACTCCGTGGTGCACTCGCCAGCGCAGCTAGAGTGCCGATTTGAACTATAGAAGTAACTGCAAAACACCTTAAAAACACTTAATTCGCTTAGAAAACGCTTCTTTAAGTGATTTCGAGACATGTTTTGAGAAACAGTTTTACATCATATTTGAGCGTTTCACGGTCTGAAACGACGATTTTGTATGTAGACTTAGGAAACATATTCTACCTGTAGTTTCGATAGCAATTGGTTATTTAGGGTACAATAAGACAAAATACACTGTTTTTTAGTGAATACAACCTTTTGGAGGCACTCCGTGGTGCACTCGCCAGCGCAGAAAGAGTGCCGTTTTGAACAATAGAAGTTACTGCAAAACAACTTAAAAACACGTAATTCGCTTAGAAAACTCATTTTCAAGATATTTGGAGACATGTTTTGAGAAACAGTTTTTACATCATATTTGAGCGTTTCACGGTCTGAAACGACGATTTTGTATGTAGACTTAGGAAATATATTCTACCTGTAGTTTCGATAGCACTTGGTTATTTATGGTACAATAAGACAAAATACACTGTTTTTCAGTGAATAAAACCTTTTGGAGGCACTCCGTGGTGCACTCGCCAGCGCAGCTAGAGTGCCGATTTGAACTATAGAAGTTACTGCAAAACTCCTTAAAAACACGTAATTCGCTTAGAAAACGCATTTTCAAGTGATTTGGAGACATGGTTTGAGATACAGTTTTTACATCATATTTGAGCGTTTCACGGTCTGAAACGACGATTTTGCATGTATCTTTGGAAACATATTCTACCTGTAGTTTCGATGGAGCTAGGTTATTTATGCTACAATAAGACAAAATACACTGACTATTAGTGAATACAAGCTCTCAGAGGCACTCCGTGGGGCACTCGCCAGCGCAGCTAGAGTGCCGATTTGAACTATAGAAGTTACTGCAAAACACCTTAAAAACACGTAATTCGGTTAGAAAACGCATGTTCAAGTGATTTGGAGACATGTTCTGAGAAACAGTTTTTACATCATATTTGAGCGTTTCA
>OY720448.1:40956020-41039276 GCA_963082715.1 Harpalus rubripes | reverse complement strand
AGTGGTTCTGCAATGAAAGGTGCACAATTTTTAATTACTGAACTAGGAATCCCATCGCTTCCAAATGAGTATGAATTCTTAATAGTAGAAATGAGCTGTAGAAAGAATGACTTAAGTTTTGAAGAGTTCTTCAGTGTATAATGAGATACAGGAGAGTCGCAGTACTGTAAAAAGTGTTTATTGAAATCATTTGTAAGTGATGCGGATCCGCAGATGGTAAGTGATGTGTTATGGATTTACCCTTGATGTTGTCTATAATTCTCCACGTTGCTTTTGTCTTATTGTCTGAATTTAAAATGTAACTAGAAACACTTTTTTGTTTTGCCAATTTTATTGTATCATTTAAAATTTTACAGTATTCCTTATAATGAAATTTAGCGGCAGGAGAATTATTTTTCCGCAACTCTTTTCTTAATTTGTTTTTAGTCTTACAAGAGATACGTATTCCTTTCGTTATCCATGGGACTCTGTGATGAGCAGATTTTGTAATTTTTAATGGAAATGTTTGTTCAAATGTGGTAGTAAATTTATGTAGGAACAATTCGGTAGAGAGGTTCACATCCAATTCTTGTGTAACTTCATTCCAGGAGATGCATTGAAGTTTATTATTAAATTCTGCAAGAGTTTTCCGTGAGTATATACGCCTGAGTTGAGTTTCGGTAGGTTTTAATTTTTTTTTCAATGTTGATGTTACAGATAATGCCCTCATGATCAGAGAGGGGATTACTTACAACGTGGTATGAGTCGTGGATATTTGGAGAGGTCACTATATTGTCTATGCATGTAGAGGACGTCGCAGTAATACGTGTAGGTACATTGATATTTGCTTCTAAATCGAACGACGACATCATTGATGAATTTTTTTGCTTTTCAGAAGAAGAACTTAAAAAATCAGTGTTAAAATCACCGCAAATAAATAGATTTGCATTGGGTTGATGTATATCATGTAATATGTGTTCAAATAGTTGTTCAAAGGTGTGAAAGTTTCCACTAGGCAATCTATAAAATACCAAGACAAATAAGTGTACATTGAGGCATTTGAGTTTTATGAGCGTAAATACCGAAATCTTTTCTTGAATAATGTTATTTAATGAAGATATTGCAATAAATTCCACATTCTGCTTAATGAGAATACCGGTACCACCACGTGCATGCTCCTCCCTACAAAAGACAGAAGCAGTTATATAATTTGGAATATGTAATGTATTAAACTCTACTGCGTTAAGCCAATGTTCACTAATTAAAATTATGTCAAGAAAAGCTTCCAGTTCAAGTGCTTTATTACGTATTCCTTGTATATTAATATAGAATAATTCAAGCTTGTGATTTTAATTGGGCACGAAAATTATACGACTTTACAACCTTCGGAGTTGAATCATTATTATTCACATTTGAAGTTTTTGCATTCGACGATTTTGTATAACTATCTTTTGCTGCCGGAACAGAAGAATTTTTATTAGGAGTCAAGTTGTTTACTAGTTTAGCAGCTACTATCAGTTGGGATTTAGCTGAGTCGATATCTTGAGGAATAATAAGCGATTCGAATACAACATCGCTATTATCATCATTTTGGTATCCGCTGGGCTTTAAGACTGGCAAATTTCTACCCAGTCTCCGGATAAGACAGATATCATTATCACTTATTGTCAAAGAAAGGTTGGTGTTTAATACATTCAAGACAGTGGCCAGCAAATTTTCTTTGTCCTTCTCATGCAGACCGGTAATGATGATGTTGTTTGCTTTGACTTTCTTCTCTATAATGTTTAATTTATTTTTAAGTTTTTTATTTTCATCTTTCAGTTTTATTAGTTCTAATGTTGTATTGTCAGTTAAATTATGTATTCCTTTATCAAGTTCAGTAAATTTACCATTTATTTTTTAAAATTCCAACTTCAAATAATCCATAATTTCTTGATTTGTGACAATAATGTCTTCTTGTTTTGTGGCAGCCATATGTACAACAGGTATGTGAAACGGGTTGCCGAATTTGAATAATTTGAGACTAAATTTGTTTAATTAAATGTTTAAACAATTTTGACGCAGAGATTACACTAATATCACAGAAAATGTACAAAAGATCCCGAAATATAGAACATAACACACGTAGGGCTTTAAAGTAACAATCACTCAACAATTACACTTTTAAAAGTTAGAATAAACCACCGAAAAACTTAAAATACTTATAAGCAGATAAAACACATGTTGCACTGAGCACGATAAGCATTCTACTAATGGTAATAGTGTTATTGTTAGAATGTATACAGCACATCACAATGTGTATATCACATAAGGAACAAGTGATACTACTCGCCTCCTTATTAAATACACATGTAAATAGTTTTGTCATTGCCATGGAGCGTTGTAGTAACACTGCAAAAATATATTGACATTAAATGTATGTCTGAAAAATATAAGTTTATTTAATTTGTACAGCGTGCTCTCCATTTATTCTTAACAGGTTATGGGGCCCAGAGTGCATACGCAAATTTTGTAACTAATATTGTGACCGTTGACCATGTATTTAGTTTGTCGTGACATTGAACTGTTACAATGAATCATCAAAGTTTTACGCGTATTGATGCATTACATAAAGACAATTTCGATACGTGGAAATTACAAATGCAAGCTTTGTTAATAAAGAACGATTCATGGTCGTACGTTAACGGTGAGTATCCACGACCATCAATAACAACGGGAGATATAAATTCGGAAAATGCATTGAAATTGTAGATCAAAAACGACGCTAAGGCAAAAGCAGATATTATTTTATGCATAAGTGCATCTGAACTTAAATTAATTAAAAACTGTGTAACCTCGCGCGACGTTTGGTCGAAACTAGAAGAGAATTACGCATCAAAAGGTCCAGCTCGTAAAGCCACGTTATTAAAACAATTAAATTTACAGAAAATGAGCAAAAATGACGACATTAGAGATCATATTAATCGATTTTTTGATGCAGTCGACAAATTAGGTGAAATGAATGTAGGCATTAATCCTAATTTGCTAGCTATAATGCTTTTATATAGTTTACCGCCGAGTTATGAAAACTTTAGATGTGCTATAGAATCCCGTGACGTTTTGCCTACTCCCGAAGTGTTACGAATTAAAATTATCGAAGAAAGTGGCGCGCGCGCAAATAAAAATATAAATATTCAAAGTGCTATGTATTCACAACGAAAGTTCAATAAATCTAACTTTTACGATAATAAACCAAAATTTTCGAAACCAGAACATTGCGATACAAAAGAACTTTTCAAATTTCGATGTCATAAATGTCGGAAAATCGGTCATAAGGCTGCTGAATGTAGATCTTGGAAATCAAAATCTGAAGTCAAGAACGCAGAACATATTAGTTTTGTTGCTGAATCTCCACATACTTATAGTACATCCCAGAAAACGACGAATTGGTGCTTGGACAGTGGTGCAACTACACACGTATGCAAGAAATCAAGCGATTTCACTGATTAAGAACGGAGCATTAAATCTCGCAAGCAACGAATCTACAAATATTGTTGGAATTGGTACTACCCGATTATTAGCAAACGTCAATGGTAATACGAAG
Organism: Harpalus rubripes; assembly: GCA_963082715.1. NCBI lineage: Eukaryota > Metazoa > Arthropoda > Insecta > Coleoptera > Carabidae > Harpalus > Harpalus rubripes. Next base: position 41,035,714 of record OY720448.1, on the reverse strand, counting down.
AATATTTCATTGGATGACACACTGTACGTACCTGATCTACGAACGAATTTGTTATCAATTAGTAAGATAACAGACAAGAATTTTGAAGTTTTATTCAAGAGAAATAAAGCCTTCGTTTACGACAGAAAAGGTGACATCAAACCAACAGCTGATCGAATTGGAAATCTATACTATGCACGCGAGAAATGAAAATTTTCAAGAGGAAGAAATTCTTGCATCTACAGAAGACATATCTAAACTATTTATGTCATGGCATCGGCGTCTAGGACATCTGAACGTGACAGATATGCGAAAAATTATGCAAGATGGTGAAATTCCCAATGTAAGTTCTTCAGAAATTATCAATCAATTTCAGTGTGACATATGTCTAAAAGGAAAAATGACAAGAAAACCTTTCACCAACAAATCTGACAGAGTCACTGAAGAACTAGAGATAATTCACCCTGACGTTTGTGGTCCGATGCGGGTTAAATCTCTAGGAAAGGCTCGTTATTTTATCACATATATAGATGATAAATCAAGATAGTGTGAAGTCAGATTCGTCAGATCTAAAGATGAAGTTCCGAAGACAACCATAGAAGTTCTAGAATTATTTGAAAATCAAAAGGAAAGAAAAGTAAAGTGTCTTCAAACAGATAATGGAACTGAATACGTATGTAAAGAATTAGAAAAATATCTAAAAAGTAAAGGTATTACAAGACGACTCACTATTCCAAATAATCCTGAACAGAATGGGGTAGCTGAACGAAGAAACAGAACTTTAATGGAAACTGCAAGATGTTTACTCATACAGGCGAATTTACCTGCACATTTTTGGGCTGAAGCGGTATATACTGCTAACTTTATTAGAAATAGATGCCCTACAAAGAGTTTAAAAGGATTGATCTCTTTCGAATCGTGGACAGGGAACAAGCCAAAATTAAATGAATTAAAATAATTTGGAAAACAAGTATTTTTATTGAATAGAAAACATAATATTGGAAAACTAGAACGAAAAACTAAGGCAGGTATATTCTTAGGATATGACGATAAGACAAAAGGATGCAAAGTATGGATACCATCAAATAAAAAGGTCGAACTAACAAGAGATGTACAGTTTTCAAAAGTCGAAACTGTAATGGGAAATGAACTTACAGAATTTTTGCCAGAAAATAAAAATCAAAAAGAAGAAAATCGAAGAAATTATTTGGAGATAAAATTATCTAATTCACTAGAAGACAGAAGAATTCAAGATCGAAGATTTCAAGAAACCAAGCCAGAAGATCGAAGAATTCAAGAGAGTAATCCTGAAGAAAATAATACAGAAAATAGAAGAATTCAAGATCGAAGATATCGAGAAACCAAGCCAGAAGATCGAAGAATTCAAGAAGATAATCCTGCACGCGAAAAAAGATCCCGCGGGAGACCAAGAATTATAAGAAATTGATCAAGAGGCAAACCAAGAAAAAAATACAAAATAAAAACACTGACAGATATACATGAATCTACAAATATGTTAGAAGAAGACAATAATAATTTGTGTTTTCTCGCCGAAATTCCAATGAAGAATGCTATGAACGGACCAGAAGCAGATGAATGGAGGGATGCCACATGGAATCTTGTTGATCGTCCAAATGATGAAATAACTATTGGAAGTAGAATTGTTCTACGAAATAAATATAAAGCAGATGGGACACTGGAAAGAAGAAAAGCTCGTCTTGTAGCTCAAGGATTTTCACAAAAAGAAGGTGTTCATTTTAATCAAACATTTGCCCCTGTAGCTCGCACAAGTTCAATACGAACTCTAGTGTTAGTATTGCGGCCGCTTCAAAAATGAAATTTTATCAGCTTGACATAACAACTGCTTACTTAAATGGAGAACTAGAAGAAAAAAATTTTCATGGAACCGCCAAAACAGTTTGAAGAATCTTTACAAATAATTATATCAAGCAACAAATTTGATAAAAATATTGTTAAGAAATCTAAACATATGCTACAAGAACGAAAGAAAAGAAAAAAGGTATGTAGATTAAATAAATCATTGTACGGCTTACGACAAGCAGGAAGAAGTTGTAATATAAAATTGAACATGTATTAACTGCATACGGGGCCATTCCAACCAAATCAGATCCATGCGTTTACAGTATAGGACAAGGGGAAGACAGAATGTTTATCGCCATTTACGTGGATGACATCACCATCATTTCTAAAAAGGAAACATTGGCAGATAAGTTTTCGAACTATTTGACTCGTCGTTTTGAAGTAAGAAACCTTGGTGAAATCAGTTATTGTATTGGTATCAAATTTTCATGGAAAAAAGAGAAGATATTTCTTAATCAAAGAAGTTACATTCGAGATACATTAGAACGATTTGGAATGACAGAATGCTGCACAGTTGGAGCTCCTATTGTACCTCATCCAAATCTCCAACGTGAAGAAAAACCCAGCGAAGAAGTCTTAAAGCTGCCGTACCGTGAGCTTATGGGAGCTTTAACGTATTTGGCTGTAACTTCTAGACCGGACATCGCATACGCCGTAAGTTATCTTAGTCAATTCAATATTTGTTATGGTCATACACATTGGACTGCAGCAAAACGTATCTTGAGATATCTTAAAGGAACAATGGTCCAAAAATGACAATTTTAGAAGGTCACGTAGATGCTGATTGGGGAAGTTGTATAGTCGACAGACGTTCTTACACAGGATTCGTTTTTACATTAAATGGCGGACCAATAAGTTGGGAATCCAGAAAACAAAGAACAGTAGCACTGTCATCAACTGAGGCTGAATATATGGCTTTATCTGATGCCATAAAAGAAGCGATTCATTTAAGAAGTTTCCTTATGGAACTAGGAATTATTATAAATGGAAGTACCACAATATATAACGATAATAATGGTGCTATATGTCTTGCTCAAAATTCAGCTTTTCACAACAGAAGCAAACATATCGACATTAGATATCACTTCATTAGAGAAGCTGTTAACAACAAATTCGTCATACCAGCTCACATATCTACTGAAGAAATATTTGCAGATTGCCTCACGAAAGGACTTCCGAAGAATTCATTTTTGAAATATATTAATAAATTATTTTGCAATGAATTATGTGATTCACACATTGAGGGGAAGTGTTAGAATGTATATGGCACATCACAATGTGTATATCACATATAGGTCTTTCCATCTGAAGAGACACCTGCGCGAAGTACGCATTTGCGTCTTAAAAAGAGAGGCAAATATGAGTAACAACGAATACTACGCTACTCTCTGTTCTGCGTAACATCAGTTTCAATTTTCCGCATTCTGATGTTGACATCGCTTGGATTCACAACGCGCTCAGTTCTGTATTTTGACATTTGACCTACTCGTTTTGTTACTTGTTTTTATGTTTTCGTGGTATATTCACATTGTTATTGTTTTTTGTTTGTTTTCGCGGTATATTTGTTTTTGTTATTGTTTCTTGTTTGTTTGCAATATGTAATTTATCGATTTAATAAAATATATTTCAACTTTTTTGCATTTTCATGAATACTTAAATAGTACTGTCAATAACATAATATAAATTAAAATTTATTAATATTTTAATAACGTTTACATTTAGAAAATAATAAACTAAAACCTGTTAATTTATGAATGAAATAGCGTATATACAGTGTATTTAACTGGTGGTTTGCAATATAGGTACTTCAGTTCTCGCACCGCTTTGGTAGGTTGTGTAGTATATCATATAAGCACCGCCTCTACACGCAGGCCAGGTGTCTCTTCAGATGGAAAGACCGATAAGGAACAAGTGATACTACTCGCCTCCTTATTAAATACACATGTAAATAGTTTTGTCATTGTCATGGAGCGTTGTAGTAACACTGAAAAATATATTGACATTAAATGTATGTCTGAAAAATATAAGTTTATTTAATTTGTACAGCGTGCTCTCCATTTATTCTTAACAGTTATAGACATCATATGGACATATTACAACTCACTAATTCATCCCCACTGTAGAATCATCGGGACATAATATTAGCTTACTTTCACTAGAAACGAAGAATAATAATATTAACAGTTTTGTAAAAAATAACCCAAAACCTACACAATCCACCTCATATAACGTTAAATTTAACTTTACAGAATCAAAACTTAATAATTTTTTAGGGTTAATGAATAACTCACAAATAATTTACTTTAATAGTCCAAACCCCTCAGAATTGTATCCAAATTTAGTGCAAACTATTTAAGAAGTAGCTAATGTAGTAGATATTGCACAACCAGTCAGAAACAATCCAAACAATAGTAACAAAAATACTAATAATCATAAACCTTGGTTCAATAAAGAATGCCTCAGCCGGAAAAAACAATGTAATAAAACCTTAAACATATACAGAAAATTGCCAACAAATTTAGCTATATATAAAGAAAACAAAAAAGTATATAGAAACAAAATTAATATCTGTAAAAAAGCTCACGAAATTTCAATCACAAACTCACTGTGTGATGTAAAAAATAACAATTTTTTTTGGCTTACTATTAAAAAACTCAAAATTAGAAAATTTACGGAAAATAATATCACCTTAGAAAAATGGAAATGTTTTTATAAAGAACAGAACCCCCCAGCTGAATTTAGGATCCCTGTTTTTAACGACACTTTGAATCCGATATTCGATGCAAGCATTACATTACAAGAACTACAAGCTAATATACACAAATCAAAACACAATAAAGCACCGGGAATAAACGAAATCCCTTAAAAATTCTATAAAAATACCCCCCCCCAACTGGGAACACTACCTACTCAATATATTTAATAATAACATGACAAAAGAAGACAAACCAGCAACATGGTCTCTGATTAACCATTTACCCGCCGCTCTATGATCCACGAATTTAACTACTTTGAAACTTTCACCCCGTTATAATTAGAGTATTTTAAACTATATTTTGAAAAAACCAAAAATTTATGAGGCGGAGCTTAGCTTATTTTACATGTTCCCATTTTGGGAACGTTGGCGTTTAAAGATACTAAAATATGGATATTCAAAAAAATATTTATTATCTATTTCTTGTTACATAATTAAATTTATATATAATATAGAATATAAAATACAAGCACTATTTTTTATGATATCTTCTACAACAAATTATGAACTACACGACTACCTAGAGGACTTTTGGGCTCTTCACTTTTTCCACAATAGATTTCCAAATTATATGGATAACCATCCACACCACACAGCATCCATATTTTGAAACCAAATCTTATTGGTTTATTCCTAATGAACATTTTCGCAGAGTGATGACCATTGACTCATCGATACTCAGCGATTGGTGGAAAATTCCAAATTGTTGAAATTGTACTTTGAGTTTTTCGAAAAATTCTGATACTTTAGCAACTTTTGTCTGAGAAAGGTTTTTATTGTCCGCTATATGAAAATATCGTTTTATCGTTCGGAATGTTTCCCTGCTCATAGTTTTAGCAAAATTTCGAATGCAGAAGTCTTCCGCAGTAGACCAGTAATCATCTTCGGCGGGGAGGGAATGATACCCACTAATTAGCAAAAGACCCAAAAACTGTCTCATATTTTCTTCCGACAAGTCAAAAGAATGATTATTTTTGTCTCTCCGTGCGTATAAAATTGTCTGTGTTGTTAGATAATTCACAATATCAGGTGTTAAAAATAACGAAAATATTTCAAATTCTGATTTTTGAATATGCTCACTGCCAACTTTAGGTGGATCTTTAGGATCTTCTTTTATTGCAACGTCTTCGTTTTTTCTCCAATAAATTTCAGATTGCTGATTATTTCTTTGGAGATACGCTAATGGTATATTATCTTCATCATATCATCGCTATCCCGGGCTGAATTATAATCGTGAATTTCTAATTCGCCTGGAACTTCGCTTGGCAAATTGACTTTGTCAAGAATATCTTCAGTAATATATTCCTCATCAGAATCTACTGGTTTGTCACAAGAACCTGGTGATAAAATGACTAAATCCACTTCATTTGCATGTGAGTTACACTGAATGGCCTCAACTGCATCACACAAGTATCGATAACTGCTACGAGTTGAACTAAATAATCATCTCTTCGTAATTCATTATAAATTGTAATATACATATATTAAAATTTTATTTACCCATAAATGTCCCGGGATCCATAGTAACAAATATTTTATTTGAATCGACGTTTACATAAGTACAGCACAGAACATCGGAACAAACTTACATAGGGTATTCCCCGAATTGTGATTTGGTTATACGCCAACGTTCGCAAAACGGGACATGTATTTATATCTAATTATAAAATTCTAATGTAAACAGATCTAATTTTATGCAATGTATGGTTCGAATCCTTAAACTAAAGAGAATTAATTATCAATAAAATAATTTAAAATATAATGCTAGGTATTTTTTTATATTTTTTTTTGTGAGAACACATTTTATTGCAAATTTTTTTGTATTTCCGGAAACCATATTTCAAATACATATGTATGCAGTTTGCAAACGAGTAAGTTTTATTAACCCAGTAACCTAACTTTTCAAAATGCTAGGTAAAAAACTATCATTTTTGCCATAGATTACGGATAATTAATTAAGGAGCATGTGTTACCATTTTGGGAACGTTGGCGGGTAAATGGTTAAAATGCTCATGTTGCATAAAAAGGGGACTCATCGAACCCACAAAACTACAGAGGTGTAGAGTAGGAGATATACGTTGTATTATAAACTACTCTACATGTGTAAAAATATAACTAAGAACGTTAAACTAGTACAGGGTGGGGCAGAAAAACCTATCCGATTTCAAATCCCTTTTTCCCAGAAGAGGGAGCAGGTAGAGTAGTGGGGTAAAAACCGTTAGAAAGCCGGTTTTATGCCATTTGTCAGTAGTCAACATGCCTTGGTCTGGTGAACATCGTGCTTTTGTTATTGAGCGGTTTATCGAATGCGGCGGTTCGATAATTGCTACACAACGTGCTTTTCGAATTCATTTCGGACTCGGGCGTCATGATCCTGTTCCACATCACGCTACGATTAAAGTGTGGGTGTCAAATTTTAGACAGACGAGTTCAGCATTGAAAAAGAAGTCGCCTGGACGTCCCAGGACAGCAACAGGACCTGAAAACGTGGCCAATGTGAGAGCCGCGATTGAACGTTCCCCGCGTCGTTCGGCGCGAAAACATTCGCTCGCTTTGGCGATTTCCAACCGCAGTATTCGGCGCATTTTGCACCGGGACCTCAAAATGCATCCCTACAAAATGGTTGTTGCACAGGAATTAAGTGAAAGGGATTTTGAAACCCGTACGAACCTGTGTCGCGATCTCCGAGAACTCCCAAACGACGATGTTGTGCTCTTCACGGACGAAGCCCATTTTCACCTTTGTGGTGCCGTTAACAGGCAGAATTTTTGATATTGGAGTGACGAAAATCCTCGAGAAATCCATCAGGAACCCCTCCATAGCCCAAAAGTGACTGTGTGGTGTGCTCTTTCCCGCCTAGGCGTCTGGGGGCCTTACTTTTTTGAAGAAAATGGGCAAACCGTAACGGTCAACAGCGAGCGCTATTGTTTCATGCTGGAAAATTTTCTTAGACCCAAAATGGAAGAAAATGGCGTGGAAAATGTGTGGTTTCAACAGGATGGTGCAACCGCCCACACATCGCGACGATCAATGGACATTCTCAGGGAACTGTTTCCCGGTCGCCTCATTTCCCTGAGAGGTGATCTTGGCTGGCCGCCGCGCTCACCGGATCTCACTCCATGTGACTTCTTCCTTTGGGGTTACCTCAAATCGAAGGTTTACCAGCATCGACCAAGGACCCTTCTTGCTTTACGAAGGGAAATTGCTCGGGCAATTGAAGAAATTCCTGTGGAAATGACGGTGAAAGTCATGGAAAGCTACCGCGAGCGCCTAAATCAGTGTATCCGCTCCCAAGGACGACATTTGAGTGATGTGCTTTTCAAAACTTAAATTTAAAAATGGCATAAAATTTGCGATATGTTAATAAAAAATTTTTTTGACAAGTTGAGTGGTTTTAATTTTATAACGTTTTGAAATCGGATAGGTTTTTCTGCCCCACCCTGTATAACATGTAAAGCAAAACAATAAACACAAATGAATTTGGATCAGAGCGAAAACGGGAAAAACACTTTTATTTATTTCGTATCTAACAACATTAAAACATTTTTATAGGTGTCTTGATCGAACTGTGTGATCGACACATGGTTGCTAGATGTAACTGTAACATATCTCCCTCCTTAGAGAGAAGAAAACAATGACAGGTAATGAAAGGGAAGTCATTACTTGTCATTTTACAAAGAAATGACATAAATTGAATGACTTTATTTGTGGGACTTGGGGAGAGGAATGAGTGTTATCAAAATTGTGCGGCTATTGTAAGTAAGCAGGTTTTAGTCTGTCTATTGATACGGTGTCCAATTTATCTTTAATTAAAATTTTGAAAAACTTTTCGTATCGTTTGATTACTTTGTAAGGCCCATCGTAAGGTTGTTGTAGGGTGGGGCTTATTGCATTATGCTTTATGAAGACATGTGATGTGCGAAATAGATCGGGGTTTACAAAATATGGTTTGTTTTTTAAGATTGGGGCTGTATACTTTAATTTGCTGATTATTTGTTTTAACTGTTGGAGATAGTGGGGCATGTTAGGGTCTGGAACTATTGGTGATTGTGTGAAGAATTCGCCTGGAATGTGTAATGTGGTACCGTAGACAAGTTCTGCCGGGCTGCAATTAATAGGTTCTTTGCACGTTGTGCGAAGACTTAATAAGACGATTGGTAGGTTAGTTACCCAGTTTATAGGGTCATTATATGTTTTAAGGGAAGTTTTTAGCTGCCTATGGAACCTCTCAATCATGCCATTTGATTGTGGATGGTATGCCGTGGTTTTTATGTGGTGTGTGCCCAACATTTTAAGTAAATTTTTGAATAATGACGATTCGAATTGTTTTCCCCTGTCTGTTGTAATAACAGAAGGAACTCCAAATCTAGATATCCAATTGTTTACTAATACTTCAGCTATAGTTTGTGTGTTACAATCTTTGATTGGAATTGCTTCTGGCCATCGTGTGACCCGATCTATGCACGTGAGTACATGAGAAAATCCTTGGGAATTGGGTAAATGGATTAAGTCGATATGAATGTTGTCGAAGCGACTGTTTGGTTCGGAAAATGGTTTGAGTGGAGCTTGGGTGTTTTTTGTTATTTTTGAACGTTGGCAGTGTACGCATTGTTTGGTCCAGGATTGTATGTCTTTGTTCATTTTATACCAAACAAATTTAGAGTTTATTAATTTTGTTGTTGTTTTTATTCCTGGATGGGATAGCGAGTGAAAATGGTCGAAAATGTTAATTCGGAATTCTTTTGGTATATATGGTCGGTATTTACCAGTGGATATGTCGCAAACTAAGGTACAGGTAGAATTTGGAAGCTTAATGTTTTTGAATTGTAAATTGTTCGTTTTATTTGTCTGCAGTGTCTGTAGTTCTTTATCGGTTTTTTGAGCTGTTGCGATTTTGACGTAGTCGATGGTTTTGTCTGTGAGGATGGAGTTTATTTGGATTCTGGACAGCGCGTCGGCTACGGCGTTGTTTTTGCCCGATACGTGTCTGATGTCGCTTGTTAGTTGTAAAATGAAGTCCATGTGTCTTATTTCTCTGGAGGTGTAGTTGTGGGAAATTTTGTTAGCCATGAAAGTCAGAGGTTTATGATCTGTTAGAATGGAGAAATTTCTTCCTTCTATGAAATATCTAAATTTCTTTACTGCTAGGTACATAGCTAGTAATTCACGGCCAAATGTGCTATAACGTTTTTGTGTAGGTGTGAATGTGGCGGAAAAGAAGGCTATAGGTTTCCAGTCTTCTTTTATCTGTTGTTGCAGAACTGCACCTACTCCCGTGTCTGAAGCATCTACCATGATAGATATAGGGGCATTGTGTGCGGGAAATGTGAGTGTTGTTAAATATGTTAATTGTTTTTTAATGTCTTTGAAAGCTTTGTTTGCTTCCGGAGACCATGCAATCTCTTTTGAGCTGTTTGGTTTATTTGTTATGAGACAATTAATGGGTTTTAACGTTGTTGCACAGTTAGGGATAAAACGATGGTAAAAGTTTATGAGGCCAAGGAATTCCCTTAGTTTTTGTTGAGTTGTAGGTAAGGGAAATTTGTTGATTGTGTCAATTTTAGATTTTACCGGTTGAATGCCATTTGTTGAAATACTGTGTCCTAAGAATTCGATCTTCTGGACTCCGAATTGGCATTTGTTTTGATTGATAAGTATACCATGTTTTTCAAGTCTTTGGAAAACTAATTCTAAGTGCTTTAAATGTTGTTCGAAAGAACAACTAGCAATAAGGAGGTCGTCAATATATGCGAAGCAAAAATCTAAACCTCTGACAACATTGTCAATGAACCGTTGAAAAGTTTGGGCGCTATTCCTCAATCCAAATGGCATGACCAAGTATTCGAAAAGACCAAAAGGTGTGGTTATTGCTGTTTTGGAAATGGATTCTTCGTCCATTGGTATTTGGTGGTAGGCTTTAACGAGGTCTAATTTTGAAAATATTTTCGAATTGTATAAATTAGTTGTAAAATCTTGAATATGGGGAATTGGATAACGGTCAGGGACGGTGATGGCATTGAGAGCCCTATAGTCCCCGCAAGGTCGCCATTCGCCAATCTCTTTCTTTTTAACCATATGCAATGGAGAAGCCCAGTTGCTAGAAGATGGACGAATGATCCCCATTTTCAACATTTTATCGAATTCGTTTTTAGCGGTGGATAATTTATCCGGAGCTAGACGGCGCGGCCGTGCAAAAACAGGTGAATTGTTAGTGATGACACAGTGTTTGACATTGTGCATAATTTGACGTTTGGGAGTAAAAGGTGAATTTAGAGAAGGAAATTTTGACAAGAGTTGGGTAAAGCATGTGGAATGTTGAGTAGTAATACTAGATATTCGATTTGAATTGTTTTGTATGTTTCGGTTTGCTTGTAACAAGCGCTTTGAAGGTAAGTCAATCAGCAAGTTAAAGTATGTAAGAAAATCTGCGCCGATAATTGAATGCTTAACGTTCGCGATAATAAACCTCCATGTAAATTGCATTGTTAATCCGAGGTCTATTTCTAATGTTTTAGTACCGAAAGTTTTGATGGTTGAATTATTGACAGCCTGTAGTGTAAGTGGATTTTGTCGTCGTTTCTCGCACAATGAATTTTTGATAACACTCACCTCGGCTCCAGAGTCTATCAGAAAGCGGTGGCCAGAGAGCCTATCAGTCAGATAAAGGAGTTTTGTTGTCGTTGGATGAGTATTAGTGCTAGAAATGGATGGTAAAGTGAGTTTATCTATTAAGTTTCTGTTTTGATGTAACAAAACCTCTGATTTGTTTGTAGAAGAACTTTGTTGACATGGTGGAATACATTTCCTCGCCTTGCCGCCGAAGTTGAGGTGATACCAGCATAAATTCGAGTTCGGAGGAACCGTAGGGAAAGGAAGGTTTTTCTTTCTTGACTGACTTAACACCAACTTCTTTAACTCTGAGACTTCTTGTTTTAGCTCCTCGATTTGCTGTGCGTCTTTGCTCACGGAACATAGCGTTGGTTGTGTGACGTTTAGAATCCTATCCGCGATTTCGACTTTATCTGCTAATGAAATATTATTATTTGAAGCAAGGATAAGTTGAATATTTGAAGGAAGTTTTTGCAAGAATATTTCTTCAAGGATTGAGTCGTCTAGATGCATAGAGCCAACCAACTGTTGGAGCTGACGTAAAAGTTGTGATGGTTTTTTATCGCCTAAGTCTGTGATGTTGAATAATTGTTGAATTCTTTCTTGTTTCGATAGCGAAGTTCGGTGGATTAACGTTTCTTTTAACTTGGTATATGGAAACACTGTTGGAGGATTCTCAATAAGGTCTCTGACTTCTGCTGCATACTGAGGATTGAGTAATGAAATTAATTTGTAGAACTTAGTTGTTTCAGATGTAATACGGTGTGACATAAATGTCGCTTCTACTTGAGAGAACCATAATGTCGGGTCCGCAGGCCAAAATTCGGGGATCTTGAAGGAATTTGTTAATGAAGATATTTCAGGAAGCGGAAGGTCAGCAGGTTGGGTATCGGAAACAGGAACAGGAACAGGTATGTCGTCCATCCTGTTTGACAATCGGGGTCACCAAATATGTAGAGTAGGAGATATACGTTGTATTATAAACTACTCTACATGTGTAAAAATATAACTAAGAACGTTAAACTAGTATAACATGTAAAGCAAAACAATAAACACAAATGAATTTGGATCAGAGCGAAAACGGGAAAAACACTTTTATTTATTTCGTATCTAACAACATTAAAACATTTTTATAGGTGTCTTGATCGAACTGTGTGATCGACACATGGTTGCTAGATGTAACTGTAACAGAGGTATTGCACTAATTTGTACCATTAGTAAACTTTTCACAAATATTATATACGCAAGAATGCAAACTTACCTAGAACAAAATAATATACTAAATGAATTCCAAACAGGATTCCGCAAGTCACGTGGCACTATCGACAATATCTTTGCACTAACAGCAATCATTCACATACAAATAAGAACCAAAAAATCTAACACATTCGAAAAGCGCGCATTCGATTCGATCAACCAAGAAAAACTTTGGCATAAACTTTACTCAGTAGGTATTAGCTCAAAAACTATCAGACTATTACAAAAATTATATAATAATGCAACTATAGCACTAAACAACTGCAATGAGCCAAACTTGGATGATGTAAGCATCACTAAGGGGGTACTTCAAGGGGATATTTTATCCCCTTTACTCTTTTCTATTTTCACTAACGATATAGAAACTTTCTTTCGGAGTAAAATGCACACGGCTTAAATATTAACGGCTTACGAGATCTCCTCATACTAGCGTATGCAGACGATTTAGTGATCCTGGGAAACTCAGCAGTTGACATCCAGAAAAAGCTCACCATCTTAAATAAGTACTGTAAAGAAAACGACCTACTAGTAAACGCTGAAAAAACAAAAATTATAAACTTTCGTAGAGGTCGTCCTAGAAAATACCCCCCCTTCAAATGTGGTGACGGCACCATTGAAATAATTCATAAATTCGGCTACCTAGGCACAATATTCTCAAGCTCGGCTAAATTTGTAGAAGCTACCAAGAATGCCGTGAATAAAGGGTCATTAGCAACTAATAATACTCGAGCTATTCTAATTAAAGGTAAACCAAATAAATGGAATGAGAAAGCAAAATTACTAAAATCGGTCATAAGAGCAACTAGTCTATATGCCGTTGAAATATGGGGTCTGCGATACGTAAAAAAAATATAACTAATACAAACAAATTTTTTTAAACTAATATTACAATGTCCCAAATCCACACCAAACGCCATGATCAGAGCAGAATCCGGAACGGAACATATATCTTTAGGAATCCTTAAAAGAACACTAAATATGTGGATAAAAATTTCACATATGAAAGAAAGTAGAATACCCATAATACTTTTCAATCGATTAAAAGAACCCGACAAATACGAATTTAATAAATCTGAATACAACTGGGTAACATAGGTAAAACAGTTAATCTATAATGGAATTAGAGTTGTCGGAATTTGGACAGGTTTCAAAATAAATATTTATTTCAGACCGCTAACGTTTCGATGTAATTTATCATCTTTCTCAGAGCGAGGTTAACTTGCGGTTGTTAAATTCAGCTAGATTCTTGTTGGATTTGGCAACCTTTCAACATCATGGGATTCTTACAAGACATCACTGCAACATACGGTGCAGAAGCTACCAACGCTCTGAAGAACTGGGCCAAATCCAACAAGAATCTAACTGATTTTAACAACCGCAAGTTAACCTCGCTCTAGGTAAGATGATAAATTACTTCGAAACGTTAGCGGTCTGAAATAAATATTTATTTTGAAACCTGTCCAAATTCCGACAATTCTAATTCCAATACTTATTTCTGGACACGATTCTCCAATTATTATCAACCTTCGGAAGCAACCTTTCAACATCATGGGTTTCTTACAAGACATCACTGCAACATACGGTGCAGAAGCTACCAACGCTCTGACGAACTGAGCCAAATCCAACAAGAATCTAGCTTATTTTAACAACCGCAAGTTAACCTCGCTTTCAGGAAACGTTAGTGGTATGAAATAAACATTTATTTTGAACCTGTCCAAATTCCGACAACTCTAATTCCAATATTTATTTCTGGACACGATTCTGCAATTATTAATCTATAATGCAAATTTTAATTTTGGGAAAAAGACCTAAATAAAAACGACAACAAAAACATGCTAGAGCTATATCGCCTTAAGTTACGGAACCAAGACATAGTTGCGATAGAAAACTCGAGATATAACACATTTTATAAGGCACTTAACCCTTATGCAGAAAGTCTGAAATAAATATTTATTTTGAAACCTGTCCAAATTCCGATAACTCTAATTCCAATACTTATTTCGTTTATATATTTAATACATTTGATGGTAACTATAAGTTACAGAAATTTCACTGTTGCATTACACTCTAAACAGTCTTCTCTCATAAATATTTGTTTTGATACCTGTCCAAATTCCGACAACTCTAATTCCAATACTTATATCTGGACACGATTCTCCAATTATTATCAACCTTCGGAAGCAACCTTTCAACATCATGGGATTCATACAAGACATCACTGCAACACACGGTGCAGAAGCTACCAACGCTCTAAAGAACTGGGCCAAATCCAACAAGAAACTAGCTGACTTTAACAACCGCAAGTTAACCTCGCTCTAGGTAAGATGATAAATTACTTCGAAACGTTAGCGGTCTGAAATAAATATTTATTTTGAAACCTGTCCAAATTCCGACAATTCTAATTCCAATACTTATTTCTGGACACGATTCTCCAATTATTATCAACCTTCGGAAGCAACCTTTCAACATCATGGGTTTCTTACAAGACATCACTGCAACATACGGTGCAGAAGCTACCAACGCTCTGACGAACTGAGCCAAATCCAACAAGAATCTAGCTTATTTTAACAACCGCAAGTTAACCTCGCTTTGAGGAAACGTTAGTGGTCTGAAATAAATATTTATTTTGAACCTGTCCAAATTCCGACAACTCTAATTCCAATATTTATTTCTGGACACGATTCTGCAATTATTAATCTATAATTCAAATTTTAATTTTGGGAAAAAGACCTAAATAAAAACGACATCAAAAACATGCTAAAGCTATATCGCCTTAAATTACGGGACCAAGACATAGTTGCGATAGAAAACTCGAGATATAACACATTTTATAAGGCACTTAACCCTAATGCAGAAAGTCTGAAATAAATATTTATTTTGAAACCTGTCCAAATTCCGACAACTCTAATTCCAATACTTATTTCGTTTATATATTTAATACATTTGATGGTAACTATAAGTTACAGAAATTTCACTGTTGCATTACACTCTAAACAGTCTTCTCTTATAAATATTTGTTTTGAAACCTGTCCAAATTCCGACAACTCTAATTCCAATACTTATTCCTGGACACGATTCTCCAATTATTATCAACCTTCGGAAGCAACCTTTCAACATCATGGGATTCATACAAGACATCACTGCAACATACGCTGCAGAAGCTACCAACGCTCTAAAGAACTGGGCCAAATCCAACAAGAATCTAGCTGACTTTAACAACCGCAAGTACACCTCGCTCTGAGGAAGATGATAAATTACATCAAAACGTTAGCGGTCTGAAATAAATATTTATTTTGAAACCTGTCCAAATTCCGACAACTCTAATTCCAATATAGATTAACTGTTTTACCTATGTTATTATCAACCTTCGGAAGCAACCTTTTAACATCATGGGATTCTTACAAGACATCACTGCAACATACGGTGCAGAAGCTACCAACGCTCTGAAGTACTGGGCCAAATCCAACAAGAATCTAGCTGATTTTAACAACCGCAAGTTAACCTCGCCCTGAGGAAGGTGATAAATTACGTCGAAACGTTAGCGGTCTGAAATAAATATTTATTTTGAAACCTGTTCAAATTCCGACAACTCTAATTCCAATGCTTATTTTTGGACACGATTCTGCAATTATTATCAACCTTTGGAAGCAACCTTTCAACATCATTGGGATTCTTATAAGACATCACTCCAACATACGGTGCTGAAGCTAACAACGCTCTGAAGAACTGGGCCAAATCCAACAATAATCTAGCTGATTTCAACAACCGCAAGTTAACCTCGCTCTGTGGAAGATGATAAATTACATCGAAACGTTAGCGGTCAGAAATAAATATTTATTTTGAAACCTCTCCAAATTCGGACAACTCTAATTCCAATACTTATTCCTGGACACGATTCTTCAATTATTATCAAGCTTCGGAAGCAACCTTTCAACATCATGGGATTCTTACAAGACATCACTGCAACATACGGTGCAGAAGCTACCAACGCTCTGAAGAACTGGGCCAGATCCAACAAGAATATAGCTCATTTTAACAACCGCAAGTTAACCTCGCTCTGAGGAAGATGATTGTAGCGGCGCAGGTCACTATTTCGAACTCTAGTGGCTGAAATAAGTGATACCGTGGAGCGCCTACTTGCGTTGCGTTGCGTGGATGTGAGTGGCTGTATTGGCGGATTGTCTGTACAATATGACGCAATAAAACTAGAAAATGCGCAGTTATATAATCGTTTCAAATAAATTGTACGAAACATAAATTATTCAACTGGGAGTTGACGGGTAAAACACTCTACAAGTCTTCACAAGAAGGGTGTGCTCTAGGAGTAAAAGGATCATAAGGGTTGGCCCACAAATATTGTATAGGAATGCGAAGCTACAACCTCAAACCTAACAACAGTAAAAGATAGAAGCAAATAACTGATAAAGCGAATGCGCAAGACTTCAGCAAAATAATAAAAGTCTGTGATAATGTGGTGCAAGTATAAGTACAAAATATGGATTAAAAAATTCACAAATGTGTGTAAAATAAGCGGATGAATCTGGGAGAGTCATGCACGGGTGTAGCAAATAAATATGAATTAAACTTAACAAAATAAATATAATGTGCATAAATATTCAACATACAAATTCCAAACGTATATGAAAAAATTACTTTTGAATAAGTGTATAAAAATATCTTAAGTATAAAGATTCCCAAATTAAATAATACAAAATAATTATTAAAGTGTGTAACACAACACAATAATTGTGAAAAGAATATAACATGTGGTCAAGGACCATGTGAGTGAAAAATATAGGTTATGTTGTAAGTTACAACTGTATAGTACGCAAATTGGCAAATAAATGTAACAAAAACTGTACTTACTGCGAGCAAGAAGCGTGTATATATATATATACTTAAAGCTACCTTGATACATGCAATGCAAATAAGCAGAATTTGGTTCCTTGTGCAACAATGTGGCAATCCCAGGTGCTGCGAATAGGTTATGGGTATTCCAAATCACTGGTATTGAGTGTGAATAGTGTAAATGTGTTCCAATAAAGCTGGAAAGAAATGTGTGTAAATAACAGTGTTTTAAAATGTGCAAAGCACATGTGCGACGGTGATTATTTTTAATCACGTTTAAGTAATTTTAATGAAGTGTACAAGAGTTAAACTGCACTAATTAACTAAGTGTTAATTTTTACAAATTGGAAATAGAGCAATAATGGCTCTGAACAATCACAAAACTTGTGTGAAAAAAAAACAGCTGGCCAAATGCCGAAAACTGTGTGCGTAAAAACGTGTGAAAACGTTGATTGCTGGACGAGAACAGACAGAGAAATACTTATAAATGTCCGGCGTGGCTAGCAAAGTCGAGAAGCCGATTCAGCTACACAGATGTCAGTAGAGGTCCCAACATGCCGGCCGGCCAAAAACGGAGTTTTTCAGGATTCCAATAATGGACAAAGCTTGACCACTGGTCTGGACAACACTCCTGATGTGGTCCTAACTTGGGCTACTCTGACGATGTTGTCATTCCCAGCATGGACTTTGATGACGCGGTCTAGCTTCCACTGAAGTGGGGGCAATTGATCGTTCTTGATCACAACCAGCTGATTGGGTTTCAAGTTGGATGTAGGAGTTGTCCATTTTAACCGCTGTTGGAGCGTGATGACATATTCAGCGTGCCACCTTTTTCCAAAAATCCTGAAAGGTTTTCTGTAATAACTGCCAACGATTGAGTAAAGTGATTGATTCCAGGTAGTTACGATCTGGTAAACAAACAGCAGTTTCAAGCATAATAAAAGGATTTGGTGTTAGTGCGTGCATGTCATTAGGATCTGATGAAAGTGGACATAATGGTCTTGAGTTTAGTATTGATTCGATTTGACATAATAAAGTATTAAATTCCTCGAGTGTCAGAACTTGAGAGCCTACGATTCAGGTCCGTGAAGCTGGAGTCCCGAAGTAGAAAAACAGGTCTAAGTGTATTTACATAATTTTATGCTCATTTAGTGCTAATTATTGCTATATTAAACAAATTTTGTGCTCTTCTCAGTTTTGTGTTATTTGCTTTTGTTTAAATGGTACTCCAAGTTCACGCCTAGTACCGTGTGCAACAATTTCCGGTATTTCATAATACTATAATTTTATGCTCATTTAGTGCTAATTATTGCTATATTAAACAAATTTTGTGCTCTTCTCATTTTTGTGTTATTTGCTTTTGTTTAAATGGTACTCCAAGTTCACGCCTAGTACCATTTGCAACAATTTCCGGTATTTCATAACACTATAATTTTATGCTCATTTAGTGCTAATTATTGCTATATTAAACAAATTTTGTGCTCTTCTCATTTTTGTGTTATTTGCTTTTGTTTAAATGGTACTCCAAGTTCACGCCTAGTACCGTGTGCAACAATTTCCGGTATTTTATAAAACTATAATTTTATGCTCATTTAGTGCTAATTATTGCTATATTAAACAAATTTTGTGCTCTTCTCATTTTTGTGTTATTTGCTTTTGTTTGAATGGTGCTTAAAGTTCACGCCTAGTACCGTATATAATCATTTCCAGTATTTCATGATTCTATATTATACTGTTAGTTTAGTGCTAATTATTGCTATAATAAACAAATTTTGAGCTACCACAGTTATGGAGATATTCCTGTTTTTCAAATGGTACTTATTCTATGATCATGCCTATAGTTCGAGCCAAATAGAAATGACCTGCGCAAATATTTAGGAAATCGACACAGGTAGGGTCTCAATTTAGCAAACTACATTCTCTACCTAAAAACTGTCACTTACAATTCATGGTATAGTTTGGTTAACATTATTTGGAGATGGGTTTCTTAAGAGGATTAAAGAAATTTATGAGGTGCAGCGGTTAGTTAACATCAGTTGTTTATTTTAAAGTTTATTTTCTTAATTTTCATTAATATTTTTAACATGAGCAATTATATATGTTTCAAATTTCGCTTGAATTAAATCTTTATCTACTATAACGTCAATATAAAAATATTTAAATTAATGAAAATGCACAACATTATCAAATTTTGAGAACTAAATTAAAAAATTATTATCAATAAAAATAACCTAATTATTGTCTTTAATTATGTTTATCAATTGTTTTATTGTAATCTCAATAGTTTTTAACCTTTAAATTTAATAATTATTGTATTTTCACTGTTTGAAACAAATAAACATAAAGAAGTTACACATCGTTGTAAAGCTAGAAATATAATTTTTTTTATTTTAAAGTTTATTTTCATAATTTCCATGTATGTGATAATATTATATAGGTATATAAAAGAAATATTTTATTCTGATATGTTTAAAACATAAATATTTGTACATATATTATAATACTCGTAATTATATAAAACTCAATATTGTCAAAAAAATATTTTTTCTACAGCCTATATACAAAGTAGCCATTTGCGCTCTCTTTCGTCAACGCAAAATGTCACTTTGCCGCTAATGCGCGACAAAGTAGAAAAACGCTCGCTGTCCAAATTTCTAACTATACAATGTTCAGATACATATGTCACTTGTCTACATTCTTAATGTAAACGTTTAGTCAGGAACTAATGGCACTGTAGTTACACATTTACCACCTTTTCAAGTCAATATGACATATAACTGCTCTGCCGGGATATTACATAACCAAATAAAATGGCGCACTGCTGTGAAAATAAAATAGGGCATTCATTTACAAAAACGAAAGTATAAAATGCTTATTAGATGGAAGCAATAGCAAAAGTTTGGCATGAACGCTCCCAATGGACATGCACTTTTTCACTGCACTAGTTTAATGTACTTGAAACAAGTAAATTATACAAAAAAACTTTTTGTTATGGCGGAGGACCCCATTGTGGCGACTGTAGAAATAATCTTGTGTGTTTCGAGTGCAAATGGACATTGTTGATTTCGAGAGAACAACCACTCAATCGAAAATGTCCCATTTTGCGCTCTTAATACACAAATAGCTATTGTACGTCATCGAGCAAATTAACTTGACAATTAAAATTTTAAAGATGATTGTTAGCAGAATTTGGTCAGAAATGATTTAAAATTTCGGAAAAGAAATAATGTACCTATCCAAATTAGACAGCGTTCCAGCTGCAGCGAATCTCCAGGTGCAGCAGAGTATTCATAAGAGCCAACTTTTTATAGAAAAGTATAATCTCCTAAATGTTTTTCAAGCGCAACTGATTGAAGACTTTTGGGCATTTTTTAGCAGAAAAGTATACAATGATGGCTGAGAACAATAGTTACAATATTATTTCCGACGGAAAGAAGATTTAAAATCGTCGAGGTAAATGAGACAAGTTATTAAAAAAACTACGTTGCATTCAAGATAATGGTCCACTAGCAGTATTGTAAAATTAGATTTCTTATCCCCATAGTTTATAGGAACTACCCCTTACGTCAACGTTTCAATAAAAATTTGTTTTTATTTGATATACGTTAGTGTATATATAATAATTTATAGCCCTTTCCTTACTTTATAATAAATCATGAATCAGAATTCCTTAGTCAAAATATTTAATTCATATTGTTATACCTAGAAAATATTATTGAGTGTATGTTTTACAATATGGAAAAATATAATGGTGGAGCTAAGTTGAATTTTATTCTTTTTTTTTGGAATTTTAATAGGGAGTTAGGGAGGAATTAGAGCTACTTAGTGCTGTCTTAGGTGTGTTTGGAGAATGTATTTCAAATAAAATATCTGCCGTCGATGTAGCACACCCATCAAACTTAACTAGATCTGTAGAATTCAAAAATCGAGGTGCTGAGTTAGTTTCTACACCCATTTTAGGGTGTGATATCATTTCTGGTTACAGCAATCTTTAGAAAAAATAATTGTTGTATAACAATTGTTGCTTACATAGAATTTCACAGAGGGGGAGGGGGGGTTGTTTAAAAAATTTTCCTAAATGTTTTTTTATAACTCTACGTCTGAAACTATTTCAAATGCTTCCCATTAAATTTTTAGATTAGTCACAAAACTCACCTTAAGAAATAATAATTTATAGGATATCTTTTATAATTAGTACTACACAAGGGCGTGCTTAGTATGATGTAAGCACGCCTTTTACAGTACGTAATTAGAAAGAAGGGGGGGGGGTTAAATTACTAAAATCGTCACAAAATTCTACTCAATGAATACTAACTTATGGTATATCTTTTATCATTAGTATACCATGATACATTTTTCACGTAGCACTAGCCCCCGGTCTAGTACTACATAAACGCGTACTAGATATGAAGTTATCACACTATTTACATACAATAAGTAAAAAGGAGTCGATGGGGTTAAATTTTTACAATTGTCACAAAACTCTCTAATTTTGGCAGTTTATTTCTTGAAATATAGTTTAATCTAATCCTAGTAACTACCTTTTTTAAACCCCTCATCCCAATTACAGAGTGGGCTCACATTCACACACATCCATGCGTTGGTGGTATTCGAACCCACTCATGACATGAGGCGTTGCTCTAACCATTGAGCCACCGGAGCTATAATAAAATGAAGATTAAATTTTAAATAACGGTATAGAATAGACTTCACTAATCGAAAAATGAGGATTAGCTTAAACATTTTAGGGAATCGTTAATTTTTATTCGTCTAAATACATACCTACATATTTACTTATGCTGGAAACTGTATTGAATTCCTTTTCTATTGTTCTATTTACTTTTTTCTTTTTAAAACGTTACTAATATTAATTGCAAATGATTAGTTCTTTGATAGTGACATTTATCTGTCAGTTACATACATTTGAATAACTGCATTTTGTTTGTTTAAAGCGTAGGCTTTGGGATTTAAATTATACATAATTTTATAAATTTATTCATAAAATATATAGAAAAAGTATTAATGGAAATCTATAGAAAATTTAATAATTTTTAATTTTTATAATAACATTAATCTCGAAAAAATAACATTTAAAGGTATTTTTCGAAGAAAAACTATCTTGAGCTTCTAGTAAAGTGCCATTTCCGATTATCCGATTTTCACCAAAATCTAATGGGCTCTTTCCATTACAGAAAAAGTTCGAAGGACAAGGTTTCAAAATTTTCTGAATGATAGTATTTGAGTTAGAGTGGAGGATCCACACACACATACACACATACACACAGACATCATCGTGAAAATGTTAAAATTGGATTCTAGGGACCTTGAAACGTGGTCATTTATCAAAATCTCGATATGCGATTTTTAGCGCGATCCCTATACCTCCCTTAGCAACGGTAGCGGGAGGTAAAAAGCATATTTTCTGTCCCTAGAATCTATTATAATATTCCATTGCCTAGTTTTCGTTCTTAGATTACACTGAAAAACAAGAATGACAGTGATGTTTTTACAAGATGACAGGAATAAGTTTGTCTCTTACTTTTTGAAGTAAATATAATGAGCATTGTAAAGTAATTGTTTTTAGATATTTTTTATAATTTTAACGGCTGTATTCTGAGTTTCAAACAAAGTACCACTTCCAGTTGATCGTTTTGTAATTTAACATGGGATTTTAGTTTTACGCGATTTCCTGCCCTTCTCTTCATTTTACGACGAACACTGTAGGGTGTAAAGCAGTACAGAATTAAATATACAAAACTGTTTCTACATTTTTTATCAATTTTTTGATTTCTTCACAATTTGAAAAGATATTTCAAAAGTTCCGTCAATTAGTAATAAAAGCCATGACATGATATTTATTTTACATCTGGTAGCTACAGTGAAATTAAGATTATCTTTAAATTAATATTAACAAAGTATGAAATAAAAGTAATTTCATTCAAAAATAAAAAAATCTTTTATTATTATTATAAAGCAAAATCGTAACTAAACAGCCATTATATCTTTTAAAAAAAAGGTACTTGTGTACAGTAATTATTTTAAAGATGTCCGATCAAGGTCATCTACAAATTTTACTGTATGTAGAGTTTTTAAATTAAACATTAAATATTGTTTCCATTAAACAATAACGTTAATTATTTAACGTCCGACTGGTATGTTATTGTTATCATAATAACCCTACTTTCAGGGCTGTTATATACCAAATAACACCCAAGGGCGTGTTATGCTCTGGTAATGTTGTCAGTAAATTGATATTGATACTGGGATAAAGCCTAAAAAACAAGCAGAAGTATTCATAGCCTACCTACTATTATATTAAAAAAATTATAGTTGCACGTGAAAGGTTAAACGCACCACGGGAGTTAAATGGACAATAATGGCTTCGATCAACGTATGCATCTTGGGCCAGAGGCTCTCGGAAAGTACATTGTTGACCTCAGGCGTTATTTTTCTTGATACGTTAATTACTATAATGTGCTAGCTCTAATTGAATAATGTTAATTAAATCTTGGAAGAATCTGAGATTTTGAAAAAATTTGAAACTCAAAGAGCTCTAGCAAAGCATTAACACAAATGTATAAAATAATTTAATATTTTATTAATATTCTAGGTACATCAATAAATAATGTTAATTATTTTACGAACCTTTTATATCAAAAAATTTGAAAGCACAAAATAGCACTAACGAAGTACTAACAAAAGATGTATTAAATAATTTGATTTGAAGTTGGCACGTCAATAATGTTAATTATTTCGTGATACGGTTTATGAATTTCAAAAAATTTTGAAGCACAAAACAGCACTCACGAAGCACTAGCAAAAGATGTATGAAATAATTTCATATTTTATTAATGACGTGCTAGGTGTGAAGTTGGCACGTTAATTAATAATATTAATTATTGCATAAATGAATTTTAAAAAAATTTAAAGCACAAAACAGCACTAACGAAGCACTAACAAAAGATGCATTAAATAATTGAATATTTTGTTAATGACGTATTAGGTGTAAAGTTGACACGTCAATAAATAATGTTAATTATATCATGAACCTTGATATGAATTTCAAAAAAAAATTAAAGCACAAAAGAGCACTAACAATACACTAACCAAAGATGTATTAAGTAATTTGAAATTTTACTAAAGACGTGTTAAGTGTGAAGTTGGCACGTCATTAAAGAATGTTGATTATTTCATGAACCGTTCAATTAATTTAAAAAAAATTAAAGCACAAAGGAGCACTAACGAAGCACTAATTACTAATATAAAAAAGATTATTTGTGCTTCCAATGACGTGTCAACTTTACGGACCCACTTCTGCCGCCTGTAAAACTCAAAAAGCAACAGATTTGTAGAACAATTTTCTGTTATTTTTAAATATAAATATTTTTTTTAAGAATAACAATATGAATTAAATAT
This sequence comes from Harpalus rubripes, assembly GCA_963082715.1. NCBI lineage: Eukaryota > Metazoa > Arthropoda > Insecta > Coleoptera > Carabidae > Harpalus > Harpalus rubripes. The sequence continues at coordinate 41,010,969 of OY720448.1, read as the reverse complement.
TTTGACCAAGGAATTCTGTTTCATGATTTATTATGAAGTAAGGAAAGGGCTATAAATTATTAAATTTCCACTAACGTATATCAAATAGAAACAAATTTTTATTGAAACGTTGACGTAAGGGGTAGTTCCTATAAACTATGGGGATAAGAAATCTAATTTTACAACACTGTTAGTGGACCATTATCTTGAATGCGACGAAGTTTTTTTAATAACTTGTCTCATTTACCTCGACGATTTTAAATCTTCTTTCCGTCGGAAATAATCTTGTAACTATTGTTCTCAGCCATCATTGTATACTTTTCTGCTAAAAAATGCCCAAAAGTCTTCAATCAGTTGCGCCTGAAAAACATTTGGAAGATTATACTTTTCTATAAAATGTTGGATCTTATGAATACTCTGCTGCACCTGGAGATTCGCTGCAGCTGGAACGCTGTCTTATTTGGATACATTATTTCTTTTCCGAAATTTTAAAACATTTCTGACCAAAATTCTGCTAACAATCATGTTTAAAATTTTAATTGTCAAGTTAATTTGCTCGATGACGTACAATAGCTATTTGTGTATTAAGAGCGCAAAATGGGACATTGTCGATTGAGTAGTTGTTCTCTCGAAATCGACAATGTCCGTTTGCACTCGAAACACACAAGAATATTTCTACAGTCGCCACAATGGGGTCCTCCGCCATAACAAAAAGTTTTATTGTATAATTTATTTGTTTCATGTACATTAAACTAGTGCAGTGAAATAGTGGATGTCCATTGGGAGCGTTCATGCTAAACTTTTGCTATTGCTTCCATCTAATAAGCATTTTATACTTTCGTTTTTGTAAATGAATGCCCTATTTTATTTTCACAGCAGTGCGCCATTTTATTTGGTTATGTAATATACCGGCAGAGCAGTTATATGTCATGTTGACTTGAAAAGGTGGTAAATGTGTAACTACAGTGCCATTATTTCCTGACTAAACGTTTACATTAAGAATGTAGACAAGTGACATGTGTATCTGAACATTGTATAGTTAGAAATTTTGACAGCGAGCGTTTTTCTACTTTGTCGCGCATTAGCGGCAAAGTGACATTTTGCGTTGACGAACGAGAGCGCAAATGGCTACTTTGTATATAGGCTGTAGAAAAAATATTTTTTTGACAATATTGAGTTTTATATAATTACGAGTATTATAATATATGTACAAATATTTATGTTGTAAACATATCAGAATAAAATATTTCTTTTATCTACCTATATAATATTATCACATACATCGAAATTAAGAAAATAAACTTTAAAATAAAAAAATGATATTTCTAGCTTTACAACGATGTGTAACTTCTTTATGTTTATTTGTTTCAAACAGTGAAAATACAATAATTATTAAATTTAAAGGTTAAAAACTATTGAGATTACAATAAAACAATTAATAAATATAATTAAAAACAATAATTTGGTTATTTTTATTGATAATAATTTTTTAATTTAGTTCTCAAAATTTGATAATGTTGTGCATTTTCATTAATTTAAATATTTTTATATTGACGTTATAGTAGATAAAGATTTAATTCAAGCGAAATTTAAAACATATTTTATTGCTCATGTTAAAAATATTAATGAAAATTAAGAAAATAAACTTTAAAATAAACAACTGATGTTAACTAACCGCTCCACCTCATAAATTTCTTTAATCCTCTTGAGAAACCCATCTCCAAATAATGTTAACCAAACTATACCATGAATTGTGACAGTTTTTAGGTTGAGAATGTAGTTTGCTAAATTGAGACCCTACCTGTGTCGATTTCCTAAATATTTGCGCAGGTCATTTCTATTTGGCTCGAACTATAGGCATGAACATAGAATAAGTACCATTTGAAAAACAGAAATATCTCCATAACTGTGGTAGCTCAAAATTTGTTTATTATAGCAATAATTAGCACTAAACGAACAGTATAATATAGAATCATGAAATACTGGAAATGATTATATACGGTACTAGGCGTGAATTTTAAGCACCATTTAAACAAAGGCAAATAACACAAAAATGAGAAGAGCACAAAATTTGTTTAATATAGCAATAATTAACACTAAATGAGCATAAAATTATAGTATTATGAAATACCGGAAATTGTTGCAAACGGTACTAGGCGTGAACTTGGAGTACCATTTAAACAAAAGCAAATAACACAAAAATGAGAAGAGCACAAAATTTGTTTAATATAGCAATAATTAGCACTAAATGAGCATAAAATTATAGTATTATGAAATACCGGAAATTGTTGCACACGGTACTAGGCGTGAACTTGGAGTACCATTTAAACAAAAGCAAATAACACAAAAATGAGAAGAGCACAAAATTTGTTTAATATAGCAATAATTAGCACTAAATGAGCATAAAATTATAGTATTATGAAATACCGGAAATTGTTGCACACGGTACTAGGCGTGAACTTGGAGTACCATTTAAACAAAAGCAAATAACACAAAAATGAGAAGAGCACAAAATTTGTTAAATATAGCAATAATTAGCACTAAATGAGCATAAAATTATAGTATTATGAAATACCGGAAATTGTTGCAAACGGTACTAGGCGTGAACTTGGAGTACCATTTAAACAAAAGCAAATAACACAAAAATGAGAAGAGCACAAAATTTGTTTAATATAGCAATAATTAGCACTAAATGAGCATAAAATTACAGAAATACACTTAGACCTGTTTTTCTACTTCGGGACTCCAACTTCATGGACCTCTACGATTCGAGATTTGTGGAATTTCACTGATTTAACACCAGCTCGCCAGAGGCCGCCGAAGTGAGGAGCAGAAGCTGGGTTGAAGTGCTACTGAGTGCCATCAGCAGGAAGGCGATTAGACAAATACTAATTGTAATGAGTTGACGTGGTGAATTTTTGCAATTCAGTAAAATAAATTTTAGTGCCAACAAAATTTGTGCCTGAATCATTGTAAATGTGAGAGCATCTGCCACGTCTGGCTAAAAAACGTCGGAAAGCAAGAATGAATGCCTCAGTAGTGAGATCCGAGGCAATTTCAAGATGCAGTGCTTTTGTAGCAAAGCAAACAAAGAGGCATAAATATGCTTTAGTGGTCTTAAACCCTCGTTTTTTGTAAGGAGTAACATAGAAAGGTCCACCATAGTCGATTCCAACAACGTCGAAAGGTTGTAGTTGTTTGACTCGATGCTCGGGTAAGTTACCCATGGGGGGATTGGGCGGAACAGGATGACAGCGAAAACATTTTATGCATTTTAAGGTACGACTGAGAAGGATGCGGCGATCGCCTAAGATCCAAAATCGGCGGTTCAAAATTGCTTGCAGAGTTCTGGGCGAAGGATGAAGATAACTTTTATGATGATAGTCAATTACCAAGTCGGTAAAACGATGTTTTGACGGTAAAAGAAGAGGGTGTTTTTGAAAGAGATTTAAATTGTAATTTCGTATTCTTCCTCCGACCCGTATGAGTCCTTCTACATCAATAAATGGACTAAGATTACGCAATAGTTTGGAGCATAATTGTCCTTTATTAAGTTTATCAATATCATCAGCGAATACTTCGTTTTGAGCAAGTTTCACCCATCGCACTAAAGCATTATCTTGTTCTGAGACCGGTAGCAATGACTGCGTAGGATGTTCCTGGAATCTTATTCGCCTGAACCATCTGATGCATAATGCCGTGAACCGTAACAGGCGGTTTAAATCAGAATACCGCTGCAGCAGAGTGTTATTGGGTTCATTGTTCACAACTAAAGATATCTTGGATTCAACTGATGCTTGTGGATCTAATGAGGACTCATCATGCCAAGAGTTGTGGGATTCGTTAAGCCAAGAGGGACCTTGCCACCATAAGGAGTGTGACAACAACTCTTAAACGGACATACCTCGAGATGCGCAGTCAGCAGGATTATCTTGTGAACGAATGTGATGCCAATGATTTTAAGAGAGATTTTGTTGAATTTCTGCAACCCGGTTGCTTACAAAGGTTTTCCATTTGTAAGGTGGGGCTCAAATCCAAGAAAGCGAAATAGTGGAATCCGACCATGCGAGTATATGAAAAAATGATAGTTGCAGTGTTTGTAATAAGTTTGTCATTGCGCATGATAATAATAAAGCTGCACAAAGCTCTAAACGAGGGAGAGATATTCGTTTGAGTGGAGCTATTTTTGTTTTCGAAGCGATAAGATATGTTGTACAAGATTGAGATCCTGAATGGTCAACGTGGATGTACACAACAGCTGCATAACCTTTTTCTGAGGCATCACAGAAACCTATCAAGCTTAAGGTAGCGTTTGATGAGTCTACATGACGTGGTATACGTAGAGTAGATAATTCTGGTAATTGTGACTTGAAGGTATTCCATTGTGAGACCAAAGTTTCGGGTACTTGAGCGTCCCAATCAGTGCCGGATATCCACAGATCCTGCATGATTCGTTTTGCGATCATTATTATGGGCGACAGCCAGCCAATAGGATCAAATATTCTTGCGATGTCTGATAGGATTGTGCGTTTTGTAATGTCGTGATTGGGCAAGTTGATCTTATATGTAAAGTGGTCTGAAAATGGATTCCAAGATAGGCCCAGAATTTTGACAGCGTCATTGTGTTGATCTTCATTTAAAAAAGAAAATTCGCGATGGTCTTCAGGGTTATGTTGAAGCAAGTCTGGATGATTGCTTGTCCATTTACGAAGTTCGAGGCCAGCAGTGCCAAGAAGTTTAATGAGCTCTTGTTGGAGATCGAGAGCTTCAGCTAATGAGTTGACTCTACTTATTATGTCGTCAACATAGGTATCGGACTTAAGCATTTTAGCCGCTCGTGGAAATTTTGATTCTTCATCAATAGCTAATTGATGTAAAGTCCGAATATCCAGAAAGGAGGCACAAGTCGTGCCATATGTCACCGTGTTGAGAATGTAAGATTGCGGTGGCAAAATTGGGTCAAAACTACATAATATTTTTTGATAAATGCGATGTTCGTCGGATACAAGAATTTGACGATACATTTGTCTAATATCTGCGGTAAAGATAATTCGGTGGAGACGCGATCGCTGGATAATTGATATGAGATCTGTCTGAAGAGCAGGACTAGATAATAGATAGTCGTTGATTGATTTATTTGTCGTAGTCTTTTTGGATCCATTGAAAACAACTCTGAGTTTTGTTTTAGCATTAGTTTCACGTAGTACACCGTGATGCGGTAAATAGAATCCTTCACATTTATGGTCAAGATCTGAAGGCAAAGGTGCCATATGATTTTGTTCTAAATAATCGCTCATGAATTTATGATATTCCATGTTTAGCTTGGGATCATTCATTAAGCGGCGTTGTAAGACATTGAAACATTGCATAGCGTTTGCGTGAGAGTTACCTAATCCAGGAGGATATTCCTTAAATATAAGAGGCACAATATAGCGCCTAGAATCTAATCGTTTATGCTGAGATTCGAAGATACGATTGGCAAGCCGGTCTTCGTCAGACGCAACAGTGTTCTTAGGAATGTTTTCGAGTTCCCAAAATTTCGATGCAGATAGTGGATCTTGAACAGTTAATAGAGTATTAACAGTTTTTGACATTATTGTAGTTGGTCCTGAAACTATCCATCCCAAAGATGTTTCTAGTGCGATTGGGCCATGAGAAGTGTTTCGCTTGTGACCAGTGAGTAGATCAAAGTATAGGACAGCACCGATTAAGAGTTCGATAGGTGCCGGTGTGATGAAGTCTGGATCCGCTAGTGGTAACTTGCGAAGCAAGTTAGATGGAAGCTGCGTCTTTGGTATATTTTTAACGATTTGAGATACGATTATTGCTGAGAGCGTGTATCTTACAGACTCACAATGTGATGAACATATGTGGAGCGTTGTAGTACCTCGAACAATATTTGTAGCGACCGTGTTTCCAAATCCAGAAATTTGAATATCAGCGGAATGAGTAGCTAGATTCAAGCGGCGCGAACATTCTTCAGTTACATAAGAAGATTCACTACCGCTGTCTAAAAGTGCGCGAACTGGTTGCCATGAACCGAAGGAATCCTGCACTTGAACGACTGCAGTTCCTCAAAGAACTATAGGAATGGAAGAGTTGTGTGAAAGCAAAGTGCTTTCTGTAACTTCAGCATTGGGAGCTGAAGGACTGGCGGCGCTGCAATTATTTGAGTCACTCGTACTGGGCGTATCACTCGTATTGGAGTCTTGATGTAAGTGTAACAGCGTGTGATGGCGCTGATTGCATCTGCGACAATTTATTTGTGATTGGCAATTTTTTGTACAATGTTTAGCTGATAAACAATTGCGACAATAATTGTTGGTGCGAACAAGGTTGAGACGATTAGGTGGTTCCATGGATTGGAAAGTATAACATTTGAATAAAGCGTGTGATTTAGCACAAGCGATGCATTTAACAGGATTTGAGGTCGCCAGGAAAGTTGAAGTTTTGTGTTGCTTAGGTTTTGAATAACCCTATTTGTGTCTTGATTCGTTTACTGACGAATGGGTTTGTTGGACGCTCTGCCATTGTTCTGATTGTATGAAAGTGCTTAGAAAATCTTTCAACTCAGTAAGAGTTGGTAACTTATCTTTTTACAATGTGCGTTCAAAATTATTTCTAGTTTGCGTATCAAACTTCGAGATCATGATAGATGCTAATAATGGACTCCAGTCATCTATTGGTTCATGATTGGCCCGCAGAGCTTCAGTGTGCTCATTAATGGCCGCTGCGAATTCCGTAGCATTGTTATACGTCATAGGAATTGGCTTTTTCAGTTCTAATAACAGTTGTATGTGAAGGAAAGATATTAGTCTTTTCTGAGCATAACGATCTTTCAACAATTTAATGGCAACAGAATAGTTGTCGTCAGAGAGACTTAAGTTTTTGATCAAGGATAAAGGTTTCTTTTCTAAAACATATTTTAAGTATTGAAACTTTTGGGCTGGCCGTAGACTGTCGTTTCCATGAATGGAACTGTTGAAAGGATCATAAAATGAGTTCCAATTTGCAATATCGCCAGAGAAATGATGTAAGTCTAATTTAGGAAGCCTTGCAAATGTGTGCGACTGAGAGGATACTTGAGAAGAAAACGTGATATTTGTGATATCAGCATTTGATGGTTCGCAGAATGGCGGATTTTTAAATTGCGTTTTTATTTTGCGTACAGAGGTGAAAAAGTCATCATATTCAATGAAAAGTTCTTCCTGTTTCTCAGCGTTAGTAAGGTGAGTCATAATTTGTACATGATAAGTTTTGAATTCATTAATGTTTTCTGGCAGCATTTCATACTGTGTACGAGCTTCATTTAATTTTGCTGGATCCTTTTCAGCTTGGGCCATGAGACATTCCAACGTCTCGACGAATCGTATGCAAAAATTGCGACATATTGAAGCTGATAATATACCAGCCATGATGATGTGCTTGAATATATGACACACGCCAAAGGAAAATTGGTAGAAAATAATCTTGCAATTATCCTTGGGCCCGTCACATCCGGCTCGAAGGACCAATGTTGCGGCGCAGGTCACTATTTCGAACTCTAGTGGCTGAAATAAGTGATCCCGTGGAGCGCCTACTTGCGTTGCGTTACGTGGATGTGAGTGGCTGTATTAGCGGATTGACTGTACAATATGACGCAATAAAATTGGAAAATGCGCAGTTATATAATCGTATTAAATAAATTCTACGAAACATAAATCATTCAACTGGGAGTTGACGGGTAAAACACTCTTCACCTGCAGGAGCGCTCTACAGGTCTTCACAAGAAGGGTGTGCTCTAGGAGTAAAAGGATCATAAGGGTTGGCCCACAAATATTGTATAGGAATGCGAAGCTACAACCTCAAACCTAACAACAGTAAAAGATAGAAGCAAATAACTGATAAGGCGAATGCGCAAGTCTTCAGCAAAATAATAAAAGTCTGTGATAATGTGGGGCAAGTGTAAGTACAAAATATGGATTAAAAAAATTCACAAATGTGTGCTAAATAAGCGGATGAATCTGGGAGAGTCATGCACGGGTGTAGCAAATAAATATGAATTAAACTTAACAAAATAAATATAATGTGCATAAATATTCAACATACAAATTCCAAACGTATATGAAAAAATTACATTTGAATAAGTGTATAAAAATATCATAAGTATAAAGATTTCCAAATTAAATAATACAAAATAATTATTAAAGTGTGTAACACAACACAATAATTGTGAAAAGAATATAACATGTGGTCGAGGACCATGTGAGTGAAAAATATAGGTTATGTTGTAAGTTACAAATGTGTAGTACGCAAATTGGCAAATAAATGTAACAAAAACTGTACTTACTGCGAGCAAAAAGCGTGTATTTATACTTAAAGCTACCTTGAGACATGCAATGCAAATAAGCAGAATTTGGTTCCTTGTGCAACAATGTGGCAATCCCAGGTGCTGCGAATAGGTTATGGGTATTCCAAATCACTGGTATTGAGTGTGAATAGTGTAAATGTGTTCCAATAAAGCTGGAAAGAAATGCAAAGCACATGTGCGACGGTGATTATTTTTAATGACGTTTAAGTAATTTTAATAAAGTGTACAAGAGTTAAACTGCACTAATTAACTAAGTGTTAATTTTTACAAATTGCAAATAGAGCAATAATGGCTCTGAACAATCACAAAACTTGTGTGAAAAAAAAACAGCTGGCCAAATGCCGAAAACTGTGTGCGTAAAAACGTGTGAATACGTTGATTGCTGGACGAGAACAGACAGAGAAATACTTATAAATGTCCGGCGTGGCTAGCAAAGTCGAGAAGCCGATTCAGCTACACAGATGTCAGTAGAGGTCCCAACATGCCGGCCGGCCAAAAACGGAGTTTTTCAGGATTCCGGTAATGGAAAAAGCTTGACCACTGGTCTGGTCAACACTCCTGATGTGGTCCTAACTTGGGCTACTCTGACGATGTTGTCATTCCCAGCATGGACTTTGATGACGCGGCCTAGCTTCCACTGAAGTGGGGGCAATTGATCGTTCTTGATCACAATCAGCTGATTGGGTTTCAAGTTGGGTGTAGGAGTTGTCCATTTTAACCGCTGTTGGAGCGTGTTGACATATTCAGCGTGCCACCTTTTCCAAAAATCCTGAAAGATTTTCTGTAATAACTGCCAACGATTGAGTAAAGTGGTTGATTCCAGGTAGTTGCGATCTGGTAAACAAACAGCAGTTTCAAGCATAATAAAAGGATTTGGTGTTAGTGCGTGCATGTCATTATATTTTGAAACCTGTCCAAATTCCGACAACTCTAATTCCAGTACTTATTTCTGGACACGATTCTGCAATTATCAATCTATAATGCAAATTTAGATTAATTTTGGGAAAAAGACCTAAATAAAAACATCAAAAACATGCTAGAGCTATATCGCCTTAAATTACGGGACCAAGACATAGTTGCGATAGAAAACTCGAGATATAACACATTTTATAACGCACTTAACCCTAATGCAGGAAGTGCTGAATATTTACAATATAACAACAACTTTGCCCATATGAGGATTCTAACACAACTAAGATTATCACATAAACACAGTATAACGCTTTTGATTAACAATATTCGCTATAAATTAGAAGGTTCCGTAATCTGCACCTGCACAATCTGTAATATACAAGAAATAGAAGATCTATTTCATTTCCTGATTGTATGCCGTATTTAGAAACACATAAGGGATGTATACCTGGCGTGATATCTACGTGAGGTGAACAGTAATAACTTTCATGAAATTCTTACAAATGTCACTCCCCAAAAAATTAAAAATATCTTCTATTTCGTAGTAGGAGCCATGCATTTACGTAGCTTTATGTTAGACAAATAATTCAATAAATATATATATATATATATATATATATATATATATATATATATATATATATATATATAAATATATATACAGGATGGAACCGAACTTAATGTCATAAATTTAAGGGTGAGTAGTATGACATGTGTAGATTACGAAACAGAAAGAGTTTTTTAAAAACTCGCATATTTAAGGATAGTTCTCATTAAACTAACATTTTTGGTAGCACTGGGCCACTGACAACTTTAATACTTGATATTAATTTAATTATTTTACGTAATGTTTCTGTATAATCAAATCTTAATTATTTTTTAACGTAATTTATTTTGAAAGTTCAATGAACCATATGAGAGATTAATATTAATACTTCGCAGAATTATTTTTATAAAGAAAAAAACAGAGTAGATTAACTGGTAAATAGCAACAATACTAAAAACTTTTCATGTAACAATATTAATATGAAAAAAAAAATCAATTCAAGAATAAACACGAAACTCATAAATATTGTTCAAAATTGTCACCTCCCACAGCTATATACAATGCACCACGTTGAATTAATGAGACACTACATGCCAGGTTCATATGATTTTCTTGTTTAATAATTTCTGCACAGTTTTGAATCCGCCTCCTCAATTCTTCAACAGTTTCAGTGGGGGTTTTGATTATCATACACCAAGGACTTCAAATGACCCCACAGATAAAAATCTAAGGGATTGAGGTCAGGTGATCTTGGTGGCCATGATACAGGACCTCCACGGCCAATCCACATGTTCCCATAGGTATTATTTAAATGCTGCCGCACATTCCTTCAAAAATGAGGTGGAGCACCATTATGCTGAAACCATGCATGTTGACGATGGAGTAAGGGAACATCTAATAATACTGGAAGAACATTTTGTAAAAATTCCAAATACTGGTCACCATTTAATCTGTTGGGCAGTATGTATGGTCCAAGCAAATTTCCATTTAAGATGCCAGCCCAAACATTGAATGAAAATCTGTGTTGCAAACTACTTCTTACTACAACATGTGGATTTTCTTGAGCCCAATAATGCATGTTGTGGAAATTATGGACACCGTCACGTGTGAATATTGCTTCGTCACTAAATATTATAAGTGAAGTAAAATTAAAATTTGCAGCATGTTTTTGCAGAATCCAGTTACAAAATATCGTTCTTGCTTGGTGATCAGCAAGCATTAATCCTTGAACACGTTGAAAATGAATGAATGATAATCATTCTTGTGTAAAATTTTCAAAACACTCGTGTGAGATATTTCTCCTACAACACGAGACACTCCTCTGCTACTAATTTCCGGGTGAGCATGCACCAAGTCTAAGACTTCATCTTCAATATTGTTGTGTAGTCTGCGACCGCCGCCATCTCGTCTAGTATTTCTTCTTAATTTGCCTGTGTCGCGAAGACGTTGTGTCCCTGTGATGAACATCCTGCGATCTGGCTGGCGTCTTCCAGGATACCGTGCGGCATACAGACCTGATGCTAAAACCGCGTTTTGTCCCATTTCACCATAAATCAACAACATATCTATTAATTCAGAATTAGAATACATTTTTTAACAAGAGCACAGCAAAAATCACATGTCACTAACACTTCCGAGACTAATGAAATATTTTATGTACCTATTACACAATTATTTTCGGTGCAAATGGTATTTAATTTAATTATTAAGAATAATTTAATTTAATTATTAATAATACAACTAATTTTGAAAGTATTCTTGATAAACATATTTTTAATGAAATATTAATTTAAACAGCAGTAAAAAAATTTCCTTAAGTCGAATTTTCGTTTTTCGAATTTTAAAAAAAATTCTTTCAGTTTCCTAATCTACACATGTCATACTACTCACCCTGAAATTTATGACATTAAGTTCGTTTCCACTCTGTATATATATATATATATATATATATATATATATATATATATATATATATATATATATATATATGTATATATATATATATATATATATATATATATATATATATATATACATATTCGTAATCTACACATGTCATACTACTCACCCATGAATTTATGACATCAAGTTCGTTTCCAATCTGTGTATACATATATATATATATATATATATATATATATATATATATATATATATATATATATATATTGTAACGTTTTTTATTTATTTGGGTGAAGTGTAAATATTAGACAATTATTATTAATTAAAATAAAAGTTTATTATAACGATAAATTGATATTAAATATAATTAAATGATGATAAATATAATGAACACTACGATTAAACAAATATTAAACACTAATTAAGACTAAGATTATTATAAAACACTTAAACACTAAGATTACTTATTTAAACAATATATAGATCACTTATTTATTTATACAGCTGTATTTATTTATATTCACCACTTGTCTACTATCTGTTTATATCACCAACTGTTTAATACGCTGCGCTTATTTATATCAGACTGTCCAGTGTCCAGTGCTTATATACCCTGGCATTTTTATCTAGAATAATACTCTCGAATTCTCTGGAATAAAAATGCCAGGGTATATAAGCACCGTTAGCGAAGGCACTGGACGGTCTGATATAAATAAGCGTTGCGTGTTAAACAGTTGGTGATATAAACAGATAGTAGACAAGTGGTGAATATAAATAAATACAGTTGTATATATAAATAAGTGATCTATATATTGTTTAAATAAATAATCTTAGTGCTTAAGTGTTTTATAATAATCTTAGTAACTTTGATTATAGTTTAATAAACACTTAATTTTAATTAATAATAATTGTCTTATATTTATCTGGGTGAAGTGTAAATATAAGATAATTACTATTAATTAAAATTAAGTGTTTATTAAACACTAATTAAGACTAAGAATTCGAGAGTATTATTGTAGATAAAACACATTAGGTTACATCAACCGCGTAATTAAGCAGGCTCCGACAAGTCGCTTGCGTCATCGCTAACAATAGACACTCGCTCGTCCCTGCGACAGCGGCGGAGACAGCGACGGGGACAGAGGCGGTAACAGTGGCGGCGACGGCGGGCACTGCACATTAGGAAAAAAAATCATTTCACACTATAATGTAGTATTCTCTAAATATAACGAAAAAGTATTATAATGAATATTCAAAATATATTTCACTTAATTATTAAAATTATGTACTTTACACTATAAAATACTCCTTGAAATATACCGAATAAAAAAACTGTATTTTAATGAATAATTCAAAATATATATTATTATTTTTTTTAAATTATGTATTTCACACTATAAAGCACTTCTGGAAATATAACGAAAAAAAAGGATGTATATTGTATATATGTGTATTTTTTAAATAGTTAAACATTATGCATTTCACATTATAATGTAATCCGTAAAATATATAAAAAAAAAATTTCCTATTATTATAACCAAATTAATTATATAGATAATTGTGTACTTACATATCCATTATGTAACTTAGTCAATAAACTCATTATATAAGACAGTCATTAAATGCATACGTGCTCTCTTATGTATAGGTACAGGTGCATGTTTACTATCTTAGAATTAGGCTAGTTTAGCCTAACCTCGGCTTCGCCGAGTTTACCCTAGGGCTCCGCCGATAGTGTTTTATAATAATTTATACGTACATCCAATCTGTCTACGCACAATTTAGAACCAAAGTGGTAACGCCAACAGTCTTGTCAGATACCCAAGTTCCCCGTTCTATCAAACGGATTAACTTTATGCATAAAACAAAAGCCAATAAACTTGTCAAAAATATTCACACTTGTGTCGTAACCAGACCTCTCATTTGATATCGCACCTTTATAGAAGAAAGCCGACCGAGATGTCTATTTGTTGACACTTCTATGTTATAGCCCTGCAGAAAAAAATTCACTTGATCCTAATCACGACATGGTTCTGACAACTTTATGTAAAAAACAAAAGCCGGTCAATTTGATGTCAAAATTTTGAAATTTCTGTAGTTTAGCCATGCAGAAAACTTTTCATTTAATACCAAACAGGATATACAGGTGTTTCATATAAGAGTGCAAGGCGTAGGAGTATGAATTCTGATACCAAAAGGGGGGAAAATCCCAATAAATATTGATGATATAACGCTTCTTAACAAAGATACCCAGGATTTTATTTAAAAAAAAAAACAGAAAATGGTTAGTTTTATTTATTTTTGTATTGGGTCATAAATAATTATTTATAAAAAGAGTCCCAGAGCAAGTGTTCAAAATGAAAGCCATTACATTCAATAAATAAATCAGTATTATTTAAAAATACCACGGTAAATTATTAAAATCTTACATTTTTATTAAATACAGAAGGCTTGGCAATACTTTTTTGTATTAGAAATATTATCAAAATATTAAATAACAGGTGTAATAATTAAATAATTATCGAATTGAAATGAGTGGAATTTTTAATTAATTAAATCTCATTTCAATTTTAAATGGATTAAACAAATGCCAACAGCCAACTACCCAAGTAACATAAATGACCTAAAATCGACGTCACTGTGACGTCCTAAATCACGTCATATAGTCGTCCTGAAGACGTCTCAACGTGGAGCTCTACGACGTCAATTTAAGACGTAATTTCGACGTCATATTCAGACGTGGTCTTGACGTCATTTTAAGACGTTGTTTAGATGTCATTTTAAGACGTTGTTTAGACGTCATTATAAGACTTGTTTAGACGTCATTTTAAGACGTTGTTTTTACGTCATTTTTAGACGGTGTTTCGACGTCTTTTTCAGATGTTATTTCGACGTGTAGATGGACCTCGGATATATACCAAAACTAACAAATAGGTAGAAAGAATTACAAGGAAAAATAAACAATTTATTTTTGAAGTATATTGTGTGACAAAAATTTAAATAAAAAATACAATAAAATATTAACCTACATAGAATTCCTAAAAAAATATTCATAAAAAACTCAAATTAATTAAATAATGCATCTATCAATATTATACCATACATGTACATTTATTTAACAGAAATGAAGATTACAACAATACACGAATATTTAGCAAAATTTCCGGATCATATTGGATGCATTAGCTGTTAAAAGCAAAAAATACAATTTCGTCCGGAAAATTATCAGTAACTATTCCTAGCAGGTATTCAAATTAATATGAAACAATAATAGATAAAATAATAACTGTTTGTTATACATTAACTTATCTTTACCCAGGTATAGTTCCTTTGAGAACTGTATAGTCTTATTAGAATTATAAAGTAGTTTTAGTTTCAGAGTATTTATTTTTGTAATTATTATGAAATAAATAGTTAATCACTTAAATATGAGAAAATTTTGCTTTGCCTTGTTACTGGAATGTCTTGTTTTATATTACCAACCAGTTCATGTTTAGATTTTGAAATAGAAAAATAAATTTCTTCTACTATGGCCATTGTTTTAAGTTGATGGATTTAGCCTCCTGATAATTTTCACATGTTACTGTCACGGATTACAATGTCGTCAATTCAGAACATAAGCTACTACAAAATACAAATACAGTGTGTACATTTATGCCTTTTCATATGCTGTATACTACGCTTACGAAGAATTTTCGATAAACCTCTGAAAATGTTGTCTACAAAAGAAACAGTAATAAGTATAATTTCAAAAATGTTACATATTACATACCTTTACAATAACAAAACAAAAACATTGGTACAAATATTATCGTTTGGTTTTTTGTTACCTAACCCCACCTCTAAATTGATATCTAGACTTTTATAAGATTAGTTCTTCCTGTGTATTAGCACGTTTTGAGACAAGGCACTCTTCTTCTATATATATATATATATATATATATATATATATATATATATATATATATATATATATATATATATATATATATATATATATTAATAAAACAAAAAACAATAACAAAACCCGCGACATTTTAACATCAATCGGTATGCTTGCCAACACAAGCAACAGTAGCCATCTTGGTGACATGCTGCATTGTCATTGTATTGTTTTGTTCATGGAAGGTATGTGTGGAAATCAGTCAAGTAGAAATTACAATTTATTTTTTTATTTTACGACCTTTTAATTTCAGAGGAAATTTGTAAATCCAAAACTCAAAGATGCCTTAATACATTTTCTTTTAATAACATTTCTTGTAAGATTTAAAATTTATTTCTAAAGCACTATTAGATTTTGTTTAAAATATTAAAATTTCCAATATAATAATTACTTTGATTTTTGTGCCACAAATATAACATATAAATTGTTTCTTTTTCACAGTCGTATGTATATAAATGTAAATATGTTTTTTTTAAATAAATAAAACATAAATATCTTCACGGCTTATCCATTTCGGTGACGATGACGGATAACCATAATTAAATAAAAATGTATATTAAATTTGGTTTTGATATTATTGCATTAAGAAAAATTAAAATATCAATTTCACATTTAAATAAAAATAATATACACCTTCGTGTGTTATAAACAATTATATGTTGCCAAATTATATAAATTTAAAATTAAATATGATTTTTTAATAATATTAAAAATAAAGCAAAAATAATCGTCGCGAAGACGTCAAATTAGACGTGTGACAAAGGTTTAAATAGACCTATTTATGACCATATAAAGTCATCACATGGTCGTCATAGCGACCACTAATCTGACGTCTAAATAGTCCTATTTCAGACCAAAAATCAACGTCGCAGTGTCGTCGCATAGACGTCTAAATAATCGTATTTCAGACCAAAATTCAACGTCGCAGTACCGTCGCATCCACGTTAAATTAGACGGCCGCATATGACTTAAATTCAACCTATAATCGACGTCACTTTTTGGTTGACCGTCGGTCAGTGTTACTTGGGTATTTTCTGCTATTTCAGTATTACGCTTCCTTTAAGATAAATCCTCGGTATCTCTGTTATGAAGCGTTCTAGCACCAATGTTTATTCGGATTTTTTTTATGTTGGTGTCTAGAATTCATACTCCGAAGCCTTACATAGTTACATGAAACACCCTGTATTTCAGACAAATTTATACGAAAAACAAGAAATGTTTTCTCAGGGACTATCATAGATAATTTTCAAAAATACGATAGCTCGACCGGCTATTGTATTTTGTATAAAATTGTCAGTAATATTTCGGAAGTGTAGTATCTATAGCTGAGTGCACGATATATAATGTATTACAAAGAATGGCTGAATAACCGGGTTAGTTCATACAGTATGCCGCTAGGTGTTTTGCGACCCGGTTTTTACAAAAATATTTAAAATAGTAAATTATTCCTATATAACGCACAATATTTTATATTCTCAATACATTACATTTTATCTTTTGTCAGTTCTATGTATGTATTTTGTACAAATTTCATACGGAAGGCTTCTATGTTTTCAGTAAAATTATAAAATAAACGTTATGTCATGTACTTGACACTGACATCTTTCAATCAGAATTTTCTTAATCGTAGTACCTGTTTCTATGGTTATAGCATGGCTGGCTGCTACAAAATCGCACATTTTGGCACCTTAAAAAGACTATGGCCCGTATTCTTACATCTTAAAGTAGCGCTACTTCCGAAAAATTACTACTTCAACTGTTAAATGACAACTTTAACACTAAAATTAGAGATATAAAAATGAATTAAATTGTAAAAAGCATTTATTTCAAATGTCATAGGTTTCATTTACAAAAATACTGCGCATTTTATGCGAGCAAACAGGACAAAATGTCCCAATTACAGGATAAATATAAACATAATACATGCCCATTTTATATGTTCCCACCTGAAATTTTAAGAATAAGCAAAACCAAATATATTTCATAAGCCACTTGGTGAATATTAGTACTTTAAATCGAATAATCACAGTATGTATAAGAGCAAAACAAAATTTTAAAAACCAAGTCACTTATGAAATGAATCATGGATTGCCTAATCATAAATTTTCAGGCGGGAACTTTTAAATTGCGCACCCTGTATTAGTAACATGCATATGAGTACACAATACTAAATTTAAAGATAAAAATAAATCAAACAAAACTAAAAAATGTGATATTTTAATTCTAGAGTAAACAGTTAGTTACAAACTGCAGAAAAGTAAGTACTTACATTACATTAGATCTGAACTTTTACAACGAATTTGAAAATATATTAATAAAGTTTGGATTGTTATTAAGGGGGCAGAATGCAAAAATCATAGATATTAAAGATAACTTTTCTGGCTCATGCTGTATGATTATGTAATTTAAAAGATTTTTTATTAGTACGATACAATAATTGGGAATAAAAGAATTTTAATATAGATAATTTTAAAGTAATATAAGCAAATAAAATACAGATTAAATTCTGTACCGTTTTAAGGTAGATATCGAATTATGTATAATCTGAAATAATAAAAAACAGCTTAAAACATACTATCTAAAATTATTGAATTGTCTTGTTCCAGACTTGATGATTTTCCTGTAGGATTTAATTTTTATTCTTGCCTCTAAATACCTATTAGATATTGTTATATTGTACATGTGTTCTTTGTCGATTATGATGTTTATTATGTCTTTCTCAGCCTGACATTGTTAAATCTATTTACAAAATAAAATATATAAATTAACAATAAACATACGTCTTAAAGTCATTACATATACCTATATATATACAATCGGTTTATAACGTTCTACGATGTCTTCCGATGCCAATTCTCCACTGGTCTTGCCATAGATCTTTATTTAAACCTCTCTCTCTTATTCCTTCTTGGACTCCTGCTACCAAATTTCTTCTAGGTCTCCCTCTTTTCCTTTTGCCGCTAGGAGTTTACTGTGGTATATGTTTTGCCATTACTCATTTGCTGTACGTGACCGTATTATCTTAATTGACTTGTTTTTATATCATCGGTTATAGTAATTTTAATGTCCATGATATCTCTTATTCTTTCGTTTCTTATCATTTCTGGTTTTGAAGTTACTGCTACCCACCTCCAATAATCCATTTAGGTAGCTAGGAGCATTCCTGCAGTCTTCTTCTTTAGGGGCCACACTTTGCTATTGCAGGTAACTATGCTTTTTATAATGGTTTTATAAATTCTTTTTTATTTTCTTATGAAATAGTTTAGTTTGATCCAATAATATGCAATTTAGTTGAGGAATAGCCTTTCTTCATTGTGTACAGAGTTTCTTTATGGTGCCCTCATTCCTTATTTTTATTTATTTTTTATTCTGTAGTGTTTAATCCTTTGTCCTGTGTTTAGCACCAAATCTTTTTGGGTTCCATTTAAACACGTATATTCTGTTTTGCATGTTTACTTCTAGACTATTGTAGTAGTTTTGTGCAATAAGTTTTTGATTATCTGCAAAGCATAAGTTGTAAATTGTTTGATCTTCCAAAGATAAACCCATATTTTTGTACTTTTACTTCCACGATTTCAATGCTTTTTTTTACATATACCTACTTCGTTTAATTCTTACGTTCTTTTCTTTAATTTTACATAATATTTAAATGTTTTTAGTATTGAAAAGGACATCCGATACAACATGCATAATTTGTCATTAATATATCAAATATGACATGAAAATGTTTATCTTTTTAATTTTGTACATGTACTCTACGATCGTTTATGATATTATTCCTACCTTTCTGATCCTTTTCGACGTGTCTCCTTATACATTTTCCAAAATTCTATTTACAAAATATGTAACAATAATAAACATGGCTTAAAATCATTACATATACCTACCTCGTTAAATTCATTATCTTTTCTTTATTTATTACATATTATTAAAACATTTTATTGCATTTAAAAGGAAGAATACTGATAAATTGTCATCATTGACATTGACATAACAGCGTTTATCGTCTTAAATTTTCAAGGAAAACTGTGATCGTTACTGTGACCTATTGTTTCTGTCCCAATTTTCAATCTTTAATAATTTTTTACTAGAAAACTATGTATCCTACAGATATTTTACCCATTCGAAGGGCCCTGAAGGAATTAA
Source organism: Harpalus rubripes (assembly GCA_963082715.1). NCBI lineage: Eukaryota > Metazoa > Arthropoda > Insecta > Coleoptera > Carabidae > Harpalus > Harpalus rubripes. Next base: position 40,991,190 of record OY720448.1, on the reverse strand, counting down.
TTTCCTACAACTTGGTACAAATTTCACGAAAATCGGTCGCACCGTTTAAGCTGTAGCCTTGTCTAAAGTTGGGCGATCGGCTTTTTGATTAAAGAAAATATATAACCTAACCTAACCTAATACTAAAAGGATAGATTCATTATCTATACTTATATTTAGATAATGAATATATCCTTTTAGTATTAGGACTCCCGAAAGCCAATAGTAGTTTATGGTGCACACGCAACATGCCCACCCAAACTGCCCACGCAACATGCCCACCCAAGCTGCCCACGCAACATGTCCACCCAAACTGCCCACGCAACGCCCACCCAAACTGCCGACGCAACATGCCCACCCAAACTGCCCACGCAATATGCCCACCCAAATTACCCACGCAACATGCCCACTCAAACTGCCCACGCAATATGCCCATCCAAACAGCTGACGCAACATGGCCACTCAAACTGCCCACGCAACGTTCCCACTCAAACTGCCCACGCAACATGCTCACTCAAACTGCCCACGCAACATGGCCACCCAAACTACCCACCCACACTCTCCTTGACTTTTCTGACTCAAGCTGTATGACTTTGTAATTTAAATGATTTTGTTTTTAGTACTATACAATAATTGGCACACCCAGCAATGGGCAATAACCCGTGATGATATATTTATTCATTTATAAATAAGTAAACAAATAAATAATTAAATAAATAAATAGATAAATAAATAAATAAATAAATAAATAAATAAATAAATAAATAAATAAATAAATAAATAAATAAATAAATAAATAAATAAATAAATAAATAAATAAATAAATAAATAAATAAATAAATAAATAAATAAATAAATAAATAAATAAATAAATAAATAAATAAATAAATAAATAAATAAATAAATAAATAAATAAATAAATAAATAAATAAATAAATTAATTAATTAATAAATAAATAACTAAATAACTAAATAAATAAATAAATAGAAAAAATAAATAAATAAATACATAAATCAATAAATAATTAAATAAATATAATTACACACACTCACACGCGCACACACACACACGCATGCGCGCGCACACAAACACACACACACACACACACACACACACACACACACACACACACACACACACACACACACACACACACACGAACATATCCTAAAAATGTTATAATCGGATTCTAGGTACCTTAAAACGTGCATACTCACTAAACTGTAGATATGCGATATTTAGCATGATTTCAATACATCTCTTAGCGAGAGGCAAAAATTAATAATTCTGGGTTATCCATTACTATCTGTGAAAATAAAACGTTTGTACGTGTATAAATAAATATTAAAATACATATATTTTATCTGTTAGAAAATAACAGTAGAGTGCGGTCAAGGAATCGGTTTTCAATCACTGTTTTAAATAGTTTTTATGTACACCACAAATTCAAAGTCACTCAAACGCCTTATTTACATTTGTCAGATTTAAATTTATACGTCATTAGTTCAAAACACAGTATTTTAGCGATCCCCACATTTATGACGTCATGTACGAAATAGTTTTCAAAACGTTACGAAACTGGTTCAACGCCAAAAAACGAGTAAGATGTTGTTGGGGACAGATAATTAAAGATATGGTTAAAACATAGGTGATTTAGTTGGCCTGCTATTTAGGTAATATATGTGAGATTTCAAAAGTCGCTGGCTAAGCTCACTGTTTTCTTGTTTGTTTTTTAATTGAAAACTGATAGATTTAAATCTATAGTAGATTTCAGAGTTACAAAATCAGAGTCCAGATGCTTTTTATACCAAAATATAGTGCTTTTTGAACAAACGGCTAAGCGGTAAACAAATTATATATAATTTTTATTTCATTAATATTTATTTCGTTTACAAATTTGCACCTTTATCCAATCCATTAAAAATTTGTCTCAAATATAATCCAACCATTCCCCTGTGTATTCGTCTAAACAGATTTGGAATATCTTTTCCCGTTTTTGAATTATGAATTTTTAACCACCCCTGTCAAAGTAACAGTTGATATATTTGCTAATCAATACAGATATTTGATTTTTAATGTTAGTCCTGTTTTTAAAAATTCATAATTTCAAAATGGGGAAAGTAAAACTAAAAAATTAAGGTGAAGCTACCAAATTTTGAATATATACATAATTCAACCCATATTTTTAAACCCCGGCGTGAGGTGTTTTTAATCCGATATTTAACCACTTTTATACCGGAAATATACAAATCAACCCTCTAAAATTCATTTTTGTAAGAATAAACACTCTACTTGCAACAGAAATCGTGAGATTAAAACATTAGATTCACCGCAAATTTAAAATATTTTTGTCGGCCACCGGCTTATCATCATCGGTAATTTTTTTACATTTTGCGATGTGGAAAATACACACTTGTGTACAGACATTACATTAGTCCAGTTAGGAATATTTGTTTTTTACCTAGTTACTTATGACATATTTGGCAACACTGTCCAAGTACATATGAAACGTCGAATTTTATAATTTTCAATTAAAATGGTTTAGGCCTTGTTATATATTTGATCTAAGGTAATTATTACAATCAACAATATTTAAACTAACGTCAACCTTTATTTATTCTATTTTACATTTCGTATTCACTTTTAAAATAATTACCGAATGTGAATGTCATTCAAACTGTTTTTCAAGGCAAACTTTTTTAATGTTAACCTAAAAATACAACATTATCCGTTTCCTTTAAATCAAAATCAGTATCCAAGTCGTTCTGGTGGCTTTCCTTTATTTTCACGGTTAGACCTCCGAATATTCTCAGATGAACTCGAAGTTCTTGGTGCAGTAGAGGACAACGAAGACGGTTGTAGTGTTTCTGTTGTTAAAAATGGTTGTAAAGACTGCGGTACGTCTGTTGTCGAGGTTGCTGTTGTTGTAGTCAGAATAACTGGTCTTGGTTGTTCGACAGTTACTCTTGTTGTTGGTTTTATTAATACTGGTCTTGGTTGGTCGACAGTTGCTCTTGTTGTTGGTTTTATTGTTTCTCGATCGCTGTCAATCATTTTCTTTTGATCTTCATTTTCTGATGAATGAACTTTATATCGCCGCAATAACTGATCAATATGACGCTTCCATATTTGATTTCCTACTTGTACCATGTACGTCAATGGTGATGATCGATGTAATACTGAAGCAGGTAACCACTCCTTCTTTCCATCATTATAACTGCGAGCCCATATGTCGCCAAATGTTATATATTTGATCTATGGTAATTATTACAATCAACAATATTTAAACTAACGTAAACCTTTATTTATTCTATTTTACATTTCATATTCACTTTTAAAATAATTACCGAATGTCAATGTCATTCAAACTGTTTTTCAAGGTAAACTTTTTGAATGTAAACATAAAAATACAGCAGGCGTTTTTACCTGTGCAGATATAGTTGCCCATTCTCAAAATTTATTTAGATTATGAATTAAACTTTTTTCAAATTGTTTTAATTTCATAAATATTTCCATTTAAAGGTTCAAATTGACATGTCAAATATGGCGTTCTTCGTCTTAAATTTTTACATGTTCTCTTCGATCTATTGTTTCAATGATCCAATTTTCAACATTTAAGAATTTTTTACACAAAAACTATGCTTCCTACAGAAAATTAACCTATTACGAGGGCACTCGAGACAATCATTTCCTACAACTTGGTGCAAATTTTATAAAAATCGCTCGCCCCATTCAGGCTTTAGAGGTGTTCAAATTTGGCAATCGTCGTGATTAAAGAATATATATATAACTATAGATAGTGAATCTATCCTTTTAGTATTAGGATTAGCGAAAACTCGGCTACGCCGAGCTTCCCCTGGGACTCCGCCGATAGTGTATTAAAATAGTCTATACGTAGATCTAACCCGTCTAGCCACACTTTAAACCTAAAGTGCTAACGCTAACTGTTTTTCAAATTGTTTGAATTCTGTCCTGACCATCAAAGATGCCTACGCATCATGCCCACCTAAACTGCCCACGCAACATGGCCACTCAAACAGCTCACGCAACATGCCCACTCAAACTGCCCACGCAACCTGCCCACCCAAACCGTCCACGCAACATGCCCACCTAAACTGCCCAGGCAACATGTTCACCCAAACTGCCAACGCAACATGCCCATTCAAACCGCCCACTTAAACTGCCCACGTAACCGGCCCACCCAACTTGCCTACGCAACATGCCCACCCAAACTGCCCACGCAACATGCCCACCCAAAATACCACTGCAACATGCCCACTTAAACTGCCCACCCAGCTTGCCCGCGCAACATACCCACCCAAACTGCCACGTAACATGCCCACCTAAACTACTTAAACAACAATCTGCGCTTGCAATTTTTATAAAAACCACTAGAAAATGGTTTAGGTAGACAGAGAAATAGCTAGACTGCTCACACAACATTCCCACACAAACTGCTTACGTAAATTGCCTCCCTCCCTAACCTGCCCACCTAAAAGGTCCACGCAGCATACCCACCCAACTTGCTTACGCAGCCTGCCCACACGACATACCCACCCAAATTGCCAGTGCGTGTGTGACGATTTATTCGTTTTGTTCGATTTTGTCAATTTATGGAACACTTAAAATTTAAGTGTCAATCTTTTTAAAAATAATCAACCCTAACGTAACCTAACTCACAGAACTCAGGATGATATACTTGCTTTATACGTACAATCCATGCCAAACGTGGTAGACTGTTGGGCAGAAAACAAAACTCTTTCTTTCTCTCCCTTTAATTACCTGATATTTTTCTAGATATCTATCCTCTTAATCTTCGCATTTCATAGACCATGACATTTGGCACCAACTCTAACCTGTCCACACAAAATAATTTCTTTTTGAATTTTTTTAATTAGGGGATAACTAACTTGCTGGAATATCGGGAGATATTCCGGTTTGCTCTTTTTTTTACTCAGCTGCCAGAAGAATTTGGAAACATATTGTTAACAGTTCTAAATTTAGTTGGGAAAGCTTTTTTCATGTTAATTTAGCTTCCCCCAATAAGTATTATTATGACATATATGATATAAATACAATTACATTTATAAGTACTGGTATAAATTGATGTCTTTAATGTACTTCAAAATAGATTTATAATTATTTGTATGTAGTGCATCTAGTGCCTGGTATTTTGTGTTTCCGTCTTTCATCGCTATATTTGATGCAGTATATTTGCAGGCGTATTATAGATATTTAAACGTTACATTTATCACAGACTGGCGGGTGAGTTTTATCAGAAAGATATTTGTGAGTCATTTTTGTGTAACCTATTTTCATTCTCGTGAATATAACTTGTTCTTTTCGAGTACAGTTTTTATTGTCTTCTTTTCTCAATATTTCCTTAGATTTTTTGGAGTTTGTTTGTTATTTGGTTTTTCCAGTAGTTGTTTCAGTCATTAAATATTTTATGTTTGATTGTGGCTTTGGCATCATTTGTTTGATGGATTGGATCGTTTTGAGGGAATCAGAGCATATAATGCATGATATTTTATGGTTTTAAATTTTTAATATGTTCGCGAGACAGTATACATTTCGGTTGTAAATATACTTGTTTCGGTAGCTAAATGGTACTTTTGCACTTGGTCCGGAGTTACAAATGCTGTACCCACTTTGTTTTATGTTGGATATTTCAGTAGATCATGGGCGGTATTTTGTAAAGATTATGTTTGTGAATATTAGGTATGCTGTGGTTAATATAGTTGAGCATTTGAAGGATATGGTTTTGGTAAACTTAATGGTTTTGTATAGATGTTGTTGGGGACAGAGGATCAAAAATATGCTGGGTGATTTGGTTGGCTTCCTATTTTGGTAACATATGTCAGATTTTGAACGACGTTCGCTAAGTTCACTGTTTTCTTGTTTGTTCATGAACTGAAAACTGATAAATATCAATCTGCAGTAGATTCCAAAGTTACAATATCAGACCCCAGATGATTTTTATACCAAAATATAGTACTTCTTGAACAAACGGCTGAGCGGTAATATTTATATATATATATATATATATATATATATATATATATATATATATATATATATATATATATATATATATATTAAGATATCGAGTTGCCAGCTTTTGGAGTTACACCGTTCTTTTGTTGTAAATTTTATTTCAATATAAAGCATACCACATTTAAATATATTCGATTTGCGAAATAATATATATATATATATATATATATATATATATATATATATATATATATATATATATATATTGGCATTTGTTAAGGAGTCACTTCCGTGAAGTTTATAAGGCGTCCTGACTTCCATATTAATTAGTGGATATATATTATTAAAAATTACATATATAGGCTTAGGGGAACTTCTATATTAAGATTTTCAAAAGAGGGGTAACAAAATATTATTTTAAAAATTAATATATAATTGTACAAACTTAAAATACAAAGTCACTTCCATCACTGTAATTGTGTACAAGATATTGAAGCGTATGACTGACTTCTGCAACGTAGTCAAATTTCATGTCAGCCAAACCACATATCAGCAAAACATCAAATAAAGTACATGATGAATAAGGTCCCACTCTGTGTTAACGAAGCGCCACAATGGCGAATTTTGAGCTATTATCTTTGTTTAAAAAAAACATAATTTTGTTGGCTTAGCTGTAAGTCTGCGGAACCGCTCCAAACCATGCAAGTTCAGTTTTTTTAAAAAATATATTATTTGTGTGCTATTATTGAATTTGATCTATTATATTTTTTAAAAAATTACTTATTTACATAATCCGTTATGAAAAGAGTGATATTGTTTGATGAACACAATATTTGCTAAAACGAGCGAAGCGTGTTTTGCAAATAATTTGAATCAACAATATCACGTTTTCGTAATGCGTTATGTACAAAACTTTAACTAATTGCGCTAAAATAACTTAAAAAATGCACAACGTTCTAGGTTTTTCTATGAACGCTCAATATACATATTTGAAAATCAATTTACCAAAGTGCTGCCGTGAAAATAAATGAATTCAGTTATTTTATGCAACGTAATAGTATATTAAAGAACGTGTTTTATAAGACATGTTTTTTTCGCACGCGTCAAAATTTAGAAAACGAGCGCTAGCGAGTTTTCTAATTGACAAGTGCGAAAGAAAGTCTTATAAAATGAGTTCTTTATACTATTTTTATATTTTGCGCCTTCTACAATAACATTTACTTACACAATTTGTGATTATATTTGTAACCATAAGTACATTTTCATGAAAATCATCTTCCCTAAATAAAAAATAATAATAATAATTTCGACATTATATTATTAAAATGAATTGTCAATTAACTAAAAATAAATTAGGTAAAAATGGGTTAAAGAAACGTCATCGAGTACCAACCGTCTAACACAAAAAATTGGGTATCGAAATGAAGGTCATTACGATACGCAATTGCGTATCGTAAAGACTTCATTATGAACGCAAAATATAAAAAGAATATTTTTTAACATAACTCAGTTACGTAAGTCGACAATTATGTCTTGAGTTTTTTTATACTATTTTTTTGGTATTTTGCGCTTTTTATGCCTTTTTTAATAAAAAATAGTAATGTTAAAATTTAGGAAATTTTATCACTTTGTGGTATTGATGTGACTTTGAAAATTCATTTATCAACGCTAACCTCATTTTTGTAAAACCATACATTATTTTTTCTTATTCTTAGTTTTATATTCAAAATTACGTTCATTTAGTGAGATTTGACATTTGGTTTTATTTGACATTCTTATCTACCACCCTTACAAAAATAAATTACAGCACTCAAACCTGCTTTCCATTTAGTATAGCTCTTGGGGTAGGTAGCACCGAAATGAACTGATCCGCCACTACTCTAAACCTTTTTGTAACGGAACAGTTTTCTTAACTTTTCAACATCGATGCACCAGACTACAATTTATTGTTCATTTTATTTTGATTGTTAAAGTCTAAATATCAGAAATGGACATACAAAAATTATAGTAATTTAATATAAAATACTATTATTGTTTCCAATGTACAATATTTTTATTCCTTAATTAACGAAAGTTCATCTGAATTTTCTAATGAAGACGAAACAAGTACTTCGTCGTCAGATGAATCAGAAGATGATGTAGTACTCCGTGGCAATAAGTAAAGGGGATTGAGAACCTGGTTCTGATTCCCACGTTTCTTTTTCGTTCTTGTTTTCCGAATTTGTTATTGCGAACAGGGACTGGGAAAAATTTGTCTAACATAATTTATCCCACATAACTGAAAAGTTAACAAAAATTTGTAGAATAATAAAAGTATTTATCTGTTTCCGCTCTTTGAGAATCTTCGGCACTAATAATTCTTTTATAATTTGTTTGACGCCACGCCAAATAAATTAATTTATGACAAAGACATTGTTTATGTCAAATAGATAAATAAAACAAAATAAACACAAAACGGAGTAGTCTACTCCAAGAAACTCGGGGTGCTTGATGAGGGAAGGGACGAAGAACTCGAGTAGATCCCGATCATTTAGCTCTCGCTAAATGGAACGCGCAAAACAGTCATAGGGGTAGTAAAGTGTTACTCAGTGCTACTCCATATGCTAAATGGAAAGCAACTCAGATAAGCTATTAACGAACTATTTTGAGTGCTGTAACAGCTTTGTTACAGACGCAAAATACAAAAAGAATTTTACAAAACTCATTTCGTATCAATTATGTAAAAAGTGACATTTCATAACGTTACAAGGATAGGTGAAATTCAACTTATTAAAACGGAATTAGATAAAAAAAATTACTAGTTTGCTTGCAAGTCAGCAGATCCGCTCCAAACAACTCAAGTTCAACTCTAAGTAGCCTGGGATTTTACGACTTACGGGCTTATTAAGTGGTGTTAACTATACCCAACAAAATTATTTGTATATATCAACGGCAGATGACACAGTCATCCCAAATTTTTATTTTAGAAATTCAAGATGTTTTATTTACTAGTCACTAATTAAATTAATTACTTTACAAAAATAATCGTGACCGAAGATGATGCAAAATATGTGCAATACAGAACTATCAGATAACAAAATATCAAAGACGAAAGACGGTCGATGTAATGAAAAATATTTCAAATTTATCTTATTTCCAGCATTACACATGTTATACAATTGTCGGGTTAACATTAAATAATTAAATGTTATAAAATTTCAAAAAAAGAACTGAAATTCATTTTTAGCTACGAGTAGTAATTGAAAATATGGTACTCTAAATCTTGATGATTAAAGTTTAATAAATTTGTAAAGATTTGTGAAATTGCTAATCGTTTATATAAAAAAAAAAATACTTCTCATATAGGTACCTACTAGTGACGGAGAAGGTGGAAAAACGAACCAGTCAATTAGAGAACAACCTGGCTAAGAATTGGTTTTACTTATCAAGATGTTATTGTGCATTAGTTAATATCCGCACTTTTGCTACTTATGTCCGGTTTTATAACCGTTTGGTTAAAAAATTAATAACTTAATAAAGTTTTCATTCAATCTAATTAAGTTGTACTGTATAAAATATTAAAATGTACCTTTTTGAAAACGGGCATTAGTTGTCAAACCTAAGTAACATAAAAATTTTCACCAATAGCAAATGACACATATGACAAAAAATTAAATTGTCACCTGACATTATTGATTATTACTCGAGAATTTCAAAAAGTTGTTAATAATTAATTAATCATGTTAACAGTATTATCACGATTGAAATTTAGCAACTTACTAAAAATGATCACAAATGAAAATTTTTGATATAAGTATAAGAAGAAATTTAATTGTTATCGATAGTTATTGGCTAAAATTTTTAAATATGTGTTAAAAATAATCCTTCATTTAAATTGGCACACCCAGCAATGGTTAGTAAGCCGTGATGATATATTTATTTTATTTATTTATTTATACACAGAAATACTCCGTGTGTGCTACAGATAACAGTGGTAATTTTTATTGTGAATTTTTCACCCATTATTAATATATGATATTTTTTATTTGTATATTGTTAATAAAAATTTATTATATAAATAGTGATTCCAGTCCCACTCATATTTGGAAAAAAACATAACTACAATTACATACTACAATACACTGTTGCCAAGTTTCGGAAGTGACAAGTACTTCCAAATGCTATATACACGTCGGAAGTAACATCGTATTGTGCATACCTGACACTAATAGCGATTACATTTCGTTTACAACTTTGCACCCTTTATCCAATCCATTAAAAATTTGTCTCAAATATAACTCAATCATTCCCCTGTGTATTCGTCTAAACAGATTTGGAATATCTTTTCCCGTTTTTGAATTCTGAATTTTTAACCACCCCTGTCAAAGTAACAGTTGATATATTTAATAATAAATACAGATATTTGATTTTCAATGTTAGTCCTGTTTTTAAAAATTCATAATTTCAAAATGGCGAGAGTAAAAGTAAAAAATAAATTTTTATTATATACATTATTCAACCCTTATTTTTAAACCTAACCTAACCAAACGCTTATTTTTAAACCCCGGCGTGAGGTGTTTTTAATCCGATATTTAACCACTTTTATACCGGAAATATACAAATCGACCCTCTAAAATTAATTTTTGTAAGAATAAACACTCTATTTGCAACAGAAATCGTGAGATTGAATCATTAACACAGACATGGTGACGTATGAGGTTGAAATATGAATGAACTCCTATATTAATGTTATAATCAACACATATTTTGTATAAATGCTGAGTTGTGATTATATTGTATAACGCATTGTTGTAATCAAAGTATTTTACATGATAAATATGTAAAGTACATTGTTTTTAAACTAAAATATTTTAAACTTTTTAATTGTTGTTAATCACATGAATTATTTAAATATTATATTTCTATTCAGTAAGTTATTCAGTGATTACTTACCTTTATTATATTATATTATTATAATCATTGCAAGTGAGTCTAATACATTGTTCCTCGTTCTTCGTGTCCAGGCACCTGGCTAATTTAAAATAATTTATTGAACTCACTTATGTTTAAATTTACAGCTGTTTTAACCTAAAAAGTAAATTCTACATACAATGTTTACTATATTTTACTATTTTTTATTATTTACAGCAGAGAATGTAATAATAAAGGAATAGTCATAAAATTTATGTTTTAGTGTAAATTACGTCGGACAGTGTAAATTACGTCGGACACAGTTAAAATATCATATTTCCGACTTCAAAAATGTATTTCAGATAAAGTATTTATCTCCTTTATGAATTTTTATTAACAAATATTGTAGACTGCACGAAATATTTAGACATTACTTTCACCGCAAATTTGAATTGTTTGTTGTCGGCCAACGGCTTATTATCTTTGGTAATTTATTTTCAAATTTTGCGGCGTAGAAAATACACTTGAGTACGAACTTCACATTAGTCTAGTTATAAATATTTGTTTTTTAGCTAGTTACTTATGACATATTTGGCAACACATTCCAAATGCATATGAACCGTCAAAATTTTTAATTATTTTTTTTTCAAATTTTCAGAATAGAAAATACACTTGTGTACGGACTTTACATTAGTCTAGTTAGGAATATTTGTTTTTTACCTAGTTACTTATGACTTATTTGGCAACACTTTCTAAGTGCATATGAACCGTCAAAATTTATAATTTTTAATTATAATGTTTTAGGCCTTTTTTAACTGTGCAGATATAATTGCCCATTCACATAAATTATGATTATGAAATAAACTTCTTCCAAATTGTCCTCATTTCATAAATATTTCTAATTAAAGGTTCAAAATGACATGTCAAACATGGCGCTCTTCGTCTTAAATTTTACAAGGAACACTGTGATCTAACTTTGACTTATTGTTTTAATTTAAATTTTCAACATTTAATAATTTTTTACTCAAAAACTATGCATCCTACAGAAATTTGAGCTATTACGAGGGCACTCGAGACAATCATTTCCTACAACCTGGTGCAAATTTCACGAAAATCGGTCGTACTATTCAGGCTGTAGCGGTGTTTAAATGATGGCGATCGGCTTTTTAATTAATTCAAATATAGATAGTGAATCTATCATTTTAGTATTAGGACTAGCGAAAACTAGGACTCCGCCGATAGTGTTTCATGATAGACCATACGTACATCCAATCCGTCTACGCACAATTTAAAACCAAAGTGGTAACGCCAACAGTCTTATCAGATACCCAAGTTCCCCCTTCTATGAAATGAATTAACTTTATGCATAAAACAAAAGCCAATCAACCGTCATAAATTGCCACACTTTTGTCTAAAAGTTCTTAACCAGACCTCTCATTGATACCAAACACGACATATTTCTAGCATCTTTATACAAAAACAAAAGCCGACCGAGATGTCTATTTGTTGACACTTCTATGTTATAGCACTGCAAGAAAAAATCACTTGATCCTAATCACGACATGGTTCTGACAACTTTATGTGAAAAACAAAAGCCGGTCAAGTTGCTGTCAAAATTTCGAAAGTTCTATAGCTTAATCATGCAGAAAACTTTTCATTTAATACCAAACAGGATATACAGGTGTTTCATATAAGAGTGCAAGGCGTAGGAGTATGAATTCTGATAGCAAAAATGGGAAAAATCCCAATAAACATTGGTGCTATAACGCTTCCTAACAGAGATACCCAGGATTTTATTTAAAAAAATAGGTTAGTATTATGTATTTTTGTATTGGGTCATAAATAATTAATTAAAAAAGAATCCTAGAGCAAGTGTTCAAAATAAAAGCCATTACATTCAGTAAATAAATCTGTATTATTTAAAAATACTACGATAAATTATTAAAATATAACATTTTCATTAAATACAGAAGGCTTGGCAATACTTTTTTGTATTACAAATATTATCAAAATATTAAATAACAGGTGTAATAATTACTTATCGGATTGAAATGAGTGGAATTTTTAATTAATTAAATCTCATTTAAATTTTAAATTAATTAAACAAGTGCCATCAGCCAACTATTTTCTGCTATTTCAGTATTACGCTTCATTTAAGATAAATCCTCGGTATAAACATTATGTCATGTACTTGACACTGACATCCTTCAATCAGAATTTTCTTAATCGTAGTACCCGTTTCTATGGTTATAGCATGGCTGGCTGCTGCATAATCGCACATTTTGGCACCTTAAAATGACTATGGCCCGTATTCTTACATCTTAAAGTAGCGCTACTTCCGAGAAATTGCTTCTTCAACTGTCAAATGTCAATTTTAACATTAAAATTAGAGATATAAAAATAAATTAAGTTGTAAAAAGCATTTATTTCAAATGTCATAGGTTTCATTTACACAAATATAAAACCTATTCTTATCTATTTATAAAATAAAATAAATAAAAAATCGAAATAGCGCTACTTCCAAAGTAACGCTACTTCAAGAGGTGAGAATTTGGGTCTATATCTCTTTATTTGATCCATACCTTGTTGTGCATCCTATAGCACAACATTTTCTATTTAGACGCGAACTTATTTTAACCTGTAACCGCAACCGGCACACCAACTGCCAAACGCCTGTCAAATGGTAACGGGTCGCGTTAGCGTCATTTTGTACCAGCTAGTTATGTCAACGCATCTCGTGCTCTCACCTATAGATACTACATCGTGGTAGGAACTGATGAAAACATATAACGAAATGAACAAATGCTGCGCATTTTATGCGAGCAAACAGGACAAAATGTCCCAATTACAGGATAAATATAAACATAATATAGGGTGCCCATTTTATAAGATCCCGCCTGAAATTTTAAGAATAAGCAAAACCAAATACATTTCATAAGCCACTTGGTGAATATTAGTACTTTAAATCGAATAATCATAGTAGGTATAAGAGCAGAACAAAATTTTTAAAACCAAGTCACTTATGAAATGTATCATGGATTGCTTAATCATGAATTTTCAGGCGGGAACTTTTAAATTGCGCACCCTGTATTAGTAACATGCATATGAGTACACAATACTTAATTTAAAGATAAAAATAAATCAAACAAAACTAAAAAATGTGATATTTTAATTCTAGAGTAAACAGTTAGTTACAAACTGCAGAAAAGTAAGTACTTACATTACATTAGAGAACTTTTACAACGAATTTGAAAATATATGCATAAAGTTTGGATTGTTATTAAGGGGGAAGAATGCAAAAATCATAGGTATTAAAGATGACTTTTCTGGCTCATGCTGTATGATTATGTAATTTATAAGATTTTTTATTAGTACGATACAATAATTTGCAATAAAAATTTTTTAATATAGATAATTTTAACGTAATATAAGAAAATAAAATGCAGATTAATTCTGTACCGTTTTAAGATAGATATCGAATTATGTATAATCTGAAATAATTTTAAACGTAATGTAAGAAAATGAATTGCAAAAAAAGAACAAATTAAAACGTACTATCTAAAAATTTTGAATTGTCTTGTTCCAGACTATATGATTTTTCTATAGGATTTAATTTTTATTCTTTCCTCTAAATACGTATTAGATATTGTACATGTATCCTTTGTCGATTGTGATGTTTATTATGTCTTTCTCAGCCTTACATTGTTAAATCTATTTACAAAATGAAATATATAAATTAACAATAAACATATCTTAAAATAATTAGATATACCTATATATGCAATCGGTTTATATAACGTTCTACGATGTCTTCCGATGCCAATTCTCCACTGGTTTTGCCATAGATCTTCATTTAATCCTCTAGGAGTTTACTGTGGTATTTGTTTTGCCATTACTCATTCGCTGTACGAGACCGTACCATCTTAATTGATTTGTTTTTATATCATTGCTTATAGTAATTTTAGTGTCCATGATATCTCTTATTCTTTCGTTTCTTATCTTTTCTCCTTTTGACTTTACTGGTGCCCTGCTCCGATAATCCATTTCCGTAGCTAGGAGCATTCCTTCAGCCTTTTTTTAGGGGCCACGTTTTGCTCTTGCAGGTAACTATACTTTTTATAATGGTTTTATAAATTCTTTTTTATTTTCTTTTGAAATACTTTAGTTTGATCCAATAATATGCAATTTAGTTGAGGTATAGCCTTTCTTCCTTTATGGCGCACTCATTCCTTATTTTTATTTATTTTTTATTCTGAAGTGTTTAATCCTTTGTCCTGTGTTTAGCACCAAATCTTTTTGGGTTCCATTTAAACACGTATATTCTGTTTTACATGTTTACTTTTAGACTATTGTAGTAGTCTTGTGCAATAAGTATTTGATCATCTGCAAAACATAAGGTGTAAATTGTTTGATCTTCCAAAGATATACCCATATTTTTGTACTTTTACTTCCACGATTTCAATGCTTTTTTACATATACCTAATTCGTTTAATTATTACGTTCTTTTTTTCAATTTTACATATTATTTAAATGTTTTTAGTATTGAAAAGGACATTTGTTGGATCAGGCACATAAACGCAGTGCTAGAATACTATTTTTATTAAAATAATTATAATTACATTCAATGACATTTATTTATTTTTCTTCTCTTCAAAAGAACAAAACTCTCTCCTTTCCACGCCTTCTCATTCACCACCTTCTCTTTTTTATTTTGACGCCGACCGGATCGCTTTACCTATCAACATTCGATACGACATACATAATTTGTCATTAACATATCAAATATGACAGATAACAATGTTTATCTTTTTAATTTTGTACATGTACTCTTTGCTTGATTGTGATATTATTCCTACCTTTCTGATCCTTTTCGACGTGTTTCCTTATACATTTTCCAAAATTCTATTTACAAAATAAAATATGTAACAATAATAAACATGGCTTAAAATCATTACATATACCTACCTCGTTAAATTCATCATCTTTTTTTTAATGTTACATATTATTGAAACATTTCTTTGCATTTGAAAGTATGAATACCGATAATTTGTAATCATTGACATTGACATGCCAAATGATATAACAGCGTAACACTTTCCAAGTGCATATGAACTTTCAAAAATTTTATTTATGTTTTAGGCCTTTTTACCTTTGCGGATATAGTTGCCCATTCTCATAATTTATGATTGTGAATTAAACTTCTTTCAAATTATCTTCATTTCATAAATATTTCCATTTAAAGGTTCAAATTGTCATGTCAAACATGGCGTTCTTCGTCTTAAATTTTTGCATGTTCTTTTTGATCCATTGTTTCAATAATCCAATCTTCAACATTTAAGAATTTTTTACACGAAAACTATACTTCCTACAGAAATTTAACCTATTACGAGGACACTTGACACAATCATTTCCTACAACTTGGTGCAAATTTCATAAAAATCGCTCGCACCTTTTAGGCTGTAGAGGTGTTCAAAGCTTTGGCGATCGTCGCGATTAAAGAATATAACTATAGATAGTGATTCTATCCTTTTAGTATTATAGACTAGCCTAACCTCGGCTTCGCCGATTTTGGCCTAGGGCTCCGCAGATAGTGTTTTATGATAGACTATACGTACATCCAATCTGTCTACGCACAATTTAAAACCAAAGTGCTAACGCCAGCAGTCTTGTTAGATGCCCAAATTGTCTCAAACGATTTAACTTTATGCATAAAACAAAAGCCATTTAATGTGTCAGAAATTTTGACACATGTACCTAACAGTCCTTAATTAGACCTCTAATTTGATACCAAACACGACATATTTCTAACATCTTTATGCACTAAACAAAAGCCGACTGAGATGTCTAATTGTTAACACTTCCATATCAGCAGACAAAATTTCAGTTGATCCCAATCACGACAGGGTTTAGACAACTCTATGCGAAAAACAAAAGCCAATCGAGTTGATGTCTAAATTTTGGAAGTTCTATAATTTAGCCAGGCAGAAAACTTTTCATTTAATACCGAACAAAATATATTTCTGACAAACAACAAGAAATGTTTTTTCAAGAGCTATCATGGAGAAATGTCAAAAATACGACAGCTCACTCGGCTACCGTTTTCTTGCAAAAAGTTGTCAATAATATTTCAGAAGTATAATCAAAAAATGCGGTTAAATATAATTTTTCGACATACCTACATACCAGATGGCACTCCAAATCCGTTACATAGGCATTTAACATGGGAAAACTGTTTTACCTGCGCGTTGCTTTCCAAATTATTTTTGAAAAAAGACTTCAAATAAAAGTTGTAGATCATGAAATTCTGCATTTGAATCAAGAAAAAAAAATTAATTGTGCATGCTTTGTAACGGCAGAAATTGCAAATGAAAATATCGGAAACCACGTCAAAAATAGTGATAGCCATAAAATTCAAACAAACAGCATAACAAATGTAATTTTTTTATGTGATTGAATAAGTCTCAATATTTGACTGTTAAAACATCAATCATTTGTTTGTCTGTTTCAATTCCATGCCTAGTGCTATTAAACTAAAATTTTCATATTTCATTTCTAGAGTTACTAAACATACGAAATGGATTTTGTTTATTAATATGAAAGTAGAATTTTATGCTCTACAACTTTTATTTGAATAATTTTTTTCTATAATAATTTGGGGGGCAACGCGTTACGGAAAACTGTTTTACCATGTTAAATGCTTATGTATACAAAGTGATTGGTAGGAACTGATAAAAACATATATTGAAATGAACAAATGCTGCGCGTTTTATGCGAGCAAACAGGACAAAATGTCTTAATTACAGGATAAATACAGTGTGTTCAAAAAAATTCGGAGTAGGCTATGTACAAAGAGACGTATGTCAATTAATTAAATGTCAATTTGACTTAAAATATTGTCAAAAATTTTTGCAAAGAAATCAAAGCTTTTCAAATTAGAAAACGGCGAATGTCGATAAACTGTATCCGTTGACAACTTGACTTTTGAATTGAATGTTGATCAAACACACGTTTCTCTGTTCGTGGCCTACTCCGAGTTAGGATTTTTTTTAACACACTGTATAAACATAATATTAATAACACGTCTATGAGTACACAATACTAAATTTAAAGGTAAAAATAAAACAAACAAAACTCAAAAATGTGATATTTTATTTCCAAAGTAAACAATTAGTTACAAACTGTAGAAAAGTAAGTTGTTACATTACATTAATAAAGTTTGGATTGTTATTAAAGGGGAAAAATGCAAGACTCATAGGTATACAAGATTACTTTTGTGGCTTATGCTGTATGATTATGGCCCAGTTGCATAAAACATTGTTAACTTTAATCACATTGTTAACTTTGACAAGACTTCTTTTCCATTGTATTTTTGATACGTATCCACGGTTACATTGTGCATATGATCAGCTAACAACGTTTTATGGCCGTATGTAATTTTAAAGATTTTTTATTAATTGGCAATAAAAGAATTTTAAAATAGATAATTCTAAACGTAATATAAGAAAATGAAATGCAGATTAAAATCTGTACCGTTTTAAGATAGATATTGAATTATGGTGCACTCTCCACGCCAGAAATGAGTGCCCGTGAGGTGACGCCTGGTAAACGCACGCACGGTACAAATATTTCATCATCATTACCGATATCTGCGTACAAAGCAGATTGGCACACCCAGCAATGGGTAATAAGCCGTGATGATATATTTATTTATTTATTTATTTATTGAATTATGTTTAATTTGAAATAATTTTAAACGTAATGTAAGAAAATGAATTGCAAAAAAGAACAGATTAAAACGTACCATATAAAATTATTGAATTGTCTTGTTCCAAATATTAAGGCATGATTTTCCTGTAGGATTTTTAGTGTATCCAATGAGTAATACATTTCTGGCTGGATTCGATGAAGAACAACTAACTAACGCGTATGTTTCTAATTTTGTACTTGTACTCTTTGTCGATTATGTTGTTCATTATGTCTTTCTCAGCCTGACATTTTGTTAAATTTATTTTCAAAATAAAATATATAAATTAACAATAAACATAACTTAAAATCATTACATATACTTCGTTCTACGATGTCTTCCGATGCCATTTCTCCAGTTCTGTCTATCTTGCCATATATCTTAATTTAATCCCCTCTCTCTCTCTCTCTCTCTCTCTCTCTCTCTCTCTCTCTCTCTCTCTTATTCCTTCTTGGTCTCCTGCAACCCAATTTCTTCTAGGTCTCTTTTATTTTTGCCGGTAGGTGTCTACTGTAATATTTATTTAGGAAGCCTCTCATTACGCATTCGCTGTATGTATGTTTATTTCTAGACCTCAGCTAGGATATTCTTCTATAAATTTTTGTATCATGTATTCACTATCGTTGTAGACTTGTGCAATAAATATTTGATCATCTGCAAAGCATAAAAAGTAAATTGTTTGAACTTCCAAGGGTATACCCATATTTTTGCAATTCTTCTTCCACGTTCACAGTGCTTTTTTATATTTTTAGTATTGAAAAGAACAACCGGTACGACATTCATAATTTTTTGTCATTAACATATATCAAATATGACAAATGACAATGTTTGTTTTTAATTTTGTATGTGTACTCTTCGACCGATTCCTGCCCTTCTTATCATTTTCGTCGTGTTTCCTTATTCATTTTTCAAAATTCTATTTACAAAATAAAATATATAATATATTAATATATAAAACATGGCTTAAAATCATTGTATATACCTACCTCGTTTAATTCATAATTTTTCTTCAATTTTACATATTATTTGAGCATTTTTTTGCATTTTAAATGATGAAAACCGATAATATGTAATCGTTGACATTGACATACCATATGACATGACAGCGTTTATCTTCTTAAATTTTTCAATGAAAACTGTGATCGTTACTGTGACCTATTGTTTTTGTCTTAATTTTCAATCTTCAATAATTTTTTACTCAAAAACTATGCCGAGCTTCCCCTAGGGCTCCGCCGATAGTGTTTTATAATAGTTTTCACCTACATCCAGCCTGTCTGCGCATACTTTAAACCCAAAGTGCAAATGGTAACAGTCTTCTCAAAGGTTTAACTCCTCTCTTGGTCACTCAATCTGCCCACGCAAATTGCTCACCCGAATTTACTATTTCTGCATGGCAGCTCTTTAAAAAACAAATCATTTGATAACAAACACGACATATTTCTGAATACGCTTTGCAAAAAACAAAAGGCAATCAAGTAATAATATTTTTATTATTTCTGCCTATCAGCTCTTGAGAAAACATTTCATTTGATACCAAACACGATATATTTCTTACTAGTTATTAAAAAAACAAATATCTATCGAATTTTTAGATATTTCTGCATAACAGCTCTTAAGAAAACATTTCATTTGATACAGAACACGACATATTTCTGACTACTTTTTTCAAAATATAAGAGACAATCAAGTAATCATATTTTTCTCATTTCTACATATTAGCTCTTGGGATAACATTTCATTGGATACCAAATACGGCTTATTCCTGACAATTTTTTGCAAAAAACAAAAGCCAATCAAATTATAAATTTTTTGGCAACACCCTAGAATACATTTTATTTCATACCACACACGACATATTTCTGACAACTTAAAGTAAAAAACAAAAGACGGTTGTGTTATCATATTTTTGATATTTCTGCATGACAGCTCTTGTAAAAACATTTCATTTGATACCAAACACGACATATTTCTGACAACTTTATGAAAAATACAAAAGACGATCGTAGTATCATATTTTTGACATTTCTGCATGACAACTCTTGAGAAAACATTACATTTGATACCAAACACGACGTATTTTTGACAACTTTATGAGAATAACAAAAGACGATCGTGTTGTCTTATTTTTGACAGTTCTGCATAACAGCTCTTGAGAAAAATTTCATTTCAGACCAAACACGACATATTTCTGACAAGGTTTTGCAATAAACAAGATATGAACGAGTTGTCATATTTTTGACATTTATGCACGACAGCTGTTGAGCAAACATTTTATTTGATACCAAAGATGACATTTCTGACAATTTTCTGCAAAAAACAAAAGACGATTGCGTTGTCATATTTTTGACATTTCTGCATGACAGCTTAGGAAAAACGTTTCATTTGATACCAAACATAAGTTTCTGATAACTTTATGACAAAACAAAAGACGATCGAGTTGTCAAATGTTTGTCATTTTTGCATAACACCTCTTGAGAATACATTTCGTTTGATACCGAACACAACACATTTCTGGAAACTTTTTGCAATAAACCAAATCTGATCGTCTTATCAAATTTTTAAGATTTGTGCATAGCAGCTCTTGTGACTTCTGACAACTTTTTGCATATAACAAAGGATGGTCGAGTTGTCAAATTTTTGACATTTCTGTATAGCAGCTCTTGAGAAAATATTTCATTTGATACCTAACAGAACTGACTTTTCCCAAAAAACGAAAGACGGCGTTGTCAAATTTTTGACAAAACATTTCATTTGGTACTAAGCATGACATATATCTGAATGTTTGCAAAAAAATAAATGACGATCGGGTTATCATATTTTTGACATTTCTACTTAGCAACTCTTGAGAAAACATTTCATTTGGTACCAAACACGACATACTTCTGACAACTTTATGCATTAAACAAAAGACGACCGAGTTGTCAAATTTTCGACATTTCTGCATGGCAACTTTTGAGTAAATATTTCATTTGATACCAAACACGACATATATCTGACATCTTTATAATAAATAGCAAAAGACGAACGAGTTGTCATATTCTTAACATTTGTGCATGACAACCCTCGAGAAAACATTACATTTGATACTAAACACGACATATATCTGACATCTTTATAATAAATAGCAAAAGACGAACGAGTTGTCATATTCTTAACATTTCTGCATGACAACCCTCGAGAAAACATTACATTTGATACTAAACACGACATATTTCTGAGAACTTTATTGTAATAATACAAAAGACGATTGAGGTGTCATATTTTTAACAGCTCTTGAGAAAACATTTTATATGTTACCAAATACGACATATCGAGTTGTCATTTTTGACAATTCTGCATAGCAGCTCTTGAAAAACCATTTCATTTGATACCAAAAACAATTTTCTGCCAACTTATTGCAAAGAATAAAAGACGATCCATATGTCATATTTTTGACATATCTGCAAAGCAGGTCTTGCGAAAACATTTTCTTTGATACCAAAGACGACATATTTCCGAAAACTTTTTGAAAAAAACAAGACAGTCCAGTTGTCATATTTTTAACATTTCTGCATGACAGCAGTAAAAAAACATTTTATTTGATACCAAACACGACTATGAAAAAAACAAGATCGAGTTTTCAAAATTTTGACATTTCTGCTTACAGGTGTTGAGAAAACATTTTATTTAATACCAAACACGACATATATCTGACAACAATATAAAAGATACAAAAGATAATCGAGATGTCATAATTTTGACATTTCTGAATGACAGCTGCTGAAAAAACTTTTTGGTTCCAAATACAATATATTTCTGACAAATTTTTGTAAAAAACAAAAGACGACCGAGATGTCATATTTTTGATATTTTCGCATAGCAGCTCTTCAAATAACATTTTATTCGGAACCAAACACGACATCTTTCTGATAACTTTTTGCGAAAAAACAGACGACGATCAAGATTTCATATTTTTGAGATTTCTAAGTAGTAGCTCTTGAGAAAACATTTCATTCGATCCCAAACACGACATATTTCTGACAACTTTTTGTAAACAACAAAAGACGATCGAGTTGTCATATTCATGACATTTCTGCATGATGACTCTTGACAAATTATTTCATTTGATACCAAACACGACATATTTCTGAGAACTTTATGAAAACAACAAAAGACGATCAGGTTGTCATATTTTTGACATTTCTGCATGGCAACTGTTGAGAAAACATTTTATTTGATACCAAACATGACATATTTCAGACTTTATAAAAAAACAAATGACGATTGATATGACATATTTTTGATAGCTCTTGAGAAAATATTTCATTTGGCATCAAACACTACATACTTCTGACTTTTTTTGCAAAAACTAAAGATGTAGCTCTATCCTAATTTTCAATTGACGGGAGGTACTATTGCTCTATATTTATCGCATTATTTTTTCACATTTTGAAGAGTAGAAAATATACTTGTGTACGGAATTCACATTAGTCTAGTTAGGAATATTTGTTTTTTACCTAGTTACTTATGACATATTTGGCAACACTTTCCAAGTACACATGAAACGTCAAAATTTATAATTTTTAATTAAAATGTTTAGGCCTTTTTTACCTGTGCGGATATAATTGCCCATTCTCAAAATTTATAATTATGAATTAAACTTCTTTCAAATTGTCTCCATTTCATAAATATTTCCATTTAAAGGTTCAAAATGACATGACAAACATGGCGTTCTTCGTCTTAAATTTTTCAAGAACTGTGATCATTAGTGACCTATTGTTTCTGTCCCAATTTTCAATCTTCAATAATGTTTTACATAAAAACTATGCATCCTACAGAAATTTGATCCATTAGAAGGGATCTGAAGCCAATAATTTCCTACAACTTGATACAAATTTTACGAAAATCGGTCCCTCCGTTTAAGCTGTAGCCTTGTCTAAAGTTTGGCGATCGGCTTTTTGATTAAAGAATATATAGATAGTGAATCTATCATTTTAGTAGATAGATAGATAGATAGATACATTTATTGTCACGAGCAAATACTCATACAATCCATTGTACATGTTGGCAACACACCAAAACACTTCCAAATATAATATTAAGTATCTTATAAATTGAAACATAATATATTAATATAAAGTTATATAATGAATTAACAACATAACATTAGTAATATGAAGCTAGTATGAATGAACCCAAGCGTTAAAAAAGTACGTCCAACCACAGAGGGATGCTAAATAAATTTACAAAAGAGATCATTAAAATCTGATTATAATACATGTACTTGTTTCAGCAACATTCAGATTACAATACGTAATATAACAAGGAACTATTTATTATGAAAGTATATCCACCTAGAATTGGATAGTAATAATATTAATAATAATAACAACAATAATGATAACAACAATAATAATAACAACAATAACAAAAAGTGTACAAAAAATACTATTCAAGTGTGACTACAAAATGTTGTTAAACCAATTTTTTTAGCATATAATACAAAGAAAATAGATTAAATTATTTATTATATCTCAATATTTGTAGATATAATATAAAATTAGAGATTATACAATTTTAAATTCAATTTCATTTACCAAGTTTGAGCTTTACTAAAAACTATTTTGTGCTTCTTGTAGAGGGAGATATTTTTGTTTCATTCGTTTATGACAAAACTTCTTAATTTTAACGAATTAATAGTGTAATAGAAAATATTATTAATTTTGTCTTTATTTAAACTAGTAAAGAGAGTATGAAAATTTTGTTCATTAATGGAATTTATATAATTATTAAGGTAATGTGCTCTGTATGGGGAATAAATTGGGCATTTTATGAAGAAATGGAAGACGTTCTCAGGCTCTTGTCTATTGCAAAGTGTGCATAATTCCTCTGTGTCTATTACATATTTGATTCTGCGATGATTTAATATAAATTTTTTCATGCCTGATAATCTGATTTCAGCGATTATTCTTAGTTTTGATAAATTTATGTTGAGTGTTAAGTAAGGTTCAGTGTCATAGTTCGTTTTAATTTGTTTGTACCATAAACTGTAACTTGAAGCACTGCATCTGTCAAAATCATATTTGATTGAGGGTATTTTGATATTTAGCTACATTCTCAATGCTAAAATTAAATTTTATGGAGTATATATTTGCAGAATCATTAGTTACTGGTTGTTTGGTGGTATAATTAGTTTCTGAAGAGTGGACATTCAAAGAGATTTTGCAGATGCAGTGATTTGAGTTGGATAGATTTGGAAATACATGGAAAGAGCAAATATCATCGAAAGTGTTGATATTAGCCCACGCCAAGTCTATTGTACTACTACCTGTTTTGCTGTGATAAGTAAGAGAGCCTGGAACGTCTCCCATTACTCGCCCGTTTGAAACAAAGAAGCCAAAGTTCTCCATACAGGCGGTTAATTTCTGTCCTCTGTCATTGGTATCTGCATGATGTGATTGTCTAGTTTCTAGTACCATGTGGTTTGAAAAGACATCATCTTTTATTTGGTTTAAAGACCCTATGTTGGCGTTAAAGTCCCCTACAATAATGACTTTATGAGTATCATATAAATCAGTTATATCACTAAGGGAGGATTGCAGGTTTGTGCATTCTGTGTTATTAAGAGTTGGTTTTAGACACACTGAATAAAGTATATATTTAAATTCATTTTTAGAAAATTCTATAATTATCCAAATATTTGTTATTTCGACGATACGTATTTTTAAATTTTATTTTTTATTACATGAAGTTAATAGACCTCCGCTGCATCTTCCCTTAGATTTTTCTTTGACAGCATTACTGCATATAATATTGTCTAGGTAATTAGATAAATATGGAGGTAAATCTGTTATATCATTGATACACCAGGTTTCCGATAAACAAATTATATCCCCCTGTAAAAGTGTCATTTGATCCTCAACATCTAGATCAAATAAATTTTTATAACCGTTAACATTCCAATAAATAATGGAAAATTCTAAATTTCCAATTTGTGCAAATGAGTTATAAAAATCATTTTTATTAGTAGTACTTAACTTAGGTGTGCTACTGGAGACAAGTGGTCCTATGTCTTGAACCGCTCTCGAACTCCGTTGGGTGGGATCCTTATTACCATCCAGTGTTGGACCATCCGTCTTGTCGCACGCTGTGTTGTAATGCATTGATGTAAAAAATTATGCTACGCTGAATTATTCGAGCTGGCATTGTTACTGGTACCGGGTAAATACGGGTTCGGAGTTGCTGGCTGCTTTCCCTTCCTTAGTTTCTGTGGCGGGTTTAAGGTGGGGCTGATTGGTTCTTCGGAAGATATTCGTTCTCTGGACCTTTTGTTGGCGGTTCTGTCTTCTGCTTCTTGCGTATGTTTAGTTACTTGCAATTTATTTCCAACTATTTTAACTTTATAGCCCAAGGCTAATTGTTCCTTCCTTGCTATTTGTTTTTCGGCAGTGAGATCTTCATTTACAAATATCTTGCAATTCTTGTATCTAGTTCTATTCGACATTACAATATTACGCACTTTGAGGGATGAGAATTTTACTAGCACAGACCTAGGGTTGTTTTTTTTACGACCAAGTCTATGAACTGTTTCTAAGTCAACATTTGTTATTTTTATTTCCAAATTGTTAACAATTGATTCAATAATAATTGATTCTAGCTCACTATTATTATTCTCTGTCTTAGGTACTCCCACAAATATCAAGTTTTTTTAATGTTTGTTTCCAAATGATTGATCATTTTTTGTTGTGCATTTATTTGTTCTTGCATGGAAGTAATAATGTTGTTTTTACACTGATTGAGTTCGTTATTAAATTCTTGTAAATGACTTTTTATTTCTTTCATTTCTGTTTCTATGGTATCTAATTTATTTAATTTGTCTAGTTTAGCTAGTATTAATTGCATATTGTCTTTTTCCACTTCGGAGCACGAACACATGGTGGAAAGTGAGGTTATTTGGAATATCTCGATTTATTCTAATGTTTCAGAGTAAATATAGAAAACTGTCCATACGAAGGTACTATATCAGCACTGGACTTTGTTTGAACTTAGTTATCGCTTCTTATAATGGATTTTGTTTATGAACACATGGTGATGAAAAGTGAGGTTATTTGGCATGTATCGGTTTATTCTAATATTTAAGCGTAAATACGGAAAATTGTTCAAACATACAAACTATATCAGCACTCGAGTTTGTTTGACATTGATTTTCACTTCTTATGCTGGTTTTTATTATTTATATCATTATAAATAATTTGGAGGTAAAATTATAAGAGCAACTTGGTGAAAACAGTGTTGCCAACCAACCCTATCATTTTAGTATTATAGATGTAAAACGGCTTTTTAAGTCGCAAATGCGTGATTTAAAAAATATGATAATCGTTTCAAGTCATAGATAAGAAAAAAGCAGTCCGTTTTGATGTATAAGTCATACTGGCGATATATTCCGAAATGTGTAGAACAGTTTAAATTTTATTCATACAAAATTGTATAATATTGTTTAAAACTATGTAATATGACAAATAGAGATAAAAATAATAATAAATTAATTTTCTTGTAAAAGAAATGTAATTTTGTTATAAAATACGTAATTAATATGAAATGAATGTAGTCATATATTGGCAAATATTTATTAAAATAATAATAATAAAAGAACAAAAAATTATATCTGATGCTAATAATAATAATAAAAATAATAATAATAATAAATAATAATAATAATAAGCAGAAAGGTACAAAAATAAATAATTTTTGTTTAAAATAATCAAATACAATAAATTTAATGCATTTAAAATGGATTCAACATAACATCTAACTTTCTTAGACTGTCTTCTTAAAAATTTTCACGCCTACTCAATTCAAATAATTAGCCTGTATTCTCTGATTTTGTACATTTGACATCAATACATAACACTTCGATCCATTGTTTTAATGTAAGAATTTTGACCAGTTAATAATTTTTTCCACAAAAACTATGCACAGTAACAATAAGAGACATGTCAAAGGCACTAAGTTGATTTATTCTCTACTATTTAAAGCAAATTACATCCAAATCAGTGAAACCGTTTCAGTTGTAGCTTTGTTCAAAAATTTCTCGATCGTCGTGATGAATTTTGGGGGGCTTGTCCTTCGCCGAGTTCAGCCTAGGGCTCCGCCGGTAGTGTTTTATGATAGACTATACGTACATCTAATATGACGGATGACAATGATTGTCTTTTTAATATTGTACATATACGCTTCGATCGTTTTTGATATTATATCTGCCTTTTTAAACCTTTTCGACGTGTTTCCTTATACATTTTCCAAAATTCTATTTACAAAATATAATAAATAACATAATAATAAACATGGCTTAAAATCATTATATATACCTACCTCGTTAAATTCAGCATCTTTTCTTTAATGTTAGATATTATCGAAACATTTCTTTGCATTTAAAAGTATGAAAACCGATAATTTGTAATCATTGACATTGACATACCATATGCTATCTTCTTAAATTTATCAATAAAAACTGTGATCGTTACTGTGACCTATTGCTTTTGTCCCAATTTTCAATTTTTAAAAATTTTTTACTCAAAAACTATGCATCCTACAGAAATTTGTGTTATTACAAGAGCACTCGAGACAATCATTTCCTACATACTTGGTGCAAATTTCACGAAAATCGGTTGTTCCATTCAGGCTGTAGATGTGTTCAAAGGATGGCGATTGGCTTTTTGATTAAAGAATATATAGAGAGTGAATCTATCCTTTTAGTATTAGGACTAGCCTAAACTCGGCTTCGCCGAGTTCAGCCTAGGGCTCCGCCGATAGTGTTTTATAATAGTCTTTACGTACATCCAGTCTGTCTGCGCATACTTTAAACCCAAATTGCAAACGGTAACAGTCTTATCAAAGGTTTGACTCCTCTCCTGCTCACTCAATCTGCCCACGAATTTGCTCACCCAAACTGCCCCAACCAAATTGCCCTTAAAGGGGGAGCTCCCATTTGATACCACACACGACATATTTCCGACAGCTTTTTGCAAAAAAAAAACAAAAGACGATCGAGTTGTCAAATATCTGCATTACAGCCCTTAAGAAAACTTTTCATTTGATACCATACACGACATATGTCGGACAATATTTTGCAAAAAACAAAAGACGATCGAGTTGTCAAATTTTTGACTTTTTTCCATAGCAGCTCGTGAGAAAACTTTTCATTTGTTACCAAGCACGACATATATCTTACAACTTTTTGCAAAAAACAAAAGACGATCGCGTTGCCAAAATTTACCATTTCTGCATGGCAGCTCGTTAAAAAACAAATCATTTGATAACAAACAAGACATACAACTTTTTGCGAAAAAAAAAAGACGATCGAGTTGTCACAATTTTGACAATTTTGCATGGCAGCTCTTGAGAAAACATTTCATCTGATACCGAACACTACATATTTCTGAAAAAATTTGCAAAAGACAAAAGCCAATCAGGTTATAAATTTTTTGACATTTCTGCATGGCAACACCCGAGAATACATTTCATTTCATACGACACACGACATATATCTGACAACTTAAAGAAAAAAACAAAAGACGATTGTGTTGTCATATTTTTCACATTTCTGCATGACAGCTCTTGAGAAAACATTTCATTTGATACCAAACACGATATATTTCTGACAACTTTATGAAAAAAACAAAAGACGATCGTGTTGTCATATTTTTAATATTTCTGCATGGCAACACCCGAAAATACATTTCATTTCATACCACACACGTCATATTTCTGACAACTTAAAGACAAAACAAAACACGATTGTGTTGTCATATTTTTAACATTTCTGCATCACAGCTCTTGAGAAAACATTTCATTTGATACCAAACACTACATATTTCTGAGAAGATTTTGCAATAAACAAAAGATGAACGAGTTGTCATATTTTTGACATTTCTGCATGACAGCTGTTGAGCAAACATTTTATTTCATACCAAAAATTACTTATTTCTGATTATTTCACTCATACATATATAAACCAATCCAAATTCAGGATTCTACCTAGTTACCAAATTTCATTTCGACAAAACAGCGTCAAAGAAGTTTTTTCGCACCCTTTAAGCCAATAAGATGTCGTCTTTTTACAAGTGAGTTTTGATAAGCGAAAAATTTTTGACGTTTTAGAAACATATTGTTTACATACCTGTCAAAGTCTGTATATTTTCAGTGTTATCAGTTTTTATTAAAAACGAGTCGATTTGGACATGAATCTATTTAAAACGTTGAAAAAGCAAACTGAAACCTAATACCTCTAAGCACAATAAATATTTACAAGATTTTTGTCAAGAAAAAAATTATATAAATAATTACCTGATTTTTATTTTGGAAATAGTCATCCGAATACCAATCGTGGTTAAATTTTAACCTGGAAAAATTTTCCGATTGCTTTACTCGAGCCTGTTGCCAATTTATTTCGTGACATTGATCAAAAATTACTCGTTTGACAACTCAGAATTATTTTGTCAATGCCACCCAATAAATTGCTAGGCAACCGGCTCTCGTAACAATCTGAAAATTTTTCCGGCAAAAATTTACCACTTATGATATTATATATGACAATTTTCTGCAAAAAACAAAAGAAGATCGAGTTGTCATATTTTTGACATTTTTGTATGACAGCTTTAGAAAAAACATTTCATTTGATACACATGTTTCTGACAACTTTATAAAAAAACAAAAGACGGTCGAGTTGTTAAATTTTTGTCATTTTTGCATGACACCTCTTGAGAATACATTTCATTTGATACCGAGAACAACACATTTCTGACAATTTTTTGCAATAAACAAACTCTGATCGAGTTGTCAAATTTTTAACATTTGTGCATAGCAGCTCATGTTACAACATTTTAATAGATACCAAACACGACATATTTCTGACAACTTTGTGCATATAACAAAAGATAATCGAGTTGTCAAATTTTTGACATTTCTATATAGCAGCTCTTGAGAAAATATTTCATTTGATACCCAACACGACTGACTTTTCCCAAAAAACGAAAGACCGCGTTGTCAAATTTTTGACAAAACACTCTATTTGCAACAGAAATCGTGAGATTGAATCATTTTTAATCTCACATTTTTAGCCGAAACTAATCAAGAGTACATGCATTTGGGGACCCCATAACTCCTGAACTGTTTAAAATATCTTCAAATAAACACAAAAATGGTGATGTTTGGGGTTGAAATATGAATGAGCTCCTATATAATGAACCTTTTCAATTTAAAGAGATAGAAGATATGCGCAATGGGGATCTGCGCATAGTAAGAACAACAGAGATCTATGACGTGTGTTTCGAAAAAATTTAGACGTATAATGTGAGAATATCTCAGATAACTTGAAAAAATCTTATCGAAATAAGTTACAAAAGCTTTTATTGACGTTAAAATGTCTAACGATGCAAATTTTCACTGAGAATACCGGTATTTTAATGACTGAAATATTTTTGACGTTTCGTTGGACAGCCCAATTGGTAGTTGTTCGCGCCATTTTCTTACTATTTGCAGCGATAGAAAGAGATAGCCGTTGAATTGAAAAGGTCCATTGTTGTCATCAACATATATTTTTGTACAAATGCTGTGTTGTGATCATAATTTTATAATGCATTGTTGTAATAAAGACATTTTACATGATACATATTTAAAGTACATTGTTTTTGAACCACAACATTTTAAAGGAAACATTTCAATTGTTGTTAACCTTATGAATTATTTAAATATTGTATTGCTATTCACTAAGTTATTCAGTGATCACCTAACTTTGTTATCTAATCTTTACAAGTAATTCTAATAATCTAATACATTGTCCCGCGTTTTCGTGTCCAGACTTAAGTTACCTGGCAGCTGGCTGATTTAAAATAGTATATTGAACTCACTCATGATTAAATTTACAGATGTTTAAATTAAAAACTAAATTCAACATACATTGTTTACTATATTTTACCAACTTTCATTATTTACTCAGCACAGAATATAATAATAATAGAAAGTCATAAAATTTATGGTTTATTGTAAATTACCTCGGACACGGTTAAAATATCACATTTCCGACTTCAAAAATGTATTCCAGATACAGTATTTATCTCCTACACTAATTTTTAATAATAGTGCGGTGCACAAAATATTTAAACATTACTTTCACCGCAAATTTGAATTTTTTGTGTCGACCACCGGCCTTTCATCTTCGGTCGTTTTTTTTTCCACATTATGCGGGATGGAAAATTTACTAAATTATTGTTTAATATCTCTAAAATATGTAGATATCTAATAATTATTCTGATCCTTTTCGACGTGTTTCCTTATACATTTTCCAAAATTCTATTTACATAATAAAATATATAACATAATAAACATGGCTTAAAATCATTACATATACCTACCTCGTTAATTTCATCATCTTTTCTTTAATGTTACATATTATTGAAACATTTTTTTTGCATTTAAAAGGATGAAAACCAATAATTTGTCATCATTGACATGCCAAATGACATGACAGCGTTTATCGTACGGACTTCACATTAGTCTAGTCAGGAATATTTGTTTTTTACCTAGTTACTTATATGACACATTTGGCAACACTGTCCAAGTACATATGAACCGTCAAATTTTATAATTTTTAATTAAAATGGTTTAGGCCTTTTTTACCTGTGCGGATATAGTTGCCTATTCTCAAAATTTATGATTATGAATTAAACTTCTTTCAAATTGTCTCCATTTCATAAATATTTCCATTTAAAGGTTTGAAATGATATGTCAAACATGGCGTTTTTCGTCTTAAATTTTCAAGGAAAACTGTGATCGTTACTGTGACCTTTATTGTTTTTAACCCAATTTTCAATGTTTAATAATTTTTTACTCGAAAACTATGCATCCTACAGAAATTTGTGTTATTACAAGGGCACTCGAGACAATCATTTCCTACAACTTGGTGTAAATTTCACAAAAATCGCTCACACCATTCAGGCTGTAGAGGTGTTCAAAGGATGGCGATCGTCGTGATGAATTCAAATATATATAGAACTATAGATAGTGAATCTAATCGTTTAGTATTAGGACTAGCCTAAACTCGGCTTCGCCGAGTTCAGCCTAGGGCTTCGCCGATAATGTTTTATGATAGACTATACGTACATCCAATATGACGGAAGACAATGTTTATCTTTTTAACATTGTACATGTACTCTGCGATCGTTCGTGATATTATTTCTGCCTTTCTGATCCTTTTCGAAGTGTTTCCTTGTACATTTTCCAAAATTATATTTACAAAATAAAATATATAACATAATACTAAACATGGCTTAAAATCATTACATATACCTACCTCGTTAAATTCATCATTTTCTCTTTAATGTTACATATTATTAAAACATTTTATTGCATTTAACAGGAAGAAAACTGATAATTTGTCATCATTGACATCGACATAACAGCGTTTATCGTCTTAAATTTTCAAGGAAAACTGTGATCTTTACTGTGAAAAATATTGTTTCTGTCCCAATTTTCAATATATAATAATTTTTTACTCGAAAACTATGCATCCTACAGATATTTGTGTTATTACGAGGACACTCGAGACAATAATTTCCTACAACTTGGTGCAAATTTCACGAAAATTGGTTGTTCCATTAAGGCTGTAGAGGTGTTCAAAGGATGGCGATCGGCTTTTCGATTAAAGAATATATATAACTATAGATTATGAATATGGCCTTTTAGTATTAGGACTAGAGTAAACTCGGCTTCGCCGAGTTTTCCCTAGGGCTCCGCCGATAGTGGTTTATGATGCCCACGCAACATGCCCACTCAAACTGCCCACGCAACATGCCCACCCAAATTGCCCTCGTAACATGCCCACCCAAACTACCCACGCAATATGCCCATCCAAACAGTCCACGCAACATGCCCACTCAAACAGCCCACGCAACATGCCCACCCAAACTGGCCACGCAACATGTCCACCCAAACTGCCCACTCAACATGCCCACCAAACTGTCCACGCAACATGCCCACCCAAACTGCCCACGCAACATACCCACTTAAACTGCCAACGCAACATGCCCACCCAAAATGCCCACGCAATATGCCCACGCAACATGCCCACTCAAACTGCCAACGAAACATGCCCACCCAAACTGTCCCACGCAACATGCCCACTCAAAATGCCCACGCAACATGCCCACCTAAACTGCCCATGCATCATGCCCACCTAAACTGCCTACGCAACATCCTTACCCAAACTGCCCACGCCACATGCCCACCTAAACTGCCTACGCAACATGCCCACCCAAACTGCCCACGCAACATGCCCACCCAAACTGCCCACGCAACATGCCCAATCAAGCTGCCCACCCAAACTTCCCACGTAACATACTCAAACTGACCACCCGCACTCTCCTTGACTTTTATGGTTCATGTTGTAAGACTATGTAATTTAAAAGATCTTTTCTTAGTACGATATAATAATTGTCACACCCAGCAATGGGTAATAAGCCGTGATGATATATATTATATCTGCACGCAACATGCCCACTCAAACTGCCCACTCAACATGCCCACCCAACTGTCCACGCAACATGCCCACCCAAACTGCCCACGCAACATACCCACTCAAACTGCCAACGCAACATGCCCACCCAAACTGCCCACGCAATATGCCCACGCAACATGCCCACTCAAACTGCCAACGAAACATGCCCACCCAAACTGCTCCACGCAACATGCCCACTCAAAATGCCCACGCAACATGCCCACCCAAACTGCCCACGCAACATGCCCTCCTAAACTGCCCACGCAACATGCCCACCTAAACTGCCTACGCAACATGCCCACCCAAACTGCCCACGCAACACATCATCGTAAAAATTTTATAATCGGATTCTAGGGATCTTAAAACTTGCTTATTCACTAAAATCTGGATATGCGATTTTTAGCATGATTTCAATACATCTCTTAGCGAGAGGCAAAAATTAATAATTCTGGGTTATCCATTATTATCTGTGAAAATAAAACGTTTGTACGTGTATAAATAAATAATAAAATACATGTATTTTATCTGTTAGAAAATAACAGTAGAGTGCGGTCAAGGAATCAGTTTTCAATCAATGTTTTAAATATTTTTTATGTACACCACAAATTCAAAGTCAATCAAACGCCTTATTTACATTTGTCAGATTTAAATTTATACGTCATTAGTTCAAAACACAGTATTTTAGCAATCCCCACATTTATGACGTCATGTACGATATAGTTTTGAAAACGCTACGAAACTGGTTCAACGCCAAAAATCGCCTAAGATGTTGTTGGGGACAGATAATTAAAGATATGGTTGAAACATGGGTAATTTGATTGACCTGCTACTTTGGTAATATACGTCAGATTTCGAAAGTCGCTGGCTAAGTTCACTGTTTTCTTGTTTGTTTATTAATTGAAAACTGATAGATTTCAATCTATAGTAGATTTCAGAGATACAAAATCAGAGTCCAGATGCTTTTATACCAAAATATAGTACTTTTTGATCAAACGGCTAAGCGGTTAACAAATTATATATAATTTTT